>CM071932.1:38215195-38815195 GCA_016081115.2 Rehmannia glutinosa | reverse complement strand
TTAATGAATAGGTAATAAAATTATAATTATCCCACTATACATTGAGTTTATATATAGAAAGATGAATTCCCAGTTCTAAGTAAAATATATGTACTGATTTTAATTATCTTGGTAAAATTTGAGCAATGTTTGATATATATATATATATATATATATATATATACATATATTAGATGGACGGAGTCCTGATTAGCTATGTGTAAGTAATAAGATTCAAGGTTTCAAATGAGGACAACTTACATAGTTCAATCTAAAGTTTAACTTATATGAGTTTCGATTTAGTAAACTTGTTGATTTCAAATGAAGATTAACACACTATATTCTTACAGGTGGCTTTGTATCTTATTGTTAGGATGGAAAATTATATTAAGTTTTGATAGCACATCCAAGGATTAAAGGTAAGTTAAATCCATCTGCAACTACAATGCATGAACATAATATTTCCTATCCTTGTACCTTGGTAGATGTATTATAAGTATCATGTCATGTATATGTTGCTTGACGGATATTGACACTTGTGATTGATGTAATTTTGCATAATTTTCATTGGCATTTGCATGTGCATGCACATATGAGCTTTGTTCAGATAAGGCATGCACGACATAATTTTCTGAAAAGAAAATATTTTAGTTGGACACTACTACTACACCGAGGCTTGTGTGGCTTATGTTATGATATTTTGGGTACCGCAAGTGGGATCACTTTCTAGAGGAACGTGGGGGCAGGCATGAGGCAGACGCCTGATGGTCATGGGAGGATGGCCCATTTGATAATACCGTTATGACTTTCGTAGAGAGTGGGTTGACTTCATGTGGATCGCGGGTGCAGGCATGAAGCGTGACATCTGGTGGTCACATGAGGATGGGCCATCGATTGTGTCAATCTGTTATTAGCCATGTGATAATTGATACTGAGATGTTTCTAGTGCATGGTAGGGGGCCAAGGACCCGATAATAGGAAAAAAAATCAGTTGAACTATTTTTATCATCAACATGCATATTTGAAAGGATATCTTGGATAAATTACTTATGTATTTCATATCATTTCATTAACATGCATGATTTTTATTTATTGAGCTTTAGCTCATGTAGTTCACGCATTGTAGGTGAGTCTGGTAGTAGGTTTGCATGAGTTTACTGGATAGGTTGCTGGAGCTCTACAGGTTACTGAGGATAGTGTACATGAATGACGACCTGTTGGGCTGGGGTTTTGGCGTACTTGCTTTTGGTATCTATTATATTTTTATTTGAATTGAAATTATATGTCATTTTTTAAATCCCTAATGTGAATATACATTTGAATGACATAAGATATGGGCTACAAGCTTGTATATATTGTTATCGCATTTATGTGCAGCGGGGTTCGCTACTACTTAGCTTGTGGACATTGATCGATTATTCTTTCCTTTAGTTTTATACAAACTGAGTGTGCGATATTGTTCGGCTTTTATTAAAATGGTATAAGGATAAAGAAAATTATTACTACACTTAAATTTGTTCAGTTACACCATTTATATTATTTAGTACTGTAGTAGTAGGGGTGAGTGTCACAGAGTGGTATCAAAGCTCGACTGTAGGTTATGTGGACTGTCTATGTACATTAACTCAGGAGCCATGGAGTATAGTCATGCCAGTAAGTTTTATATTATTTACAATGTTTCACATGCTTCACGAATTATATTGGTCATGCAATATAAAGATTATATCTAGATGCTACAATGTCAACTTGTAGTTTGTAAATGAAAGTCTTGTGCATCATTGTAAATCTATTATTTGTTTGATATAACTTAAGAGTGATCTATTTTGTTTCTAAAATTGTATTGTTAGATACAAGTAGCAAATCATTCAGGTGTTAGAAGTAGTGGTTGTGATATATCCCTCGATATATTAGAATATATTGCGGTGTATGTGCATGAGTAGTAGTGTATTAAGTAGAAGAATTTTTATGGTAATATTCATTAATCTTGATAAATAAGATGTTGATAGTCTTATAAGGTTATGATCATTGTGGTATTTATCAATGATATCTTAGTGCTCACATGATAACAAGGAGAAATTAACAGATACATAAGGATGTTAGAGCCTCCTAGTACACAAAAAAGATACATATACTTTCTGTAATTAAGCTTTTGCTCTTTTGGTTATGTATGAAAGTATGATTTAAGAATAATTAATTTTAGGAAAGGTATCTTTGTAAATACGTAAACTTTGAGGTTTGTGATAGAAATAAGAATTTCTTGTGTTTGCAATTGATTATATTGAGTATTTAGTTAAATTATCATTCAGATTATTGTGCATACATCATTTTCCACAGGAGCATATGATATTTGATAATTAACTGGATAAAGAAACATCTACTTAATTCTTGGTAATTAATTTAAGCTACGAATGACTATTTATTTATTGTCCACAATGGTGTTATCATTGGGTTTGGATCCATACATATACGAGATGATAAAGTTACTCAAACTCTTTTACCTACATGTGTTATTTCTATCATACATGAGTAAGCATGTGAAATACTTTTATAAATAACAATGAGATGAATTTCAATTTCTTAGGATAAGGATAATTTGGGGTCGAGATAAAAAAATGACGATGGATGTACTTAACTAGATTTTCTTTATAAACAACAAAAACAAAATTGAATATAAATGTAGGTAACATTGTAGGATTATATTGTTAGGTAATAATCATATTGTCATTTCGTAATTGGGTTTACATTATAGTAATAAAGGAGTTACAATCCTAAAGGAAAGTTACAAGCATATGGTATTGAAGAGATTATGTTTACACAACTTATGATTATAAGGAATAAAGACATTAGTGAATTTTTATTTTTGTATAATTGGATGATTGAATTTGCTCGATTATGCAATCCACTTATTGATGGACTCTAGGCATATATGTACCTATAAAATTTGAATATAGTCATTTTGTAGTTTTATTTGTAAATTATTGTGGAGTCCAAAGGATTTTTTTATATTTGTCTATAAGAGCTTATAAAAAATTGGAAAGCACGATTATCTTCTTGTAATAGACATCATCTCTAAAACCATGGACCAATTAAAACAACGATCTTAATCCGAAGATATTTTTAGAGACTTTTTCTTAGGAAAAATAAGACCTTTTATAGTTGTCTTTTGGGGTCCCTTGTAGTGTTCTCGCAGAATTAGAAAACAAAATCTACATGATAAAAACCCACGGTCATGTGAAATCCCATAGGCCACCCGTGGAAACTATCACAACTCTTTGTTTTGGCTCGAAGAAAAAACCACGACAGTTTAAATTCACATGGTCTACCCATGGAAACTATTATATGAAATTTCATACTTGTATAAGTCGCGCGCTCGTGTCTAATTCACATGGACGAAAACCACGATCGTGTGCAAAACCCACGGGCAGGTCGTGTGAATTCACATGGTCCGTGCGAGATGCAAATGTGTGAATTTGCTCATTGGGTCTTTATAAAGTTGTATCCCTTTCTCTTAGTTTTCCATAGCATCTCGAATCAGCCCAATATCAATTTTCTACAGAAAGTTATGACCAAAATTTTAAACCCTGCCAGTGTTGAAAACTGTTGACGCGTTTGGATGTTTTCATAAGAAATCCCATGTTATTGTATTGTTCATACTTCTTTCCTTCGCATCTTTGCTCGTCCCTTGGCATTCGACATTCTGGTCCGGGTCGTCCCCCTAATATTTTTCATATAAATCTCAGTTTCCTGCAAAACGTTTACAAGAATACGCAGTATTACACACAACAAAGGAAACTAACCTAAACACACTTAATATCCAGGAAAATATATCAAATATGTACCCAAATGTTGGGTTTTGGTCCAGCATCCTGCCTGCAATGGGCGTTAAAAGAGGTATGAGGCACAGCCCGCGATTCGAACTCGCGAGCACTCGATTGTACAGTTAAAGGGGAGCTTAAATGATTAGATATAGACTACCCATACCAACTGATGCATCTTCTTTTCTAGGTTCCCATTACATAGAAACTCTAAGGTTAAGCGTACTTGGCTTGGAGTAGACATGGGACGGGTGACCTCTTGGAAAGTTTTTCGGGGAGCGCGTAAGTAAGGATAAAGTCCACTAGAAAAGACTCGTGTTGGTTTGTGGGGACAGTCATCAATCCAATAAGTGCTTGAGGTCCAACAACTAGTATCAGAGTAGGTCACGGGTTCGAATTCCCTTGGAAACATGCTGCAGAGGAGGTTACCGGAAGTGGTGGAACTGAGATGCTGGCGCAACGGAGGTAAACGACAAGAACTGAAGGTAGGTTGCCAGGTGGCCAAATTTGAGGTAAATGAACTGGAACTGAAGGTTGCTAGGTGGCCGAAACTGAGAGGATGACATGATGCGATGCTTGAACTGAAGAAGTTGGTCTTAGAACTGATGAAGTTTGGCAGGCAGTGGAGTTTGCCAAGCACTGGAGCTAAGATGCTGGTTAGTGCTGGGAGGGGGATTATTGGGTTTTGGTCCAGCATTCTGCCTACAATAGGCTTTAAAAGAGGCACAAGGGATAAGATATGGACTACCCATACCAATAGATACATCTTATTTTGTGGTGCCCATTACATAGAAATGCTAATATTAAGCGTGTTTGGCCTGGAGTAGACATGGGATGGGTGACCTCCTGGGAAGTTTTTTCAGGAAGCACGTGAGTGAGGACAAAACATGCTAGAAAAGACTCGTGTTGGTTTGTGGGGACAGTCTTCAATCCAATAAGCGTTTGAGGTCCAGCACCAAATAAACCTCTAAATGCATGTATATTTCACACTTATCAAATCCCCCCAAACTTAAACCATTGCTCATCCGCGAGCAAAATAAGAAAAATAATTGCATGCAATGGGGTAGATTATACAACACAAGAACACTACAAATATAAAATCTCAATCAAATCCACACTTTAGCAAACATGTAATACATTCTCAAAAAGTTATGAATTGCAAATTAGGCACAATAAATACTCGTTAGGGTATTCGACATTGGGACTCAGTAGATAAGGTGTATCACTCAACTCTCTAAGAAAATGGGATGTGTATACTCCCGAATCAATTCAATATTGTAGAACTACCATATGCTTGCAAATCATCTCACAACTCTACCACTCAAGTGTGCAATATTTAAGAATCAGAAAAGGACTTTTTCTTTGGTAGTAACGTAGGCTCTTTGGTCATGGTAGGAGAAATATGGATTAAGTGACTCGAACTTGAGCAAATAGAATTGAAGTACTTACACTTTCAACTCACCAATCCACTTTCTCCAAGAATCATTCACTTAATTTCTTAATTTCACTTCACGCTTCTTATTCCACTATTTTCTTCTTTTTCATTCTTTGGCCATTGCCTTTTTCTCTTTTGTCTTAAGCACGATTTTTGTAGGTCCCAAGGGGTGTCAATTAAGTCTAGAAGGGGGGGTGAATTGACTTAACTAATTTTTTGTTTTCAAATTAAAATAGAGTTTTACACAAGTAAACAACTAAGTCTCTTGGAAGACAGCTAGGTTCAACCTCTACAAGAGAGTTAACCACTCAACAGACTCGAGTGAGCTGTGGATAGAGTAACTCAGCTGAGTGAAGTAAAACCTTTTTAGAAAATCAGTTTACTTGGTTTTTACATCGGAAGTCTTACACCCTTTTTCAAATATGGTTTTCAACACTTGTTTTAGGTTAAGTTATTATCAGTTGAGTAAGGAAATACAAATATGCATAAAGTAAATGTTGAAAGTAAATGACACTTCTAATTTTATAGTGGTTCGAGGATAGGGTAATTTCTATACTCCACTCTTCTCCAACTCCTAGAGGTAATCCACTAATGGAATAGTCGTATTTCAAAAAGGACAGAACAGTCCAAGTAAGCATTGATCACGCAACTAGCTTCACTCCTGGGAGACAACTTTTTCGTAAGGCAGTTGCCTCACTACTTCATCTCTTCAAACCCTTCGAACTTGATCACATAGCTCTCCATTGGATTCGAATTAGGCTCTAACTTGAAGCTTATTGCACGTCCTTCACGTGAAGTGTAGACCCATTGTTCCTGAATAACAAAATTTCCTCTTCAACAGGTTGAAACCTTCAGAGTTTATGCTTGAGGATTTGAATGTATATCTTGAGAGAATATTTTGCAGTTGCTTGATTGAATGCTCAGATATCTCTTGAGTCTCGTTCATATTTCTCTTAGATTTTTCCTCAGTCTTTTATAGTGACCATTTGAAAAAGTGTCAGTTGAAGAGATAGACATTTTTCAAACTTTACTTCTTGATTGTTGGCTTGTTTTGTTGTGCAGCTTTTGATGTTGACCTTTCCTTAACATTAATGTTCTGCAGGTTGCCTGAATCGCACCAGGTTTCTGCAAATATCCATTGGTTTTCAGCTACTTGCACTCTTTCAGCAAGACAACTTTAACGTTGCAGGTTTGTCCCTTACCATTTTGGGTAAGTCTTTGACTTTTCTTTGCAACGGACTTCTCCAGCTTTCTTCAAGTCCGTAAGATACTTTACCCCTTTATTAAATCTTCTCCATAAATCTTGGATGACTCAGCTATGAGTCTACTGAAAGACACACCTTCTTTACTTGACTGAGATTCTTCTTTGATACTTAGTTGCGACACAATTGAATCTTCACTGTAATTCTTTAGTCAGTCTTATGCGATCTTTAACTCTGTTGCTTCATAACTCAACTAATTTCCTATCTATTACATAGGTGAAATACAACAGAAAATGGGGTGCCAACTTTCTATTCTACGTTTTCTATGCATCATCAAAATCTATACAAAAAAATTTCCTAACAATTTTTCTCAATTTTTTTCTCAAAAGTATTTTTCCAATGCTCGATTTTTCTTTTCTTTTCTTTTCACTCAATTTTTCGAGCTCTGTCTTCACCTACACACTTTTCATCCCTCTTTACCAACATTCTTTTCAAAATTAAACCACATCTCCCAAATTATATATCTCTATGAGCTCAAATTTTGGGATAAAGATATGTTAAGTTAAAGCTTAAAATGTGGCTAACAATAAACAAGGCTTAGGCTCAAATTGGCTAACTAGGGAATCATGAGTTCATAGGTATGCTTTTTAGACTAAATAGGCTTAAACAAAAATGACCTTAGATTATCTTAAAAAATTGCACACACACGTAGTTCGACAAAGATACCAATTTAAGTTCTATAGTTCAAACAACATGAACGACACACTCAACAAAAATAAGACTACATATGAAAAGCAGTTATAGGGACAAAAGCTCACATGCTTATTTTTTTGCATCATGTTCAAATACCCAACTCGCTTAATCAATCAAATAAGCAAAAGACTTCTTTTCTCAAATTTACCACATGTTCATCAAGTATTTCTCCTTATGAAATCAAGTAGTTGTAGTAAAATACACAAAGGCATTCTACACTAATTCCATGACTCTATCTAACTCACACAAAAATAGTAAATATGCTAGAGCAATAAACGTGCCTACGAAAAAAATAAAAAATTTATGCAATTTCTATATGATTCTACATGCAACCTATATGTTATGAAAACATGCAAAGTACATTATCGCGCATTCTTGACAACCCCCTTAAAGTTAAATCATGTTTTGTCCCGAAAATACAAAGAAGTTATCAAAAGAAAGAGGAAAGCGCAATAAGTACTTACATCGGCTATTGAGGAGTAGTCGATGGAGGATAGTGTCCTTGACCACTTTTCCATTGTTCCATTCTTTTCAATTGTTCTAATTCTTTCACTTGAAAATCGTCAAAGTGGTCATTCAATTTCGCACCTTCCGTGGGAAAAAGAAGTTTCTCCGTCGTCGGATGGGTCTCGTTTGTGCCCAAGAATACATAAGAAAAATTTTCGGGAAAGGGATTGCGTTCTGGTGGAGCAGTGAGTTCGTCTTTCAAATTCATACATGAGGTAGTCATTCACATGGCCGGGTCGTGTGAATTTACAAGCTCGTGTGAAGTTTTCCAGGCTCCTTCCGCTGAATCCGATGTTTTGACATCGATCATGTTGCATTTTTCGATTTTCTCTTGGAAAGGTCTTGTCTTATAGATCAAAAATACGATATGCACATCATTTACCCGTAGTGTCAGTTCTCTTTTGTGGACATCAATTAGTGCTTTCCACGTAGCTAGGAACAGTCCTCCCAAAATCAACAGTACATTATTCTCCTTCTCCATGTCCAAAACAATAAAATCCACTTGGAAGTAGAACTTATCAACTTTGACCAACACGTCTTTGATTATTCCTCTCGGATATTTCAAGGATCAATCCACCAATTGTAGTGTGATAGAGGTGGGCTTTACTTTACCTAATTCAAGTTTCCTGAAAATTGAAAGAGGCATAAGATTAATACTTGCTCCTAAATCACACAATACTTTATTAAAGTACTAACATCCAATTTCACAAGGGACAAAGAAACTCCCCGGATCTTTATGCTTTTGAGGTAGCTTCCTTTGAATAATAGCACTGCATTCTTTGGTTAAGTTCACCGTTTCGTACTCCTTCAACTTTCTTTTCTTATCCATCACCTCCTTTAAGAATTTCGCATAATTTGGCATTTGTTCGAATGCGTCCGCAAAAAGAATATTGATATGGATTTTCTTCAAGAAATTTTGCAAATTATGTATCTGATTTCCTCTTCTGAAGTCTTTGTGGGAATGGAAACGGAACTTTAAACTTTGGCCCTTCGGGGACAAAATTGATTTTAGGTCGCTCATCCATTTCTTTTTGCACTGTCTCGGTCGATATCTTTGAGCTCTCATATTCTACACCAATCCTCAGATGAATGGAATTGCATTGCTTCCTTGGGTTTATCTCTATACCTCTTGGGAATTTGCCATTTTGATGTTGGCTTCCTACTATGTTGTGATTTGAGCCACTTGTGTCTCCAAAGATTTCAACCTCGCATTCACATTTGTATTGAATTGTGCGACATGTTCCTCGATGTTGTCTATCTTACCCTCATCCTTGTTAAATCTTGCTCGTGTCTCACCAATGAATGAGGCTAACATCTCTTGCAGATATGTCTTTCATCCGCCTCAGCTCTACCCTGATTCCCCATATTAAAACCAGAGGTGGCTGCAAAATGTTTCTATTATTAGCATAAGAAAAGTTTTCATGGTTTCGTAGCCCCGGATGATAATACATAGGTGCCTGATTATTCCTGAAGTTGTTAAAATCCCATTGCCAAACAAAGTTTGCTTCTTCTTCCGCTATTGTTGGTTCCCTCGGAGTCGCTTGTTGGATCGCATTCAGTTTCATACGCAGCACATATATTTGCTCGGTTAGTATAGCAATTTTGTCCTCATATGTTCCTCTGCCACTCTCTTGGCATTGGATCTCTAGGATGTCAATTGATAGCTATTATTTGCCTCTCTTCCAGTTATTCCAGTGCCTCATCCGGATATTTCCCCAATAATACACCTTCGGATGTAGTATCTATAATAGTCCTTGTGTTTCTGCTTAGACCATTATAGAAGTACTACACATGTTGGTAATCAGGGTATCCGTGTTGTGGGCACTTCCTCAGTAATTCCTTAAATTTGTCCCATGTCTCGTATAGCGACTCTCCTTCAAACTTCCTAAACTGAGCGATCTCACTTTTCAGTTGCAATGTCTTGCTTGGGGGGAAGTATTTTGCTAGAAATGTTTGACTTAGCTCCGTCCAATTTGCAGCAGGTGGGGTTAATGAGGATAATCATCCCTTGGCCTTATCGCGTAGAGAGAATGCAAAAAGACGACAACGAATGGCATCCTCAGAAACACAATTCATATTAATCGTGTCGCGGATTTCTAGGAATTGCGCCAGATGTGCATTTGGATCTTCCACAACTCTCCCCTTAAACATTTTATTTTCACTAAGGTTTCCTCTTCAACTGATCAACAACTTCAGTCTTTCCCAGTGTGTGCTGGATGAAGTGTCTTTGAATAAGCTTGAGAATATGCAGTTAAGTTTGCGAGAGTTTTTGAAATTTCTTTCTTGTTCACTTGTGTCACTTGTGTGTCTTAGCACTTCTGTGTTTCTCTCTAAAAAAACTCAGCTTTTATAGTGAGAATTTGAATTTTGTCCGTTCAAGAGATAGATAAATTCAAATCCCACTGTTGGACAGTTGACATGTCCTTTCTCGTAGCTTTTATGTTGATATTTCTTTGTATTCTTTCGACCTCTGCAGTTTTATGAAAGATGTAGTTTGCAGGTGCTTCCTATAGGTTGAACCTCTTTGCTTTCATAAATGATTTGCACATTTATGGCCAAACATCGTACTTCATTGATTTCAAAATATATCCTCCTTGGACATAGTGCAACAGATTTCTTCAGTTGACTTTAGTCCTTTAGATGCTTTACCCCTATAGATTGATAGTTGAGAAAGTCTTCTGAAAGACTTGGCTAGAATACTTGGCTAAGAGACTTCTGACAATGTACTCAATTGTGGATCTGCTGAATCTTGACGAATTCAGTTGTGAGTCTTCTGATTCTTTCTTCAGAAAGTCTTCTGCAATTCTACTTGACAGCTTTTGAGTCAGCCTACATCCTATCTATTACAAGTGTATAATTACATGAAAGGGGGTGTCAACTTTCTAGTACATAGTTTTTTAAGCATATCAAAATCTATACAATAAATTTCCTAACATTATGTATTCACCTAAGGCACAAATTCATATAGGACCGTCCTGCGGATCTTTTTTTGTCAGACGGATCCCTTATGACGCATGACTCAACCCAAAATATCGGCGATATTTTCATAAATATTAGTCTAACAGGCGGAAGTGATCATAATTAAAAAATATTAGTTTTTCTCTATAAGTATCAGTTTACTCTGAAAAGGATAAATTTTCAAAGTAATTTTTTGGGACAGAATAGTATCATTGGGCGCGGTGATAGTTATGGAATATTATGCAGTGGCATAATATCACTTTAGGCTCCAAAAATATCACTTATTATTTAAAAATATAATTATTTTATTCTGAAAAAAACTATATATTTTTAAAGTAACAATACTGCAATTGTTTACCTGCAAATACAAAACCTTGTTTAAGTATCATTTTTTATCAAGAAAATATCACTTTTACTTTAAAAAATATATGTTTTCAAAGTAAGAAAATTGACATTAGCATTTCCCTGAAAAATATTAATTTTTCTAAGTATTAGTTGTTTCCTTGAAAAGTATTAGTTTTTCCAATTAAAATTATTTGTTAGATCGAATATATAAATGATCATAGTCATTGCATTACACAAATAAAGTTTATATGAGCAAACTAATGAAGTACGTTTAGCTTTATCAATGAAATCAACCCCAGAAATCTTTCCAAACAACAGTTCAGAGAAGCAACTATGAAATTTAAACCACCTAGGCCACAAAAAAGTCCAACCCTTCCGCAACAATGCATAGGTGGCATCCATGGCAGTGACAAAATGTGAACTTTTTTGTCCAAATATTATTGACAAGTATTTAGGAAAAGGAAAAATATTTTTGGGTACTAAACTTACAAAAGCTTAGTTCAGGGCTCCTAATATTTTGAAGATATGAAGCAACAATCAGTTTCCATAGTTAAAAACTGTTTATTAACGTTTTTCACCAAGTAGCCATGGTGGCATTCTAATTTGCCTAATTCTTGTACCTTTTTGTCCAAAAGAAACATTTCATGGTTGTCGTCAGCGACTATTCATTTCATATCTAACGATATTGTACGTTTGGGGCCAATCGGGTTTGTCGGCAAGTAGATCCGTGAGCAGGTTTTATTTATTTTATTTTTTTTTTTTTTGTGGGGGGGGATTGAATGGGGTATGGAGCTGGGTTTGTGTCAGGTAGATCCGTGAGACAGTGTTACAGGAGACATGCTCTTCACCTGATTGCTTCTTCAATAGACAATTTCTTTTACTATGCATTCTACAGGGAAGAAGGTGAAGAAGGTCTACAGATATGACCGCATCAGTTGTTTGGAAGAGTTGAGAGTTAGAGAGGGTCTAGTGCTGATTAAGTTGAGTGGAATTTGCAAAACATGAACGATTGAATACAAGAATGGTATTATTTAAGAGTCAATCTTTAAATTTACTAATCTTTTTTTTTAGAATGAAGCAAATATTATTAGGAGATCATCTCCGAAATAACCATGTCTACCAAGTAATTGGGTATATCCCCGACCACTGGTTCGAAACAATTAAAAGTGAAAGCATGTCTAGCTAAATGATGGGCAACAGTGTTACCCGATCACCTAACGAAACTAGGAGAAACAATATCAAAAAAACCAAACATATCGAAAATATCATTTATCAATTTTCCAAAATATGAGAGATAATCGGTTTGCTTCTTCATCCTGTGAAAGATGGATATGTTGTCCGTTTCTATATGAATCTTAGTCAACCTCATATCCCCATATCCGGTGTTAATTGCAGTCCTGCTCTGCACGCTAGGCCTCCGATATTTCAACCGATCCGACTGTATCCTTCACCTGAGTTAGCATCTTAAGTACTTCTCCCTTGTGATTCCGAATTATCACTTTGATTCATGTACCTTGTCCCTCCAAAATCGACGCATCCGAATTTATTTTCATGAATTCATTTGGTGTGGGGTGCCAGGTATCCCTCCATTGCTGTTGAATTAACCCACAATCCTTCGTGTTATTTTTTTCGTATTCCTCAAGTCGAGATGTAGCCACAAAATGGCAGTGAGTGTGTTCCACTTCTGTGTTATTAAAATTGAGTCTGTTTCTAGCCATCCAAATTTACCACATTAGCATAGCCAATAAAGGGTGGCTATCGTCCTCAATATTCATAGCCAAGTAATTCAACCATTCACCAAAAGACCAATCCTCTATATCAGCTTTGAATCAGAGTCGAAGATGTGATGTGGCCCAAAAAATCTAACCCATTCGCAGTCCCGAAAAACATGTTCCTGGGTCTCTTCTTTCATACCACATCGACCACACATGGGATGAATGTCGACACCCTTGCTTGCTAGCGCCGTTCTAGTCGGTAAAATTACCTGGACACATTTCCACAAAAATAAGTGCACCTTTGGCGGGACAGAGAGTCGCCATAGCCATTTCCATAATTTGGTGTTCGAACCCGAAGATGATGAAGAGCCTCGATCGCACTCCGCAGCCATCTTAGCTAGTTTGTACCCCGACTTCACTGAGTATTTTCCATCCTTAGTAAAGTGCCACACAAGCAAATCATGTTGTTTGTTAAAACATATCGGAATGGAAAAAATAGCTTTACAATCCCTGGAGTTATAAACCTCTTGAACTTTGTTTCTGTCCCACTCCGGCTTGTTGCAGCAAATAAAATCCCCCACCATCAATTCGGAATTATTACCCCCGTAACGCGTGCGTGAGAGGCTTAAAATTTGGGTTATCCAAAATCCATGTGTCCATCCAAGCTTGGATGCTCTGTTAATTTCCAACCCTCCACCGAATACCTCTACGACGAATTTTATGTCCCTCTACAATGCTTCTCCATGTATATGATGGATTATGGCCAATTGTAACGTTAAGAAAATTACTTCACGGAAAATATTTGGGTTTTAGAATTTTGGATAGAAGAGAGCTCTCATTATTTATAAGCCTCCATCCCTGTTTAGCAATCATCGCTTCATTGAAACATTTGATGTCCCGAAAGCCCAAGCCGCCTTCCTCTTTTGATCGACACAAAACATCCCATGCTCGCCAATGGATCCTTCTTTCTTCATTTTGTTGTCCCCACCAAAAATTACTAACTATAGAATTGATTTGGTTGCATGCTCCAGTGGGCAAAATGAACGCGCTCATAAGATAGGTAGGTATTGATTGCGCCACTGATTTTATAAGAACCATTTTACCGGCCACCGAAAGGGATCTGCTCTTCCAATTTTTCAACTTTTTCCTTACTCGATCCACAATAAACGCAAATATATCTTTTTTCGATCTACCCACAATTGCCGAAACCCCAAGATGAACCGCATGTTTGTTAACTAGAGACATCCCCAATCTTCTAGCTAACTGTTCCTTGCGAGCATTGTCTAGACTCTTACTGAACGAAATTTTTGAATTTTCAAGGTTTATTTTTTGTCCAGACGCTTGCTCGTAAGCCTTAATAATCTCTCGGGTTGTTTCAATTTCCCTCTCATTGGCCCACGCAAAAATGATACTATAGTCAGCAAAGAAGAGGTGTGAGATTTCCGGCGCATTGCGGCATACACGGATCCCATGGAGATTATTCGCCCCCTCGCTTTCCGAATTAGTGAGGAGAAAGCTTCAAAGCCACGAAAAATAAAGAGGTACGGTGATAGCGGGTCTCCATGGCGAAGCCCGCGAGTTGGGGTTAAAGGATCTCTGATTAGTGTGAGTTTTGCATGTATTTTGGGCATAATTGTGGATATAATAGGTTGATAAACATGCATTAACTCAGTAAAATGGGTCGTGTTCTCAATATGTGGAAAAGATATTACGTTTTGCTCGTTTTGCAGGAAATCAATATGTTTGTAGCACTTTTGTGGCAATTGGGATCATTGCAGCTATTAGAACCCTTGTGAATCGTGTAAAGATATGTGGAACAATTAGTACACGAAGTAAGGAGTTGATACGAGAAAAATCTGCGGAATTGGAGTAGAAAATGACCAAGCACGGGCAGCCCATGCGTGTAAGCGCGGGTTGTGCATGTTTTGAAAAAGTGAGATTGGTTCGGCATGACACACGGACAGTCCGTGCGTGTAAGCACGACTTGTGCGTCTATGCGGGAATTTTAGAATCTGACTGCGTTTTGACCTAGGTTTGGCCGGGGATGTTATAAATGAGAGGAGGCAGCCCCAAAAGAGAGGACACTTACTTTTACCCTTGAGAGCACATAAAAGAGCACCCTTCTACTGGAGGAATCGAGAGAAAGATCAAGGTCGCATCCACACTTGAGGATTGAAGATTGATCGAGAGATCATCGATATCCCTGAGTTTTCTTACTCCATTGTATTTTTATTTTCATCTAGTTTGATATGAATATGAACAATTTGTCTATGAGTTGTTTATACCCCATGTCCGACTAAACATCTTGTGATTCTGGGGTTTGGGATTAGGTTAATTGACTCTTGTTTGATGTTTAATTTGAATTGAAGTTATTATTTCGAACCCTATTCGAGTACTTTGTTTTATTCTTGTTTTATCTTATGGCTAATGGTTTAACTTGCTTGATGTATTGATTCATAATTCGAGAGATGAGTTTCAATACTAGATCTTGAGTGCTTGACATGAATATTTTGCATGATTGAGAAGTCTGTGAGTAGTTGTGAGGATAACTGATCTTTTATGCTTTTGGGAGTTGTTTATCTTATGTTGAGTAGAGATGCTAGCATAGATAATTCAATCAATATTTTAATTGTGTCTCGAGAGAGAGGATAAAATACTTTGGTGATCGTCTTATAGGGAAGATAAATAATAACTTTGATTTTGATTAATCGGATAACAAGAGGGAGATTAACTGAAACCATAACCCTGGAATCCATTCAGCTTCTTGATCTTTTTAATCGTAGCTTTTGCTTTGTTCTTTTTATGATAAAATATTGCCGTAGTTTTATAAAACAACAATCACCTTTCGATCGTCTAAATAAAAATAATAATATTACAATCTCAATACTTAGTGCATCAATTTATTAGTCTCTATGGGATCGACCTTGCTTACCCTATCTATTAACTACGCCGTTCACTTGCGGTGAAACTAAAAATAAGGTGAACAATCTCCAGGCCTTCCATTAATAAGAATCGAAAAAGACACAGAAGTAATGCATTTCATGACTAAAGAAACAAAGGACTCGTGAATACCTAGACAGAGCATAACCATACGAAGAAAAGGCCTCTAAACGCGATCGTAAGCCTTTGACATATCCAGTTTGAAAGCAAAAGAGCCACGTTTTTTAGCCGGACTATTTTTCATATGGTGGAAAATCTCAAAGGCAAGTTACGCATTATCAGTAATCAATCGGCCCAGGACAAAGACGGACTGAGTATGATGAATGAGGTGTGGGAGAACTAATTTTAGTCTATTAGCGGTTGTTTTTGTAATTAATTTAAAAATTACATTACAAAAACTAATAGGTCTAAAATCCATCACATGATCCGCTTTTTTTCTTTTTTGGAATGAGAACGATGTACGTATCATTGAAGGGCTTTGGGTTTGCATTTAAAATCTTAAGGACCACATTAACAATATCAGTTTTAATAGTAGACCAGAATTTTTGATAGAAAAGGGCTGGCATACCATCTGGTCCGGGCGACTTCGTCGGATGCATTTGAGAAAGGACCGCCACCACTTCCTCTGCTTCGAAGGGGCGTGTCAAAACCTCATTCATTTCCTCTGTCGCTTTTTGGTCCACTGCGTCTAGGACTCTATCCATATCCAGTTGAGACTCCACCGTAAATAGCTTGTGGAAATATTCATGGAATTCTCGCTCGATATCATGTTGTTCCTCCAATAGGACGCCCTCTGTGTTGATAATTCCCTCAATTGTATTACGAGACTTTCGGCCACTGGCAATTTTATGGGAAAAACCCATGTTTTTATCACCGTCCTTAATCCAATTGGCTCGCGACCGCTGATGCCATATTTTTTCTTATTTCAACTGTAGGTCCATGAGCTTTTTTTCCACCACCACACGATACCTTAGCATGTTAGGCGATAGCATTGTATTCCTCGGGGCCTATAAGAAAGTCTCGCAATTTCGGATTTGTGAATTTATGTTACCAAAATGTGACTGCTCCCAAGCCTTCAAGTTGATACCACACTGCTGAACCCGTTGTTTTACTGCTTGGATGTAGTCACCATTATGAGGTTGGTCCCATGTCGTTTTAATGACGTTTTGGCATGATTCATCGAGTAGCCACATCATTTCAAATCGAAAAATATTTCTTCGCTTATTCCTTCCCTTCCCTCTTCGATCCAAAGCATTTCTCCATCGAATTAAAATAGGACAGTGGTCCGATGATATTTGAGGGAGATGTCGAACTTCGTAGCCCGGAAAAAGGGATACCCATTCCATATTAGCTAGGCAATGGTCGAGTCTTTCTTGAATATTTTTTTCTCCAGATTAACCGTTAGTCCACGTAAACGAGAATCTGTTGTATAGCAAGATGAAAATCGTGAAGCTTTCCCATGTCCCTCGTTCGACCCCTAATCTTCTCGAAATGGAAAAGTATCTCATTAAAATCACCCACACACAGCCAAGGGAGATTTGATCCGTGTCCAAGTTCCTTAATGATATTCCAAGTCATAAATTTCCTATCCTCCTCCGGCCACCCGTATATACCCATGAATCTCCATTCTCGCAAAACTTCAATAATTTTTCCTTCAATGTGGTGTGTAGAGTCGAACAGAACCTCTACTTCCATGTCTGATTTCCAGAAAAGACAAAGGCCTCCTCGCCTTCCTCCGTTATACATATCACAATCCACTCCAAACCAACCATCGAAACCCAACTTCATTCCAACTTCAACTAATTCATCACGTAACAATTTAGTCTCCATTAAGAAGACCAAGGTGGGATCTTGAGAAAAAATTTGTCTTTTCAGCGCACTAACTGTCGGTGGGTTCCCAAGCCCCCGACAGTTCCAGATTAGACAACTCATTGATCTCGGTGGGACTGCTTATTTGCAATCTCCATCGTTATAATAAAAATGCTAGGAGCATCGAACAATCCAAATTCTCGTGGCTTCTTGTTACAGGTTGATTCAGGCTCGATAGGGGGGTTTGGGTCGAAAGTTGTTGGATGTTTGGATGGGGTTTGGGAAAGGGAATGTTTTTTTGTTGGGGTTCGTTGTTTAAGTCGAGTCCTGTAATTTTTGGGTTTTTTACCGGTGGTTTTCGAGGATGAGGAGGGTGATATGTGGGCTTGGGATGATGCAGGCTTGTGTGTTTTATTTTGTTTACTCAGTGAAGTGTGTTTGGGTGTGGGGTTTAACGTGACAAGGTTATTTATGTCGGAGATAAGAGGAGGGCAAGGGATAATGGCATGATTGGGTAAATGTGGGATATGGGGGGTTGCATTAGCAGGTTGGGAGATGGGGGATTTGTTTTCAGTAGTGATTTGTTCTTCACTACCAGTGGCACCATGAGGATTTGTTGCATGTGCATGGGGTGTATGAGGACTTGTTGCATGTGCATGGGGTGGCTGGGCAGTGCATTGTTTTATGGGGGATGATGTCAGTGATAAACAATCAAGGATTGGTGTAGCAAATTATTATCAATATTTTTAGGAGGGGGTTCAAGGGCAGGCTTCTGGTTAGTGTTTTCGAATTGGACTGGTTGGGCTTTTGAAGATGATCGAATCAGGGAGGGGTAGATTGGGTTGTGGGTTTTTTGGGATGAAGCGGAAGATGAAGAAAGAATCGTATTACCGAATAAGGGCGAATAGGAGGGTTGTGACTATTAGAGCTGAGAGTTTCATGGGAAGGTAAGCTTCGCTTTATTGGCGATGCTTTGAGCCACGGTCCGTATCTCATACTCGCTACATCTTGGCATTCATTACGATCAAAATTCTCACAGTTACGAAAAAAGTGTCCCATAATTCCACAACAATAGCAAAAAACCGGCAATCCGTCGTATTTTAATGGCAGAGTTAGTAGCTCACCTTGAATTCTGACCATGAGGACTCGTAGCATAGGTTTTGTGATGTCTAATAGAACTTTAAGCCTTAAAAACTTCCCGAACAGCCCCTCTGTCGTTGTGTCTAACATCTCCAACTCACCAATTTGACAAGCTAGAATTTTTGCCGTGTTTGGATTCATACAAGCCACCGGCACATCATAAACCCTTACCCAAAAAGCCGAACGAGAAATTTGGATGCTCGAAGGTTGTTCGTTTTCCTTTAATCTATGGATCGCAAAAAGCCCCCCCTCATAATGCCACGGTTGATTCTCCAGAACCCAATCCAATTCGGCTTTAGTTTCGAATTTGAAAAGGATTAGGCCGCCACCCCATTCTCTCGCTACGATCGGATTCTTTGCTCTCCAAGATTTTTTCATTACTTTTATTAAATAGAATGACTTGGAAGATTTATCCGAGATAAGCTTTTCGACTAAACAAAAAGAACTTCCGTCCGGTGCGCTATGTTCATCTTCGCCCACCTCATCTAAATTAACCACATTTTCTTCTTTGTCTGTTAACTCCTCCATCAAACCCCCGAAAAACCCTCTGAATCGAAACTGAATATGGATATCGATCTAGCGCTATGAATTTGAAAGCAAAACCAGAAAAAGAAGAAAGTGAGGACACGATCCCTAATCTACACCGATGGAATGGGTGCCCTAACTCAAAATAATCTACCAAGGCCGACCGACCCAGGCGGGTACCAGGAAGAAAGAAAAACCAAAAATACAGACACGACTGAACTCTAAGAAAATTGGTGCAAACCCGAAAAGAGAAACCCTAAAAACCCTAGACTCAAAACAAAAGGTAAACCAGACAAAAGGAAACCAGAAGGGAAAAAAATAGGACAGACACGAAGATCTGGGAACGGGATTCATAGACCCAACAAAAGCAAAAAGAAAACAGAATGCTTCCGATCAGATACCAGAAACAGAAGGGTGGCCCTGACCGAAACCCTAGGGTGAGTAATCTCCTAACGAGAGGAGGAGGCTGATAAGGAATTAAATTTTGATTAAATTTACTAATCTTATATACGAAAGAAAACTCTTAGTACTTGAAGCACATAAAAATTTCTTAGTATTATTGATATTTCCGTTGCATTTTTCAATAGTGTTACAGACTGTTTAATATAATTATGTAACTAGATGTTATTACATTTTAAACAGTTGATGTTTTAACACCTCGAACAATATCTAAGGTTTTTAAGTTAAAACTTGTTAAAATTGGGCAACAAATTGTATCGACAATATCAATTGGTAAAGAGAATCAAAATATGAACTAAAGACGACCGTCTGAGTTTGAGAGTGGCAATATCAATTTGTTCCTCCAACTAATGCACCATAGGACGACAAATGAGTCCTTCCCCTTAAAATACAATGTTACAGATACAAGATAAATAATTTTAACTTCATCAACCAGACAAAGTAACCGTAAATGGTTTTTTTTTCTTTTAATAAAAGAAAAAAAAAGATCCATAAATGGGCAATTTCAAATGATCGTTCATTTATTTTCAGAACACTTTTATCAGAGATAGAAAAATGGTTATGTAAAGAGACCCAGGAATATTTTGAACAGATGAACTGCACTTACTGCAATGGCTTCCAATTTTAATTTTCTTGTCTTTTTTAATTGGAGAGAGCCATGAGCTGGGGATGAGATATCATGTTCCACTTTCTCTATGTTGCTTCATATTACGTATATTGGATGAAAGACACGTGTATGATTGTGACATCATCTTGTACACATGTCATTCATCCGATGCAATGGAATAGGCAGTGGAACAGGAAATCTCAAATTATTAGGTGGTGGCAGTAAAAGGACATTATTCATAATCTAAGGAATGAGCAAACACTAGTTACTATAAAACTCGGTTCAACTCTATCAAAATCTTAATATGAAAGTCCGGATCTCCATGGGACCAAGCTCAATAGTAAAAGATGATATGTCCACAGGACCACCTCTAATTGGAGCAGCCTCACTCTGACTTTCACCTTTCACCTCCCAATTCATCCTCTTCATCTCAGACTTGTCTTGATTTGCTGATAAGCTTGTTTCCTTAAGCATTTTTATCTGAAAGGCAACGTGAGAAGGAAAGTTAGTAATAGCAAAAAGAATTCATTTGTCCAACTGATGATCTGCACTGTCATTTTCTAGTTATCTATGTCTGAAATCCCTTCAGTGACCAAGTGAAAGGAATGGACAGTGGAATGATACAAGTTGAAATGAACCATACATACAGATAAATATTAAACATATCAATTTTTTGATCTGGTAATAGCAACAAATAGCATCTGTGATATTTGATTGATGATCCATGACTACTTCAGAAAATCAATATCAAAATGATGTCAAGAGTCAATGGTGTTGTTTAAGTCGTTATGATTTTCAGATGCTTTTAACGTGTATAAATTGACAGCAAAATACCCTCACATTAATATCCATGGCTCAAAAAGGATAGGTGATGGGGCGTGAAGGAGAGGCGAAAAGAGGAGAAAGAAGTTCCAAAGAAGAACCTCTATGCCTTATCCTTGTGCGAAATTTCTGGAGTTGGCAAAGGTAGTACTTGCAGAATATACATACCGTTTTTCCAGCAAACAACTTCTTGAGTTCAACTTTCGCTAGTTTTGAGTAGACAGTGTCTTCACCAGCCTACAAGATAATGGCATATAAGGTCAAATATGGAAAGGAAAATGATTTTTTTAAAATAAAAGTTAAGGTTAATTACAAAAAACCTTGATGTTTAGTCTTATTACAAGATAAAGTCGGTCATCTTTCAAAATTAAATATACACCATTGATATTTGTTTCTAATTTACAGATTGTGCCCTCAAGGGGGGTATCCATTAAGTAACTGCAAGCCACAAGGGGATGTTTGTAATACCATAAGGGGGTATTTGTAATTTAGAAAGATAATTGGAATTTTCTTTTGTAATTAGGCTAAACCTTAGAAGTTGTTTTTGTAATTTTCCCTACTTTTTAAGACATCATTTACTTGTAATTGTATATGCATCCGCATTAGCTACTAGATCAATGTGATAAAAACTTAGAAAAGTAGCACAAGATAGATAGACTTCACCTCAAATAGATGTGCCAAACGAATGAGCACACTTCCATCGACCAGCTCCTAAAATACAATGCCCAATCAGTGGAGAAAAACCATACATGTGATAGGGTTGGAAAATCATGCATATTAATTACCTGGAGAGTAATTAATGCAACGTTACGAGGTAAACTATAGTTTGACTCCATGGTTGTGGCCTTTGTCAAATGAGAAGATTTCCATTTTTCGGAGTCCTTCAACATTTTACATCGAGTTAAAGGACAACAGGGGTTACTATTTGATTTGTATGCCCAGCCCACCAAAATTTACCTCATGTGAAAAGGCTAAAAGAAGGGGTGAATAAATTTCTTGGCCAGTTGTTCGCCTCCAGCGCGCTCCATGCCAAGGTCATTAATGCTGATATAATAATTTCCTCGAACCTAAAGATAAGTGACAAGAAAAAAGCAAATCTCGTAGCTACTCTCTCATAATAAGGATATCTGAATCTTTTGATATTTTACTGCTTTGGGATGTCAAAACCAGGGAAACCAAAATTTGCATCAAATGTTGCACTTACCATTATCGTAATTCTAGCACTAGTGACCGATAAGAAATAATAGACAATAATCATCTAAGCGATTCCCATCCAAAGTTCCAATCAAAGAGCAAAAAAGCAAACAATAGAGATGCTTGAATCTCTGTAGCGAAATTTAATCAGTTTTTATTGTATTATTAGCATTTAAAAACTTTCCTCATGTCATATTTTATGGTGTAAATTTTATGGTTTATTTTTAGCAAGTCATGCACCACCGTCGCTTTCTAAATCAAACCCCATCAGGTTCCACAGTCGATTCATGCTCTGTGGTTCAATATGGTAACTTTCATTCAGCCTTAAATTCTTTCATTCACTCAAACCACATGGGGACTATTTTAAATCTAGCAGTTGACGGGGATGCCCGGGACCAAGATTGTTGGGGAGTGATCGCCGGTGCAAAAAAAGATGCATGGACAAGGGGCGACTTAAGGCAGGCTTCTAGGCAAAGGGAAACATGAATGAATGGACCCCACACCAGAAAAAAGGAATTTCGAGACCATGGAGGTATAAGACTGTACAGTTAAGGAGTGCTTAAATGATTTGATAGGTGCTACCCATACGAAAAGAAGATTCATTTTCTTTTGTATGTATACCTATCTAATCTTTTAAGCACTCCTTAACTATACGATTCTGCACTGCACGCTTCTGAATCCCTCTTCTTCTACTGTGGAATTTGTTCATTCGTGTTTCTCTCCGTCTAGAATCCTGTAAGAGCCGCTTCTTCTCTGTGCATCTTCTATTGCACCATCGTCACTCCACGCCCTTATTGGCCCTGGGTGTCACATTGACTCGTGTAAACCTCCTCAAGTTCACCAAAGTAATATATTCCTTACATCAAGTTGACGCAACGCCAATCAGAATTAGCCGACAGTTCTGATAAAATTAGGTTGGTATTAAGTTTGAACACAGGAGTAAAAGTCCCGATGTGGTGAATCCTACGCCACCAAGCTCCAGTTATTTTGTTTAAGAGCACGTATCTCTTCAAATATTGCAGCTTTCCATTTAGGATATCTAATACCTCTTCACTAGACCTGGAAATCACAACACTAGAAAGATTCAAGTAAAAGTATAAAATGAAGATAACACCTGTGCTTTATTTGTCGGTTTTCAAAAGCAATCAAGAAGTTTGGCTATATTGATTTTATCTAACTAATTATAAAATATGTGAGAATATAACTGATATGATTGTGTATGTTGATGAATGATGATACCATAATTATAGGAACTAATATGGAGTAGATAGATTGGAGTTGTGAGATATTTTCTAGGGTTAATTACAAAAATACCTTTGAGGCTAGTCTTATTACAAAGAAAGCCCAACTATCTTTCATGATTACAAATATCCCTTGATGTAATGATGTTAGTTTCTATTTTACAAATTGCCACCTCAAGAGAGGGATATTTGTTCAAAAATGCAAACCTCAAGGGGGTGATTATAATACCTTAAGGGGTATTTGTAATTTTGAAATATAATAGAGTTATTTGTAATTAGGCTAAACCTTAGGGGTAGTTTTATAATTTACTCTATTTTCCAGGAATGGGTTCCCAAGGAGCAAGAAAAGAATTTATTTTTTGTTCTAAGGAACTACAGTTTGGATTTTCTAAAAGAAACGCCATATGGGATGTAACCCAAGTAAACTGCTATTGAACTTTGTAATAAGGCCATATGTTCAAAGGAGATACTTGTTGAAAAAGTTATCACTCTTTGTTGGAAAACTCATTTATGTTTCACATAACAAAACACCCTGGCGTAGTGTGAGTTCGATGTCAAGTCAGTAGCTATACGCATGCACCGTGTCAAGGTCATCATTGATGCATCGAGATAGAGTCTTGAGGTATTTGAAGCAAACAAGCGCAAGGGATTATATTTTGCAATACCGATCATCGAAAAATTTGAGGATTTTAAAATATTTATGCATTATTTATTAGGTTGGTTACATCGACAATACTAGGAAGTCTATATCTAATATAATATCTTGTAATATTGTACCCCATTTTATGGGTAGGGATGGCAATGGGGCGGGTCAAAAAAAACCCTAGTTTTTCCTCCATTTTTCTCGAAAATCCACAAATAGAAAAATATAAATTATTATAATTTCTCGGTCGGACCACCGCCGCCGACCCATCCACTCTCTCCGCGACGACCTTGGTTGCCGAAACCACCAATCGCCCGATATTTTACCCTTAGCGGCTGGCCGTCGGAGTCCGCGCAGAACCTCACGCGCCACCATCCTCCGATCATCAAAAAAAAAAAACTAGTTTTTCATTTTTTTCTCCCGTCTTTTCTTTATAAAAAAAACCCTAGATCTTACTAAAAATCTTCCGAGATTGATGCTAAATTGAAAAATGATTGGGAACAAGCTGATAATCAATTAGTATCCTTGTTATGGAACTCTATCGAGCATAAACTAATGGCACAAGTCCATCCGTATAGGACTTGTTATGACGTCTGGACAAAGGCTAAAACCAATTTTATGCTAATGATATTCAGCAACTTTATGAATATGTTCGTAATCTAGCTAGTCTTCAAGTGAATGACCAAGATTTGTCCGAATATTTAATTCGAGCTCAATCAACTATTGATGAGCTCAAATTAATGCTTGTTAGTACTAATCTTCAACATATGATAACTACACTTGATAATTTGTTCATGGTATTTATTCTTCATGGTCTTTCGAAGGAGTATGGATCTGTTCGTGATCAGGCTCTAACAAATGTTATTGTTCCTACGGTGGAAGAACTTATTAGCCGCCTGATCAGAGTTTCATTTTCCGGACATGGTAAACCAGCCAATCCCTGAGTCCTCCACTCTTCTTTCTCATACGGCGGTGGAGGCCGAGGCCGTGGTCGTGGTCGAGGGGGCCGAGGAAACCTCTATTGTACTCATTGTGGACAAGATAATCATACTCAGGATCGGTGTTATAGTTTACATGGTTTCCCCGACAAAACTGCAAATATTGAGCAATCCTCACCTACTTCTGATTCTAAATTTACTCTCTCCTAATGACTATAAAGAGTATCTACGGTTGAAGGCAGCCCAACAAACCACCTCTTCAGTTACTATTGCCCACACTGGTAATTCTACGGTTTGTCTTTCTCAATCTACACCTCTGGGGTGGGTTTTGGATTCAGGTGCTTCCGATCACGTGACTGGTAATTCCTCAATTTTCTCTGAAATATCACAAACCACATTTCCACATTATATTACTAATGCAGATGGGTCTAAAATCCAAGCCACTGGAATAGGACGGATCTCACCTACTTCCTCAATATCTTTAAGTTGTGTCTTATTGGTTCCCAATTGTCCCTTTAATTCAATCTCCATAAGCAAATTAACTCGCTCTTTAAATTGTGTCATAACCTTCACTTCTGACTCTTTTTAAATTTAGGATCGGAGTATGGGGAAGACGATTGGAGCAGGATCTGAATCTCGAGGCCTCTATTACCTTCAATCCACCAACTCTACTATATGTGCCGCTACTGAATCTCCTGATCTTCTTCATCGTCGTCTTGGCCATCCGAATCTACCAAAATTACAAACCATGGTATATGGTCTTTCGCATTTGAAGTCTTTAAATTGTGAGTCTTGTCAATTAGGAAAACATGTCCGCATCTCTTTTCCTAATCGTATTAATAATAGAGTTGCGTCTCCCTTTGATATTGTTCACTCTGATGTTTGGGGTCCAAGTCGTGCTCCGTCTGTCTTAGGCTATCGATATTATGTCACTTTTATTATGATTTCTCCATATGTACTTGGATATTTTTAATGAAAGATCGTTCTGAGTTGTTTGCTATTTTTCAAACTTTTTGTTCGAAAATTATGACTTAATTTGGAAAAACAATTAGTGTTTTGCGCAGTGATAATGTAAAAGAGTATTTCTCTGACCGATTTAATTCATTTATCCGTTCTAAAGGTATTATATATCAATCTAGTTGTCCTCAAACACCTCAACAAAATGGTGTAGCAGAAAGAAAACATTGAAACATTGTTGATACCGCTCGCACTCTCTTGATATATGCTAATGCACCTTTAAAGTTTTGGGGCGATGTTGTCCTCACTGCTGCTTATTTGAAAAACCGAATGCCATCTTCTGTGTTAAATGGTCAGGTTCCCTACTCTATTTTGCACCCTACGGCCCCCCTATATGATGTTTCCCCTCGCGTCTTTCGTTGTACTTGCTTTGTTCATGATCTCTCTCTAGGTCGCGATAAACTATCTGCTCGATCTATCAAATGTATTTTTCTAGGCTACTCCCATGTTCAAAAGGGTTATCGATGCTACTCTCCTCCCTCAAATCGCTTCTATATTTTAGCAGATGTTACCTTCTTTGAAGACATATCATATTTTGCTGCAACGAACATTTCTTCAGATGACTTGGATCAGGTTTTGCCTATACCTTATTTCTGCGCCTTCTAATTCCCCATACATGTCCATTGCTCCATCATCTTCGCCACAATCTTTCCCACCTACAAATCGGTACAACATCACTTATGAACGGCAGGGAGAGTCACGTGTTTCAGCTCCTATTCCAAATCTCTTTCACCATCGGATTCATTCACCGCTTCACCTGATTTGTTTGTCGCTCTCCGCAAAGGTGTACGTTCCACCCGTAACCCTTATCCTATCTATAATTTTCTCTCATACAATTGTTTGTCGCCCAAATATTGTGGTCTTGTATCTGCACTTTCTTCTGTTTCTATTCCTTCGAAGCACTCTCCCATCCCGGATGGACACAAGCAATGATGAAATGACAGCTTTAGAATCCAACCACACTTGGACGCTTGTTCCTCTTCCATCTGGAAAATCTGTTGTTGGGTGTCGATGGGTTTTTAATGTTAAGGTAAGTCCTGATAGCCAAGTTGATCGCTTAAAAGCTCGATTAGTGGCAAAGGAATATACACAAGTCTATGGTCAAGATTACAGTGATACTTCTTCTCCGGTCGCAAAAACATCCTCTGTTCTTTTATTTTTAGCCATGGCTTCCATGAAACATTGGCCAATCTTTCAGTTAGATATCAAGAATGTGTTTTTGCATGGTGAATTAGAGGAGGAGATTTACATGGAGCAACCTCCCGGGTTGTTGCTCAGGGGGAGTATGGATTAGTATGCGAATTACGGAAATCTTTGTATGGCCTAAAACAATCACCTTGGGCATGGTTTGGACGATTCAGCAGAGTTCTTCAACAATTTGGGATGATTCGTTGCGAAGGAGACCATTCTGTCTTCTTTAGATGCTCCTCATCGAATACCTATATCTATCTTGTGGTTTATGTTGATGACATTGTAATTACTGGAGATGATTGTGAAGGTATCAAGGCACTGAAATAACATCTATTTTAGAATTTTCAGACTAAAGGCTTAGGCCCTCTTCGTTACTTTATTGGTATTGAAGTAGCACAATCAAAGTCAGGTGTTGCTATCTCTCAAAGAAAATATGCTCTTGATATTTTAGAAGAACTATGGACCGTAATGTAAAGCTCCTTCCTAATCAAGGGGAGCCTTATCCTGATCCAGGAAGATACCGAATGCTTGTTGGAAAACTGAATTATCTCACCATGACCAGACCTGATATATCTTTCTAATAAGTATAGTAAGTCAGTTTCTCAATTCTCCTTGTGATAGTCATTGGAATGTCGTTATTCCTATTGTAAAGTACATTAAAGGGTCACCTAGAAAAGGAATTGTTTTCACTGATAAGGGCCACACTAATATCATTGGGTATTCAGATGCTGATTCGGCAGGAGATGAGAATGATCAAAGATCTACTTCTTCATAGGAGGAAACCTGATTTCATGGAAGAGCAAGAAACAGACCGTTATTGCTCGGTCAAGTATAAAAGCTGAGTATCGAGCTATGGCTCATGCAACATATGAACTCTTATGGCTAAAACACTTACTGCAGGAATTACACTTCTGTGACATTGGTCCTATGGAGCTTGTTGGAATAGTGTTAGGAAGTGTTTTATATTTATTGTTTTTGTCCCACATAGGAAGAGGAACTAGGAGTATTGGTTTAGTATACCATATATATATGTAAAGGGTATTCTATTAATAATATAATAAGATGATATTTATTTCTTTATATTAACATGGTATCAGAGCCAGGTTATTAGCACTAAACCCACCTCCAACCGTCAGCCCCCTAACCCCAGCCGCTAGTCACCACTTTTTCTAGAAACCCTAAATCTAGAAAAACCTAGATCTACTCTCCAATACACGTTTCTCCTCAAATCTGACCCCACCACTGCCTTTGTCTCTCAGTTCCGCACGCCGTCCTCCGTCCGCCGCCCCACGCGCCCTCATGCGCGCTGCACGTGGCTCGTTCAAGTGCAGAGTCTGAATACAGAGCCATGGGTCTTGCGACGTGTGAACTTATTTGGGTGAAACAGTTGCTTAATGAGATTGGAGTAAAGAGTTCTCAACCTATGACATTAATTTGTGATAATCAGGCAGCAATGCATATTGCATCCAATCCAGTCTTCTATGAGCGCACCAAGCACATTGAAGTTGATTGTCACTTTGTGAGAAATAAGGTGCTAGCTAAGGAAGTGGTTACTTCACACGTCAGTTCAAATGATTAACTGGCAGATATCTTCACCAAAGCTCTACGGGGTCCTCGGGTTAATTATATATGTAACAAGCTAGGCGCATATGATATATTTGCTCCAGCTTGAGGGGGAGTGTTGGAATATATGTGTAAAGGGTATTCTATTAATAATATAATAAGATGATATTTATTTCTTTATATTATCAGAGCTCGTGTGTGATAATCAGTCAGCTCTACACCTCTCTTCCAATCCAGTTTTTCACGAGAGGATGAAGCATATAGAAGTCGACTGTCATTTCCTTAGAGAAAAGATTCTCTCTAGAATCATTAGGACCTCATTTGTCAACTCTAGAGATCAATTCATTGATATCTTCACTAAATCTTTACGAGGCCCTCGGATAACTTATATATGTGACAAGATGGATGCATATGATGCATATGCTCCACCTTGAGGGGGAGTGTTGAGATATTGTAAAATATAGGCTTAGTGGCAGCTTAGTGCCTTAATTTAGGTTGTGGTGTTTTCCTCTTTTCCTTAATTTCTGACTTATGTTAGGATAACTCTTGCCTATATATTGTACAACTTCAGTCATGAATAATACACAAGACTCGTTATATTTCTCAGAGCTTGTCAGCTTATTTGTATAAGAAGAGTGATGGACGAGTTGAAGATCAAATACAAAAAATATACACTGGTAACAAGTCAACTATCTCATGTCCATGATAGGACTAAACATGTGGAGGTGGGCAGACATTCTATTAAGGAAAAGTTTGATGGAGGTATTATCAGCATTGAATAAGTGTCTACTTCTCAACAACTTGTTGATGTACCAACAAAAAGACTAATAAAAGAAACATTTGATTTCCTTGTAAGGAAAACTGCTCTCATCAACATCTACAGGTAAGCTTGAAGGGAATCGTGGACGAAATCAAACCCAATTTTATTCTAATTTAGTCAGCCATACTCAATTCAGTGTTTATTGCATTATTAGCTGTTAGAATCTTTCCATAGGTACTTCATTGCGTAAATATCATTCGCTTAGGAGTTTATTTGTAGGAATTTTCCAGGTGGTAATCTATTTAAATGTATTTTCTTCCATTCAATCAATATATAGAAAATATTTTTCCTATCTCAATTCATAAATTCTTCCACAAGAGTTTCCTTCCAAAGATATTATCTCATTAGATCCCTAAAACCAGAAGGCGAACTTAATTATCAGCGATAAGGAGGCTCAAACTCATCACTTGGCACAATAACTCAAGTGCTAATCGAACTGATGTTATGCAACACCTTACCGTAAGTCCTTCACATGTATTCTTGACGCATACGAACTCGTCAAGGGGTTCATCTACTCCTCTAGAATCATCATTGATCATACGCCTGGGTAAAATAGTATGATTAGATATTCCACCAAGGGAAACATTAGAATAAGATCACAAGCAATGATACAACAATGAATTAATATACACCTGTGTAGCATCAGTTCAATTTCTCCATCATTGATGCTGGATCCTCCAGTGGCCCGGTCAACTAAAACAGAGAATTCGGACTTCTTATCCTCCACGAAAATTCCAAGATTGATCTGAAAGAAATGAATAATCCAGAGTGAAGCCATTTTCGCAAACTTGGAAGGGAGAATAAAGCAATGCCAAGAAGCTTCTTATTAAATGTCATAAATTAGTGAATTTCCATATTTTTATAAATTTGCAAAATACAAACTTCGTATCTGCAAGTTGGAATGAAGTCCTGCACTGCGACCATCTGTTGTGCATACACTGGTGATAGCGAACACATGTTGGCATAAGGTGTTTTCAGTGTTTGAAAATGTAAAAGCACCAGACTATAAAAGATAATCAGTTCTCACAACTATTAGATGTGGATTTGAGAAAAGGTGAAACTCAGCAAATCTGTTAATTGCGTTTACTATGAGACATAGTCCATTGCATGGACAGCATGAGCAATAGAAACCGTTAGTTCTACTTATTCGAAAAGTGAAGAGAATGGAAGAAAGGGGTAAAAATTGTTTCATTTACATACATACTGAGCCATCAATCTACTGCATTGTATTAAGTGATGATGACATGAGGTCTAGCAAGAGGTATGGCCCTCTTATATAGCTAGACAAGGTAATAACCTACTATGGTTGGACGGATGTTCAGGGAAAATCCAGTTAACTACAAAAAGTGCATTTCTGGCATGGATGCCTGAAGAATGTCACTTGTTAGGCCTGTTGCTTAAAGATTGTAACTATTCTCAACTCAGTCTTTTTCACTTATTGTCTTCAACTGCCAAACTTTTACAAATTGAAACAAACAGATCTTCTAGTCCCAAAAGGGATTCAATCAATACTACAATTTAACAAGATAAAAATTGAAAACATTCCTCAATAGACAGCTTAAATACACAATAACTAGAGCCAAGTAGCATCTTCAAGTGCAAGGCCATTGTTATCGTGGAAAGGTTGGGAGTTTCAGAATGACACGAGCATTGACTTACAATTGGCAAGCACCAAGGGAATGTGCGCATTCCAAATAAAAAAATTAAAATTACCTTTGGCTCAAACAATTCCAGTGTGTTAAATCTAGTTCAATTTTCAAGAAAGTATACAGATCTCACAAGAAGTGTTTAATTTACAGCAACTTGAATTATAACATGTTAAAGTTGAGATAGTTACTGGATAGTAATTGCCCGCTACAGGTTGATTAACGGTGAGGGGCCAGTCGGCTCTGTAATTTCTAACCTGAAAATTTGCAGTAAAGTCATAAATATTCATATAATGGAAATCAACAGGAGAAGAGGAAAAAGCAGGAAATAGAGTAACAAGATGTCCATAAGATAATATATACAGCAGACTACATTATGAATATGTGATGTGATCATATCAACTTTTCCATTATTACACATGATTTTTAAAACAGGAATAATCGTTTAGTTTAACTGTCAAAAAGAGGATTCTTGCTGAAACATGATACCTGCCTCAAGATCAACAAAAGGGCCATTGAATTGGGCTAAAGTCAACTGTAGGCTTAAGAAAATTAGTGGCACACATTGTTTAGCAATTATCCATTAACAAGTTGGGTTCTCCTCTCCATCATCATAAAACGTTGACATCCTTGTGATAGAGTCAACTAATTAAATAACTATAATGCCCTACATAAATAACCTCTCTCCTATGGGCCTCAAGCCCAGATAAAACCTAAACAGAATAATTAAATAACTCCTAAACTGAATAAATTAGATAACATCCCAACTAATAATTCAACTAATTATTTAACCAAGCCCACTAAATCAACAGAATATGAATTGTGCGACTTCTTACAGACGACTATGTTGGGCATTCGCAGTATAAATTTGTTACATAGTTGGCTTTCTGATTCAAGGCTTTTCTCTTTTATGAGTTGGCCTTTTATGTTCAATTTCTGGGGGTACTCTTTTTCATGCCAAGGGTTTTCCCCACAAGGGTGGGTTTTACCTTGGTAGGTTTTAAGGAGGCCCCAAACTTTTGCTACTTGAGCGGCATGTGCTCGAGCTTCCTTTTTTTCTTTTTTTTATATAATTTTCCATTAATTGTATAAATCAACAGAATATGTCGCTGCTCCCAATCCGTATCAACTCTCCGCCCCTTCGAAACAGCCTTGTCCTCAAGGCTGGACTAAGGAAACTACCTGCGAAAGTCAAAGCGTCCACCCAAATCTCCTCCTCTACCTCACGTCCCTTCCACGTAATCAACACCTGCGACATGCGATCACCACCCCACCAAACTTCCCGATTATACGACAAAACTATACGACCTTTATAAAAAAGAACGCCATTGATTAACATATACGGGCCTCGAGTCCCATCGCCCGCTCCTAAATCTCGGATAATTCTACATCGTTTACTGTCAATGCGCACATCCTTATGCAACTTCTACCAACCAATCCAACAAGACAGGAAATTAGCGGACAACTTGTTGTCATCCTCTGATCGATTAGATAAGGCAACCGCCATGGATTTATCAGCCTTGGGTGTATGATAAATACGAGAGAGAGGCAGCTATGTATAGAGGTCATCACCATGAACAATTGGAAAATCCATATGCTGGGCCACCAAAAACGTGGCCCGGCCTAGCTACGCAAATAGTTGCACACGGGTGGCCGGAGGAGAGGGAGCCGACTCATCAACGTCGTCGAGTTTCCGATTTTTGGCGCTAGGTGATTCGCGGGAAGCGAGGGCGCTGAATCCGCACCACCAACGCTAGATGATCCTTCTTTTTTTAACAAAGTCTCCAGTAATTCCTCAATTCGATCTAGTTTTGAAAATTTTAAATGGAATTTGGCAATCTCCACCCGCAACTTCTCAACACCCTTCTTTATCGTGTCAACGCGTGAACAATTGGAAAATCCATATGCTGGGCCACCAAAAACGTGGCCCCGCCTGGCTACGCAAACAGTTGCACACGGGTGGCCGGAGGAGAGGGAGCCGACTCATCAGCGTCGTCGAGTTTCCAATTTTTGGCGCACAAAACCAGGTGAGCGGGAAGCGAGGGCGCTGAATCCGCACCACCAACGCTAGATGATCCTTCTTTTCGCAACAAAGTCTCCAGTAATTTCTCAATTCGATATAGTTTGGAAAAATTTAAATGGAATTTGGCAATCTCCACCCGCAACTTCTCAACACCCTTCTTTATCTTGTCAACGCGTGAATCCATACTTGTGATGGGCAATAATTGTAATCCGGCAGAAAAATATTCGGCAGTCGGAGCATTTGATAGAGTCAAGGGTGAAGTGCGTTAAAAAATAAGAGCACAACTTGAAGGATAAAATAACGATAAGAAAAATCCATCGGGAAGACTCCCGCCCATCTTGAAGCCGCCAAAATAGTAATTTTGTTAAAGATGTCCTACTATAACTATAATGCCCTATCCCAACTAATAATTCAACTAATTATTTAACCAACCCCACTAAATCAACAAAATATGTCGCTGCTCTCAATTCGTATCACCTTGTCTGAGACATCAATTCCACATTGATAAACCATAATCAAGCGTATGTGTAACACCCAAAATTTGGGGAGATAAATCCTCAAATTTCATAAGTTGGGGATTTCGACTTCACCAAATCCAAAATTTAAATGGTTGCATAATTAGGGATTTAAATTACCATTTGATTAGCATTTTCAAACTCATAATTAATTTCCAGCCAAACAACCTATATATTACTATTGTTTCACTATTAATAATAATAGAAATATACAGAGATATATACTCTTCATTTACATTATACTATATTATATTATATTAATAGCTAATTTGATATTTATATATTGTATTTCAAGATCTAATTTATATTTATATAATCAATCTTAATTAACAAAGTTCCTCTTTTATTTATGATTTTTCAGTTACTAAATTGTATTGCTAAGCATCCCATCTTTAAGGTATAATCAAACAAGATAACTTCCTAAATTAAAACCTACATTAAATGATTTTCAGTTTTTTTTTCCTTTCACCCCATCTATATAAGGAAACAAAACAATACCCTCTAAATTAAATGATAGGACTAAGGTATATAATTTTTTTCTATTCTTCTCTTTTTCTTTCAGCCAAAACCGCCCACTTGTTTCCAATTCTTTGTACTTGCATACAGTGGGTATTACATAAAATGTTAGTTGTTAAGGTTATTTAAATATATATTATATATATATGGTTGCAAAGTGTGTGAATATAGGATCCAGATTTATGTAAACACATGTGTGTATTGTGCATGAACAAGGTGTAGTCTATGTGTGTTTACATCTATCTATACTATCTTAAAAGTGTGAATGTTTCTTGAAACTTTTGATTGGACAAAAATATCCTTTTGACATATTAAAATTTTAGGGCAACTAAGTAATTTATTATTTATTTAGTTTCTATTTGTTTAATTATAAGACAAGTGACCTTTTGATATTCTACACTTTAAAAGTATTTATTCTTCCATCTATATAACTCTTAAAATATTTGGAATTTTCAGATAATATTAGTTTCATATAAAACTAGATTTCAAGAGCTTTCTAACCATATGTCATAATCATATATAAGGACTTCACATGAGAAAATTTTAACAAGTTCAAAAATATGTAGAAATTAAGAATTTATGTTTTTTTATAGTTTTTCTACTTATTTAATCTTTTTTGTTTATTTATTGGATAAATGTTCATTATATCTAATTTATTTTTAAAAATCTTAAAATAAAATTTTTAATCATAACACTAAGAATATTTTATATTTGTTATAAAATCAATTTCAAATTTAAATTAGGTTTCAAAATTTTCAACCATATGCTCTGAATATATACACAAGTCGTTATAGAAGATTCTTTTTAATTATTTAAAGTTTAGTATGATGCAAAATTGTATATTTCTTATATTCTTTTATATTTTATCAATAATTAAATATATCTATAATAATTTATAAGAAAAGATCAAATTAAAATAGACTTGATAAGGAAAAAGGAAATCTATATCTATCTATATCTATATCTATATCTATATCTATATCTATCTATCTATATCTATACTATCTTAAAAGTGTGAATATTTCTTGAAACTTTTGATTGGACAAAAATATCCTTTTGACATATTAAATTTTTAGGGCAAATAAGTAATTTGATATTTATTTAGTTTCTATAGTTTAATTATAAGACAAGTGACCTTTTGATATTCTACACTTTAAAAATATTTATTCTTTCATCTACAACTCTTAAAATATTTAGAATTTTCGATAATATTAGTTTCATATAAAACTAGATTTCGAGAGCTTTCTAACCATATGTCATAAACATATATAAGGACTTCACATGAGAAAATTTTAACATTATAAAGTTCAAAAATATGTAGAAATTAAGAATCTATGTTTTTTATAGTTTTGCTATTTATTTAATCTTTTTTGTTTATTTATTGGATAAATGTTCATTATATCTAATTTATTTTTAAAAATCTTAAAATACATTTTTTAATCATAACACTAAGAATACTTTAAATTTGTTATAAAATCAATTTCAAATTTAAATTAGGTTTCAAAATTTTTAACCATATGTTCTGAATATATACACAAGTCGTAATAAGATTCTTTTTAATTATTTAAAGTTTAGTATGATGCAAAATTGTATATTTCTTATATTCTTTTAATTTTATCAATAATTAAATATATCTATAATAATTTATAAGAAAAAGATCAAATTAAAATAGACTTGATAAGGAAAAAGGAAAATTAAAATAAAAAAATTTTAGGTGGTTTTGATGCTATATAAAAAATAGAGAATATACATAATTCTTTTATGGTCGGAAAATCCTCCCTCAATTTGTAATATCCAATTTGAAAATTAATTGTATTCATGGTTGTTAAAGAAATAATATTGAAAACAAGAGAGTTTATATTTTATTTTTATTATAATTTCTAGTTTTATTTAGCCATATCAGTAAAATAAAAAATACACAATAAAAAGGAATAAGATTAACATGAAAAAATAACACAAATAAGAACCAAATGAGTTTGTCGCGGCAAAAAAATTCACCTTTTGAATTTTAACTATATGTGTTAATATGACTTTTACTAAATTTTCTAACATTATAAGTTTTAGTTTCTAATTTATTATTTTTTTGAATATATTATTATTTCAATCTTTCAATTATTTTTCTATAAATTACACAAGTGCAAAAAAGTATTAAAAATTATATATGTGTAATTTAATAGAAGGCAAACTTAATAAAAAAATTCATCTATATATATATATATATATATATATGTATTAAATTGACATTTATGATAAAACTTGAATGTCGTTTGAGAATTACACCCTTAAAAAGTTATAAGTTTAAAATATCAATATGATATATATTTATAATAAAAACATGTACCAAAATAATTAAATCTTAATAAAATATTTGTCAAAGAGTGAAATATGAGCTAAAATTGGATTAAGTCTAAATGATCATATATGGTAGGCAAAAGAAAAAGTAAATAAACTCATTTAATATGTAACAATTTGACATTTGTTGAGAAAGTAATGAATTTCTTAAATTATATATTAATTCAAATACTAATATAACATTCATAAAAAGCTAAGTAAATTAAATAATTACACCAAATTAAAGTGAAAATTAAGAATAAAAATATTAAAAAATAAGTAGTTATAATTGACATTAGTGAATTGAGACTGACAAAAATAATTTTGGGCATTAACTTCATATATATAGATAGTTTAGGATTAAGCCAAATGAAACATGTTATAAAAAGTTGAAAGAATAAAGGTAAATAGTTAAAAAAAAAAATGTGTATGGGAAATTCTGAAGAAAATTAAATAACTTTCATAAAATATGTATAACTTAGACATTTTCGATAAAATACCAGTTCATGTACACCTTTAGGATTTCTAAAGACTCAAGCACAAATAAAACAATTATTATAGAATTCGGTACAAATTATTCTAACTTTTACAAAATCAAATAGTATGAAAAACTTGAAACAAGAATCATAAATGGAAAGTCACTCTATGCATATAAATTTATAATAAATAAATAAAATAAAATTACTTAATATGAAATAGTCTGATATTTATGTCAAAGTTTAATATTTCTAAAATTATATGTTAATTTAAGTACCAATATAATATTCAAAATACTATTTATGTATCAAATCAGTTATGTTAAACTATATATAATAATAAATTGAAGTGAAATGACAATGCTTAGTGCCAATTCTCCCAGGCATAAGGAGGCGTAAGCAAATAGTTAAGGGATTTTTTACAACTTGGTATCTACTATTTTGACAACTATATTTTCTTATTCGATCAAAAATTCGATTACGGCTCACAAAATTTACAATTATTTAAATTTTAATATAAACCAAAATATCCAAATTCAATTGCAAGTACAAACTCTAATAGTATAACGTATCTTTCTAAAATATTATGCAATTTAAAAAACTATATTAGTTTTTAGTTCATTATATAACTTTTAAAAACTTAAGTGTTTTCAAAATAATCGTCAAACATAAAAGTTAATTAGTATTATATTTAATTATACAAGATTGACACATGAAAATCATTAACATGTTTTTCTTTCATAAGACTATCTTTGGTTTTATTATTTATTAAGTCGAGATATTTTATGTGCAATTAAATAGAGTTTCAAAATTCAGATTTTGACTTATCACTTTTTCACAGATTTATTTAATACTCGATTCTCGACAAAAATAATTGATTAATTTTCTTATATACTAGGTTAAGGCTTACTATTTTTAAGTCAATGGAAATAGGAAGACTGAAAACTTTATTTTTAAGTGTTAATGATAAAATATTCATTTTGTTACTATAATAAAGATAATATATGAAAAGTTTTTCTTACATATATATTATATTGCAATTTTGTTTTTTATATTTCGTTAATCGAAGAACTGGGATAAAATAAAAGAATTAAGTAAGCACAAGAGGTATAAGAATTTGATTAACCTTTATTTTATGTTTTTTTAATTGAATAACAATAACAAATAAAATAATGATATTATCTGGATTTGGTATAAAAGTTAATTAATTAATATTGTTTTATAAATACGATAATTTGCATGGGATTTATTAATCATTAGCTTGCGAATTATAAGCTAAATTACTTGTCTTATTATGTAAGATGATACAATGTTAAAGGAATTCAAAAATCAAGTAAGACTAAAAGGCTTTTCTAGCCATAAAAATGAATTAAAAGATTAATGAATGTGATTATAAGCTAATATATAACTTATTTGGTTTTATACTAATTTTAAAAATTTTGTGGTATTGAGTTCTTTAAATGATTATAGCAAATCACATCGATCTATAATTAAAATAAAGAAAAATATATATTAAATATTCTGTAATATTTATATATAATTAATATTTATTTTTTACTAAATCACTTTTTAATATTTTAATATTAATAAATAAAATTATTAAATAATATAATTATTTTAGTAAAGTCATGTGAATCACGTGCGACGCACGTGTTTCTTACTAGTAAAATGTAAATACATATATATATATATATTAAAAAAAATATGAAAATGGGTAGTGAGGAGTTAAATATCACAAATTATGTCTTTATCATATTGTGTGTATATGTGTTATATTTAACTTGTACCAGGAATATGTGATTACAAAATTTAAAATATTAAATAATTAAAGTGATGTGTGATTGTGAACAAATTATATAAGGTTGTGAGACAATTTATGTTTTGAGTTGTGTAATATTTATTTTGCTTTAATATTTTAACGTCTATTATTCAAATCCGAACCCACAAAGCCTCCATCGTTTTAAAGAAAATTCTATAACATTTATGTATATATATATATTCTTAATCTATTAAGTCTAAAATATCTATATATTTTTAAATTTTTTATTTTACATATCTATAGTATTTTACAGAATCTAGTTATAAGGTATAGAACATTATTATTCTTAAGATTATAAAACCTAGAGAATTCTAAGACAAATTATCATATTTAAACTTGTAGGCAACGAGGACTTTCAAGCATAGTAATCTTCATCACATTCTACATCAAACACTACTTTGAGGTGGGGTTTTTCTAACATTATGTTTATTTGTCCTTATTAAATGTCTTATATGTGTTACTTGATAATTATGCAACTACGTGCTACGTGTGTATAGTCGTGCGTGACCATACATAGGTCCGGGGCATAAAAGTTCTCTCCGGTAAAATCACAGCAGTGCGAGTCATGTGTCAAATGCAATAGCTACAGCTACAATTAAATTTCCAACTACAAGCATGTTATTATGTTATATGTATTTGCGTATTTAGGTTGGAAAAATTGCCCCCGCTGAGTTGTTCTATTTCATTTCAATTTGATGATGGAGTTAGCTGGACATGTGTGGCAATGACCCGAATCGAGATTTAAAATAATGAATTGTTATTTTCTAATTAATATCTTCTCTATTCGACTATTTATATATAAATATTTTAGAACATGAATTGTTTATGGAATAATTTTGGAATTGACATTTAAATTTTTAAAATTATTATATAGTTGGCTTAAATGTTCTTTTAGAATACTCACAAAGCACATACAACAACAACAATAAACTAAGCTTTAATCCCACTACGTGGGGTCGGCTATACGGATCATATCGCGCCATCGTTTCATAAGCCAATACTCACAAAGCACATTTTTATATTAAATCGCACTTTTATTTTATAAATTGTGTTTTACTTTGAAAATTAAGAAAATGGGATATTACAGTTTGACATTTTCAAGAGGTAGATATATGTCTCTCTCTCTTCATCGGTATTATTAATAAGCATCCGGGAATTACCAATCCATGAATTACTGTGGTCTATTTCTTTACCCGAAAGAGGACCAGTGTGTCACCACATACAGCCTGATGTTTATTAGTTTATTTCTTGTCATCTTACACATCCATAGTGGCATAGAGTATTGTTATAGATATGATTAATATACACTTAGGGAGTGTTTGCAAACACTAAAAATAAGTGTTTTTCAGTTTTTTGCTTAAAAAAAGCAGTTTTTAGTGTTTGCATATACCAATTTCTGCTTCTAATTCTACTTCATTTAATCAGAATCTAAAAGCAGGGAGATGGGTGCTTTAGATTCTGCTTCTGCTTCTTGTTTGAATTTTACAAATAAATAAGTACTTTTACTACTTTTTCACCAAACACTCTCAACTTCTCATTCTCAACTTTTAATTCTATTTTCAAACACTACCAACTTCTAATTCTCAACTACTTCTGCTTCTGCTATAATAAATCACTTTTTCTAAAAGCAGAAGTTTTTGCAAACACTCCCTTAGCACTTTTGAAAGATTAATATAGCTCTGGTAAATTTATCTTGTCGAATATATCCATTTCGAGAAATATGGTGCATAAGATAACAAGTTCTCACACCTCTAGATTTTAAGGAATACTTATCATTTTCTTTTCAAATGATAATCGAATTTCAGAGCCCAGTCCCTAACACAGCTGCATAGAGTTTTTCATGAGGAATAAGTAAAAATTCAAGATATACGGAAAACCCAAACACTTTATTTTCTCTGACTGTTTTTTTGTTTTGACGTAAATTGTTCTTTAGATTACATATATTAATTAGATGGACCAAATAAGCCTACCAGATGTGCAGAGAAAACAGATCCCGACACTTTGGGAGAAACATAAAGTTGAGACAAATGATGGAAGACGTACCCGTTTTAGAAAGTCTCTTGCATTGGAATCGGTATAGAAAACTTTATCAGTGACCATATCAGCTGTCAATCGAGTAATAACCTCTTTTCCAATACTATCGTCCGTGGGAATTGGGCCAATCTTCGGATTATGATCATTCATGGAACATATTAGCATTAAAAAAAAAAAAAAAAATGGTGTCAAGCCATCAACAACACCAAGTGATCAGAAGGAATAAACAAAAACAAAAAAGAAAAATAAAAGTGCTACGTTGTTTATTTTAAATGGTTCTTCAAGGTGCAGTGTGAAAACAAAATAGCACATGGGTAAGGGAAAGCACACAAGAATCACTGACCGTGAATTCTACTTCAGCGTGATCTTTGTCTTTGTAAACTCTAATTATCTGAAAAGGTGATAATGAGTGGCACATGAATTGAGGTCCAAGATGATAAAAGACAGAGGTCAATATTACATTACATATGCATAAAACCTTTCCCATTACTGTAGAAAAACCAATTTAGTTTGTTTTGCAAATATAATATGCTATAAGTTGCAGGATGAAGATTGTAAGGTGGTTCAATGTGCAAAGGTACTAGCACAGCAAATTTCTGGTGAGAAACCCTGCTTGATTGTTGAGGTTTTCAGAGTATAAATTATAATTAGATACTTGACAATAAGGATGAAGCTGCATGCAACTCCTTTTTAAATACAAAGAGCTTTGAAACATGAAAAAAATGAAAAAGCACTGCACCTGGTAGATCCATGAACTGAATTGCTGATGAACTTCATCAACTAGCGGCCCCCGGATGATCTTCAGAGGAACCTGTAAGCAAGCAACCAAAAATCATTAAGCAGAAAATTAGAGATCCATAGTAGTTGGTGGTTTCAAGCCATGGAGAAGCTGAATAAATTTTCACCACTCAGATAGTTAAATGAAAACACCAATTCTTAGAGGGGGATAGAGGTCACTCACTGATCTAGAGACCACTGAAGGAGGCAATCCGTTAGGTCGGAAAATGTATGCACCAGAAGACTGCATGATTGATATGATTCAACTTGCCTCATTTACAGAATTCCCGGAAAATGGTGGACATTAGTTCAAATTCTAAGCAAATACTATCAAATTACCTGAGAATCAGCATCTCCCTGGCTTGATGCATACCAATGGTAGCTTTGTTGAACTGGCATATCAATCTAGTATAAACACATTAATTATGTAGAGATGAAGATATTTGATCAGGAGTCTTTCAGATGGAGAAAAACAAAGATATATGCAAAGTTGAACACGAAATTCTACCATGTACAGTATGCAAAGTTTTCAGTAAACCAACTTGATGAGAAAAGTCTAGATATGCTTATTTGTGATAATTAAAGGAATATCAGCTTAATTTCTTGAGGAAGTGAACTTTAGCAATAAAAATGCTTTAAAAATAACTAAACCCTCTTGAAAAGTATGACTGTAAATGCATTACACTACAGCCATTTACAATTAACATGGCTCTAACATTTTAAGCAGCTAGGTGGATATGACTATTTTTGTAGACAATAAAATAGAACTGTATGAAGCATATATGAACTCTATAAGACAACACTGTCCCGCCCCAATAATATTAACCATCGTAAAGCAAATGAAAAGCTTCCCAGTGCATGTAGGGCGATTTGACACAAATTTAATAGATTTTATACTCTCGAACAATAAAATAAGACCCAGCATGCCTTCAGATTTATGTGACCATCTAATATCAGGTAAACCCTCCATCCCAAAGTTTTGGTCCCATTTGAGCCGGCACAGTTTTTGAAAAGTGAGTTTTTCGTACAATGCTATTGGTATTGTCATATCATTATTTTAATTTAGATTCGAGTTTCGGAAATAAATTCCACTGTAGGAAATGGAATCTTATTTTGTGACGTCCCAACAAGGAAATTGGAGTGCCAAATTTGGAACACGGAATATTAATTAAGACAATGGTATCAGAAGATTTCAACAAGGTTCTGTAGTTAATCAGTTAAAGACACCAAAGCATCTCTTAATTTCACAAAATGACAAAACAAAACAGCAATCCATTGCGCCCCTTCTCCCTCCTCCCAAACCACTTTCCAACGAAGAAATATGGGCAAAGCTCAAAGAATGTATCAGGTAAAGTAAATATGAAGAAAAGAAAGATTTGTGTTGTGGTGGTAATTTTCATTTGAGATTTTTTTGAAACAAAGCTAGTCTATCATACAGGTCTCGGTGATAGCAAGGTTCCACTGAGCTGCTATTTTTCTGTTCGAATACAGGAAATGATAAGCCCAACAACATATTTTAGACAAAGAAGGAAGACAATTTTATGAAACCAAAATATATGAATGACACTTCTCATGTAGTTTTCTGATTCTTTTTTGCTTCTCTTCAGTTTTAAGATCTATCTTACGGACCATTACTAGAACTTAGATCATCTGGAGATGATGATATCCAGTTAACTTCAGAATGGCAAGGATAATGCAAAATTTACAGTCATTTAAGAAACAAGAAATCTTACTCCTGTTTTAGAATTGAACATGCGTTTAAGTTGCCCAGATGCTGAGGAAAATGACAGCTTGAGGTTTCCCGGTCCAATTTCAATAGTTTCTTTATTTGGAATATCCATCATAGACACAAAACCACTTCTTCTATTTCCTACATTGAAATCCAAATATAAGAACCAAGAACAGATGAACAGAAGGATATGATTAATGAAAAGCACCTCCGCCCCGAGATAAATCAAGTAACTAAAAAGTTTGTGAAAAGATTTTTTACCAGTACCTGTAGGACTGGTGGCTACTGAGAGTAATTTTTTCGTAGTCGTACCTTTTTGAGATTCTTTAGAAATAAAGTAAGTAGTCCAACCCAAAGGTGGCACAGATGCTGGAAAGACAAGCCAATATTTTGCAGCATGTTTATCTGAACTTCCAACATATGCCTCCACATAAAATTTCCTCAGTTTTCTTGTCACACTATCCACTTGTACATATTGAGAGTCAACAACATTCCCCGTGGAGTCTTTGACAACAAGATTATGATCGTTAACCTGTACATTATGATTCCATTAATTCAACACAAGTAATATAAATTCAGATATTCAAAACCCCATTATAACAGGGAAAAGGTTCAGGGTTATAATGTAAAAATATATATCCAAACAGCATCAACTCATAAATTTCAAAAGAGATAGTACATAAACTGAAAACAGAAGAAAAGATTCAAGCATAAAGCTCCACCGTGTCAAGTTAACAATGGGTTCCTGTTAAACTATGTGCAGACAGATATGCCAGAAGAGTGCACCCAAGAATATTGGAGCTATGCCTTCAAGGCTACAGATGATGACCATATCGTGTGAAACAGAAGTTATATATACATCTAATCGAAACTGAAATAAAGAAGTAGTGGAAGGAGGATTGAGGAAACAATAAGAGACTGTAAAAATGGCAAATTGTCATCTTTGCAGACAAAGTTTGCAAAATTTTCTAGCCCTAGATACTTTTTTCATCAAAAAGTAATCAGAACTATCTCAGAATTTTGTCAGCAATAGAGGTCTTTATATACATATGGATGAAAGTTCCGTACCAAGTGTACTTTTTTATAATGTTACAGCAATCGACATCTTTCCTGCTAGGATGATGAAAGATTTATGTAAATGGGAACAGGAGCTGGTCCCCATAGAGATAATTCCCAGTGACTCCTCAGGTGGGTAGTCCAAACGTGTATTAATAGTAAAGATTTGGTTAGAAGACAGAAAATGTGTCTTTCTACATTAATGATTCCCCTCAACCTATAGAACTTGCTTGGAAGGAAAAAGATTAATTTAAATCAACAGATATTTATTTGTATAATCCTCTTTGATCAATTCCTAAACAGAAATAACTAGATTCGTCATTAGCTTCGGGTGATCAAGATATCTTATATAAACTGGTGGCTGAATGATCTTGTATGGTATCCGGATATATTTGGAGAATCTTCAGACAATCAGCATAATGCTGAACTTCAAGAATATAACTCAAATATACAGTACATAACTGAAGAGATAAGAAGAAGAATATCCTCACAGGAATCCTGATAATATCTGTACGGTTCCATCCAAGTGGGTTGTATGCCACAACAACCTGAAAAGGAAGTCAAAAATAGTTAAATAACATCTTTTTACAGTTGTACTTGCAGAAATAGCTGCATACGCAGAAAAAAAAATTGTTACCAAACTCTTCCCTTGGGGAATATCTTCCTCTGTTGATGGACAAAAACTTATATTGAGTAACTGACACTGTTCACCGATCAATAGATGAAAAAGAAAGAAAACGTAGCATGAGATGAGGATGAGGATGAGGATAGTCACAAATCAACATAACAATTGCTTCCTTCATAAGAAGTCATAAGAATAGTTAGCCATGAGATTAAAAAGAAAATCCTTGGCTCACGTTCCAACTTGAAACCATACATATATAATATCAATCAGATACACCAGTATTTACAAAGAGCACAGTAAGGGTAATTGTAGAAAGAAGTGAACTAATTTTTTTTTTTGTTATCTAATATATTAGGATTGATTTTAGTTTCCTAATAAATAGGATCAGTGATTGATTGATTCCCAAATAGGTGCTTTTATAATTTATTGAGAATTCCTGACTTTGTGGGATTCTCCTCTTTATTTCCTATTATAGTGGACTGAAATGCAAGCCACTCTAGCTTAAATATTAGGGTTGTGTCTCTTGTTTCAATAGAATTTTCTCTTCACCAAAATTCTCATGGTACTAGAGCTGTATTCAAAACCTTAATCCAACTCTTTTTCTTTTTTTATGATTTCTCATCATGACCAAATACAGCATGAATAATGTTAATGTAAAGAAATAAAGACTATATTATTATATCATTAATAGAATACCCTTTACATATATATAGGGTATACTAAACCAGTACTCCTAGTTTCTCTTCCTTTGTGGGACAAAAATAATAAAAATAAAACATTCCATAACACTATTCCAACACTCCCCCTCAAGCTGGAGCAAATATATCATATGTGCCTAGCTTGTTACATATATAATTAACCCGAGGACCCCTCCCATAAACCCCCGCTGATTCGGATCATCGGGAAGGTCCGCGCTATGCCACCTGCCCTAGCCCTGGGAGTCCGTAAGTCTGTCAAAGGCACTCGAGGGAGTAGAACTAACCACCTCATGTTTGGGCTTGCTTACAACATCATCTTATGAGAAGGGCATGTAGCTCGATACAATCTAAGGCCAGTTGCGCGCAAGTGAACGAGGAAGCTTACCATTCCGCCGTTGGTCAGTTATTCAGCTAGGCAGGGTATCAACTGTCTAACTACGAAACCTTGATTTCAATGCCCGGACTTTCATCCCACACTCTTTCTTATTTCATTTCAAGATCTAGTTTTGTTTGAAGCTTTGCCAGGAAGCTTCTACTTCTTGAAGCTTTCTTTCCCCTAAGAATTCCGAAAGTCGTAGAGCTTTGGTGAAGATATTTGCTAGTTGATCAGTTGATCATTTGAGCTGACGTGTTAAGTGACTACTTCTTTAGCTAGCACCTTATTTCTCATAAAGTGACAGTCAACTTCAATGTGCTTAGTGCGCTCATGGAAGACTGGATTGGATGCAATATGCATTGCTGCCTGATTATCACAAATTATTGTCATAGGCTGAGAAATATTTACTCCAATCTCATTGAGCAACTGTTTCACCCAAATAAGTTCACATGTCGCAAGACCCATGGCTCTGTATTCTGTCTCTGCACTTGAACGAGCCACAACTTTCTGTTTCTTGCTCTTCCATGATATGAGATTTCCACCAATGAAAACACAATATCCAGAAGTAGAACGTTTGTCAATTGGACACCCTGCCCAATCTGCATCAGAGTAGCCAACCACATTAATTTGCCCTGTATCTCTGTACAATATTCCTTTTCCAGGAGCATTCTTGATATACCGAAGAATACGGACTACTGCATTCCAATGGCTTTCTCGCGGTGAATTCAAAATCAAGCAACCACACTTACAAAGAAATGAAATATCTGGACGAGTTACTGTAAGGTAATTAAGTTTGCCAACCAACCTTCTATACCTTCCAGAATCTGACATCGGTTCCCGTCGTTTGGTAAAAGCTTGGCATTTGGGTCCATTAGTGAATCACAAGGTTTCGACCCAAGCATTCCAGCTTCTTCTAACATATCGAGGACATATTTTCGTTGGGAGATGAATATACCCTGATCTGATTGTGCAACCTCAATACCAAGGAAGTAGTGCAACTTGCCCAAGTCCTTAGTTTGGAATTGTAGATGCAAAAAGTTCTTGAGGTCATTTATGCCTCTCGTGTCATCTCCAGTAATTATGATATCGTCAAACATACACAATCAACAAAAGACGTTTCCCAGAGGATTGTAGGTAAAAGACTGAATGGTCTACTTCACACCTTGTCAACCCAAAACTAATAACAACCTCACTGAAGCGGCCAAACCACGCTCATGGTGACTGTTTCAAACCATAAAGAGATTTCTTCAAACGACACACCTTAGCAGACTCCCCCTGAGCAACAAACCCTGGTGGTTGCTCCATATAGACCTCTTCCTCAAGATCACCATTGAGGAAGGCATTTTTAATGTCAAGTTGATGAAGAGACCAATGAAACATCGCTGTAAGAGCAAGACAGATGCGAACATAAGACATTTTAGCAACAGGGGAAAACGTATCATCGTAATCAACACCATAAACCTATGTGTACCCTTTAGCAACCAAGCGCGCCTTCAACCTGTCCACCTTACCTTCGGGTGAGCATTTAACGGAATAAATCCAACGACAACCCACAACATTTTGCCGGCGCAATCCACCAAGTCCCAAGTGCCTGGGGATCGTAAAGCAAACATTTCTTCCAACATCGTCGCATGCCAACCAGGATGAGCAAGTGCTTCAGAGACAGAGTGAGGAACAATAATAGAGGATGACGAAGCAACAAATGACAAATAAGAAGGGGATAAAGCATGATAAGAAATAAAGTGAGAAATAGGGTGTTGAGTAGTGGAACGTCGGGTACCTTTTCGAAAAGCAATGGGTAGATCAAAGTCAGAAGGTGGAGACGGTTGAACCGGATCCAAGAGGGGCGTGGCAGTGGCACCCGGAGCTGCAGGAAGCAAGGTTGTGCGATGGCGCCGTTGATATGTCTGTAGATCGGGATGATCCAAGCGAGAAAGAGGTGTCGGAGTAGGTGGGGGCAACGTACTGGGAGATGAAGAGAGTGTAGGAGGATTGAAAAGTGGAACAGGAAGCAGTAAGTCCTCAATGACAGAGTGTGGAGAATCGGAAATTGGTAGGTTAGATTCGAAGAATGTGACATCTGCACATATGAACTGGCGACTAAGCTCGGGTGAATAGCAGCGATAGCCTTTTTGATGGCGTGCATATCCAAGAAATATACACTTTATAGAGCGAGGGCTTCAGACCCAGGGGAAAAGTTGTGGACAAAACATACACACCCAAAGACACGGAGAGGTAGGGAATAGATAGGATCATGAGGCCACAAAGTAGAAAATGGGATTTTCCCATGGAGAATAGTGGAGGGCATGCGGTTGATCAGATAACATCTTTGTGAGAACGCATCATCCCGAAAAATGCATTGGGACATTCATATGAAGAAGAAGAGTACGAGTAGTCTCAATAAGGTGACGGTTCTTTTTCGCTCAAATGACCCCATTTTGTTGAGAAGTGTAAGCGAAAAGATCGATGAATAACCCTTTAGAGGATAAGAATAACGAAAAAAAAGAAGAAAAATATTCTCGAGAATTGTCAGTTCGTAATGTGCGAATACGAGAATTAAACTGAGTAACAATTTCATTGTAAAACAATTGAAAAATAGACAAAACTTCAGAACGATCTTTCATTAAAAATAACCAAGTAACACGAGAAAAGTCATCTATAAAGGTAACAAAATACCGATAACCAAATGTAGAGACATGACGACTAGGTCCCCAAATATCTGAATGTACTAACTCAAATGGGCAAGAGTGCTTTGATTATTAAGACGACTAGAAAAGAATTACGACTATGTTTGCTAATTGGCACGACTCGAAAAAGACTTCTTTGACATGACTCAAACTAGGAACCATCTTGTGGAAGTTGGCGAGGGAAGGATGGCCAAGACGACTGTGAATGAGTGTAGGAGAAGAAACAACAATCCCAGCAATAGACTTATCAACATCAAGGTAGTAAAGCCCATTAGCCTCATGCCCGGTGCCAATCTGCAAGCTTTGAAGTTGGTAGCTGAAAGAAAGCTAAAGCTGTTCGTGAAGGTCAGGCCAGAGCATAAGGAAGGAAGCTCACTCACGGTGGCGAACTCCTACTACTATTTTAAATCTGTACCAAGCTCAATGGCATTGATCACACCTACGGCCGAAGAAAGGAAATACCTAAATACCGACTGTCTTGAGGAATCCCTAATGGGTGAAGTCCCTAGCAGCAAACTTGTATAAAGGGGCCCCATAGATATGCAGGAGATGCCAGTCGGATCGACCAACAAATGATAGGCCAGAGAGATGGGTTCATTCGACTAATTAGTGATCCCTGGGCCTACCTAACACAGATGTCCCTGAAATAGGGGATTGGTAGATTGGAAAGCTCAGGCAGGAGTGGGACATTCCATACCCATACAAAGATTTCTGATCTGCTAGCTGGTGGTCCAAAAGTTGTGGTATCTTATGGACCTAACAAAGGAAGAAGTAAAGGTGACAGAACAATGGAGCATATGGGTAAGTTTACTAATGGAGAGAAGATTACAGGGAAATTGGGGAAACCCTAAAACAGATGGAAAGGGTATAGAGGACGTAGGTGCTGCAGATCCACTACCAGTGACTAGGGTAGAAGAACCATTAGCAAGGGTAACCGGAGATAGACAATTAGTTGAAAGAAAATTAAAGAGTAAGGAAGGATTACCGCTCATGTGATCAGAGGCGCCCGAATCAAGAATCCACTTACCAGAATGAGGGGATGGATGAGACAAGAAGGCAGCAGGAGTCGTGGCATGGGCAAGCGATGCGGTGGAAGGCTGGGTGGCCTGTTGAGAAGCTTGAAGTTGAAGATACTGCAAATACTCGGATTCAGATAAAGTGTAAGAGGGAAAGGCTGGGTGGCCTGTTGTGAAGCTTGAAGTTGAAGATACTGCAAATACTCATATTCAGATAAAGTGTAGGAGGGAGCAGCGACCTGGAGCGGGGTACTATGTTGAAGTACAAACTCTGTAGATGATGGGTTGGGTGATTCCACATGGGTGGCATTGGCAATATTGGGGGGCGACCATGTAAATCCCAACAAGTTTCAATAGTATGACCGGATGTTGCGGTGAGAAACACCGAGGCGAGATGTATTGCCTCCCGACCTCCCCTCCCGCGCCCTCGCCCGACGACCTTCTCTTGGGTTACGGTTACCTCTGCTAGATTCTCGAGTAAACAGGCTAATCGTTGTCGTGGCTAAGAACATCTAGTGAGAGAAGCCCGATTGAGAGCGGCAAACACATCAGTCATGGAGGGCAAAGTGGCATTGGAGAGAATCTGAGAGCGAACAGGATCAAACTGAGAGGGAAGACCACGAAGCATATAGAACTCGCTCACGATGTTGTCGATATGTGTCGATGTCCGGTGGAAAATTTTCATTATACTCTGCCATAAAGACTCAAATCGACCAAAATAGACAGCAAGACCTCTCTCATCAAGTTGAATACGTAATAAATCAGAAGTGACATCATAAATACGACTAATAGTGTTGGAATACATATTCATAGTACGATTCCAAAGAACTTTGCATGATGGACATCCCTGAAAAAGGTAATGTAACTCAGGTTCAATAGAGTGAAGCAACAAACTAGTAAGTTGAGCATCAACTTGATCCCAAAGACGGAGATCGGCTTTGGATAACTTGGGAACATCCTAAGTTAAATAATGAACAAGACCTTGTCCTCTGAATCACAATTTCACAGCAAACGACCATTGATTGTAATTACGACCATTGAGTTTGGTCATTGCGATGACGGGGGTGCCTGTGAAAGTAGGGACAACAACAATAGGTGCCTCTGACGGGCTATCTTTGTCACCGGTAGTCATGGCGAGCAAATAAATTCAGAGAACAAGGAAATAAGAGAAATAAAAAGGGTGTTTACCAAATCACATAAAAACACACATCAACGCTGGAGGGTGACTGAACCTCCTTTTTTTGATAATAAACTGAAGCGGCTGACCTAGCCATCAACGGAGGAAATAGGGCAAGTGAGTAGCACGGCTAGAGAGAGGGCGAAAAACCGAGCGGATTGAGGGACGGCCGGCGGCGCATGGCGAGGCGGCGGACGGCGGCAGGGAGCGGAAATCTGAGGCGAAGGCAGTGGTGGGGTCAGATTTGAGGAGAAAAGTGTATTGAACAGTAGATCTGAGTTTTTCTAGATTTAGGGTTTCTAGAAAAAAATGGGGCTGGTGGTTCACGGCTTGGGGGTAGGTTTAGGGCTAATAACTTAGGTATATGGCTCTGATATCATGTTAATGTACATAAATAAAGACCATATTATTATATCATTAATAGAATACCCTTTACATATATAGGGTATACTAAACCAGTACTCCTAGTTCCTCTTCCTATGTGGGACAAAAATAATAAAAATAAAACACTCCATAACACTATTCCAACAAATACCAACTCTCATAATCCTCAATCTTGAAAACTCACCTCTTCCCATCACGAGCCACAAACTCAATGGCCACAATTTCCTTCAGTGGTCTCATCCGTCCTCATGTATGTGTCTGACAGAGGGGTGTATGAATAATAGTTAGGGAGACTTACTTTGTCTTCACAGGTAAAAGGTTTCGGGGCGTCCCAAGAAAGCTCCTCGGATTGTTCAGGTTTCATGGCATTTGCCTCTTCCAGGATGGTTAAAAGTTAATACCGATGGTAGTGCGACAGGTTCACCTGGACGTAACACTGCGGCTGGTGTCTTCCGAACGGCCAGAGGATTTTTTTGAGGGTGTTTTGTGGAGCAGTGTGGTACGAGCTACGCGTTTGAGGCTGAATTGTGGGCGGTCATGAGTGCTATTTCTTATGCTCATCAAAAGGGCTGGAATAAAATTTGGATTGAGTCGGATTCCACTTATGTGGTGGATCTTTTTCGAAACAAGGTGGGCTCAATTCCATGGCGTTTGTTTGGTAGATGGCGTTACACTCTGTACTTGATTTCTCATATGGATTTTGTCATTTCTCACATTTATCGCGAAGGAAATCGAGTGGCTAATCAGCTCAGCAAGTATGCTGATTCTTCGACTTGGTGGGATGTCCCTCGCCAGGATATCATTCCCTTTCTCACGGATGATTATGTTGGACAGGCCCAATTTCGATTTGTCAGCTAGTATTAGCCATAGGCGTTGGTTTTTGGGCTTATTATCTATATGGTTTATGATACTTTTCCGGGGTACTCTTTTCTTGCCGAGGGTTTTCCCCACAAGGGTGAGTTTTACCTTGGTAGGTTTTTAACGAGGCCCAACATTACGCTACCTGATCGGCGTGTGATCATGGTTAACTCTTTTCTTTTCTTTATATATTTTCGATTTCATTAAAAAAAATAGGATAAGTAATTGATTGAATCCTAAATAGGTGCTTTTCTAATTTATTGGGAATTACTGACATTGTGGGATTTCTCCTCTTTATTTCCTATTCTAGTGAGCTGGAATGCAGGCCACTCTAGCTAAATATTAGGGTTGTATCTCTTGTTTCAATAGAATTTTCTCTTCACCAAAATTCACAGTATTATCAAATTCCATGCAGGAATTCTGTTTGTTTAACAAGTAAAAAATAATGACAAATATTAGATAAGCAACTGAATATGGGAAAAGCAGTACTTGTCTTACTTATTTTTTCACCAAGTTAGAAAGTTCTGTTCAGAGGAGCAGAGTATGCTTATGTACAATAATTGTTTATAAAGCTGCCACCTCTCCCTCCCTTCCACTTACTAAAACGCACACACATATCCCATTGAGTTTAGTGTCTTTGTTTCATCAACAAAACGAGATCAGCAGACAAGGTTTCCTAAATTTCACCAGAAGAAATTCCATCACGTAATCATTCGCTCAAATGCAACTACGGTTATTAATCTAAGCTATCTCTACAATAATAGAGAGCCATGGTGTGAATTTGACCGATCTTTTCTTATAACATTATTTCCATTTGAAATCAATAAAATCTCATGTGTTGTAGCCAAAGCAACCAAACTACAAGGGAGATTTTTTTTTTTTGCGGGTTAATTAATTAGTTTATCATTCAACTCCGTCATGCTAAAAATTAATCAATTCTATTTGGGAAGGGTTTGCAAACGAAATTCTGATGCACTGGGCTTTGTAGCTACCCACTTCCTATTCATCATAGCTTTTCAAAAATAATTTATCCAAATCCATTATGAACACTTACAAAGACAAATGATGAGAGAGTACAATAACCCAAAGTTGGACATGCTAGTCCTTATCATATAATCGATAGAACACGAGGATCGGCCCTGAACCATTCCATTATGCCCCAAGTCATAGGGCGCAAGCAAGTGATTACTTTACAATCGTCCACTATTTCAGTACCAGTGAAAGTGTCAAATGTCCTTAACAAAGTGCACCAGAGAATCTCAAATCAAATTCATACAAGCTTACAAGGGTGAAGTAAAACCTGGCTAAAGGTCACTGACGATGCAGCAGACGGGCCACTCAACTTTGAATTAACCAGACATGATAAAGCTGAACCCGCGACTGTTTCTGCCTGCATATCATAAAACATTTTATTAGCATATGTGAGATTAAAAATTAGTTATAACGATAAGGAAAAGGAAAAATTGTAAGATGTAATATTACAACAAAATTACATAAAAGCATACCTCTGAGGCTCCAATTGCCAAGCGTTTTCCATAGTCATTCGTGGTATGCTGTTTAGCAGTACCAGTAACAGCATCATGATGCTGTGCAATTCCTAAAGCATTACCTAGGACGTCAGTATTACTGCTAGTTGATCTCCTTCCCATCAGAAATTCAAGTTGACGAGCTGCCTATGAAATCATAGACTAAATATATTTCAGTAAGACATTCAGATACTACTTCCACATGAAGGCCAACACGAGATGAGAAAAGTTCAAAAATTGTCATCAGCACCCTAGAATACGGCTGGAATCAGCACATAGATGTCACTCTCTGGTCATGGTGTTGCCACTTATTCATATACTATTTTATAGGTAATCTATAATTAAGTCTTATGCATAAAGGAAACCACATGAGAAAATAGTCAGTTGCTTTGCTCCATATTCACTCCATAACAAGTATTGCATGAGATTACCAGATAATATCCACTCAGCAAACGGATGTATCTTTTTAAGGCTGGGCGACTTGTATAAAAACCAGTCCAGTAAGCATTAGGATTGTCGGCATATCTATCAAAATAAACAGAAATACTTATGTTAGTATCATCAGTTAATCAAATTCAATAGAAAACTTATAACAACTGAAATCAAAATAAGCTTTTATTTGTGCTCACGGGAAATAATCATCAATTTTCAGAGGCCACGATTCATTGGCAGCATGTTTTGCATCTGTGTATGTGGATGGCGTAGAATATAATGCATTAACCCGACCATCCTGTTTCAGTAAGCTTGTTAAACTCATCACGATGGAGTGATCTAACAGTTTGAGTTCAAATAAATGCACAGATAAGATGTTCCAGTTCAAAAATTCAATACACATCAAGTTTATGTCTTTTTGAACTTCTGAAAATTCTGAGAAAAAAATGGGGAGGTCGTAGTAGCCAAAATGAATGGGTGTTCTTGGTGGCCTCGAAAAATACCATTACATCGAAATTTAATTTCCATTTTTTTGTAAATTAAAATAAATTTATAGTTGATGAAAATATTTTTCCCAAATATTATAATATAAAATTTCAAAATTTGGTGAAAATACAGAAAAATGTTTTTTGAGTGAAATAAATTTTGAAAATCTTGATGTAAATTTGAAGAATTATTTTGAGACAGTGGCTACTCAATGGGAGTATCAGGACAATTATACATATTTTTCCATTTTATGAAACACATGGAAAATTCACTTTTCCATCCTCAGTCTATAAATGGAGTCAAATAATATGATTATAAGTGCCAAATATTCATATGATGATATTGAGACTGGCTTTGTTCCCATATCTAATATAATTTTCTTAATTTTCATTATTCGGGGTCGTTGTTAGGCGTGTGAAAAATAAATTATGGTAAAAATACGAAGTGAATGATTATAAGCATATAATAATTCGAGAATTTTTGAAAACCACAATGGAGATAATAGATTATAACATGTTTTGTACCATAAATGGCATAAGTTTACATATTTATGTACTAAAGAACTATGCGTTCTATATGATACTTGAGCATGATTCAATTTACGAAAATTATGAATGCATATTAATTTTGAGTTTTATGCATTCAATATGATTGACAAGTTTACTTCCTCATGAACAACAAGATATGCTCCTATATGTTCATGCATATTAAATTATGTATTTATTTCGGAGTTTTAAGCTTGGTAGAACTTTAGTAATTCTCACCGACAACGTGCAAGATTTGTACTATGAAATTAAAATTGTGATAATGACCATTTAGAAACTAGATGATGATTGGGAACTGTTCGAAGTACTGCATATTTTGAAGAGAATCATTCTCCTTTATTTAATTAAATTGTTTGTTATTTATTCCTATCTTAGATCAGATGTAATTATTTTTCAACTCTAGTGGATTAGATTAGCTTTGTTAGTCATCGGATCCATTAAAAAATGGGTTTTGTTATCAGACTAGATCTATAAATATTTAGTTAATGTAATTATCTCTTCAAGAGAATGAATATATATATATATATGTATATAATTATTCTGTCACTTATAAATAGTATGTAAAAACAATTCCCGCCAAACACATCCTATAAAAATAGTAATATTTTTTTGTGGAAAAAATTATAATTTAAGTATTAATATAGTATATATATACAAAATCTCGATTTAATAAATAACGCTAAGAATCTTGTGAATTTTGTATCTTTTTGTCTATATTATTGATTTATTTTCTATAATAAGGTAAATTTCATAAATTTCGTTTGACGGTAGATTTTATATTTTCTTAATTTAAAAAATAATATCTTATTTTTTTTCAAAATCGAAATTTAATACTTACCAAACGTCAGTATATATATATATAGATATATAATTGTTCCTCGCAATAAGTGACCAATAAAATATACATACTTGAAATATATTTCCTATATATATACCTAAACAAAATTATCTTTATTTTCTTAGCATGAATTACCTCTATTGATACGCCACGGAATATGGAAAGATTAGTTAACTTTTATCATTAATAGATTGGATACAAACCCGTTTATTTAAATGAAAATGAAGGAATTTTTGTTTTTGAATGGAATCGAAGACATTGATTATTGGAGTTTATTACAGGAATATAACTAAACCCATATTAATGAACAATAATAGTAAAACTATCTTCATATTATATGCATAGGATATTTAGTGTCACTTTTTAATCGAATCATATTGTTTCTTTGTTGGCAAATTTTTTTAGAATCAATATTTCATTCCTCCAATATTATATTTATGTTTCCTTCTTTTCACGATAGATCAGCATGGGTTCATAAATAGTTTTCTTCTTATTTATATTATATTTCGCATTACCTAATGCAAATTGAAGTTTATTGCATAGATGCCGCCTTTATTTAGTCTTATCAATGATGTAATACCACAAGATCTAACTCATTGGGCTTTGAAGTTGCGTGTTGTACAAACGTACCAGCCAACATTTCAAAACAAGTCATGCATCAATAGTATAGAATGCATATTCCAAGAAGTACATCGTTTTTTTACGATTTTTGCATTATATATTGATATTATAAATATATTCAAAGTTGCATTATATAAATCGATTTTAGAAATAAAATAGATGTACATATATTTTGATTTTGCAGAAAATGAATGTAATACGAATTTAAATATTATGTTGTACATAATTTTTTGGATATAAAATAAGTAAATACTGATTATATGAAAAAATATTACTTGTTCTATTATTGTTACTATATTTGATTGTTAATCTAAAACAATAGAACAATCTTGTTCATTCGTTTATGTTGTAAGATAGTTCTGATGATTTGAGTAAATTGATATTGTTATTGAGAAATCCAATGGCACTCCGATTTTATTTATTAAATTAATGTGTATAGTAGTTTGTTGGTAAAAAAATAAACTATATCTCAATTAATCTAATTTAATTTAGTTGTCGAAAACTATTAAGTGAACATAAAATTTTTAAAGTTTCAAAAACTCAAAGTGTTTTTTTAATAGGTGTATAAACTTTCTTCAAATATGTAATCAATTTATTTTTTGTGTTTTGTTCTCTTTTTTCTAAATTTTAATTTATTGTTAGATATCTAACATAATATTTTGTAAGAATGTATCAAATTATTGTAATAATTACTATTTAATAAATATTACATTATATTGTTTGGGCCAATACATGTTGTTAGAATATGAAAGATTTGGTGTTGAAGATTTGGTGCTAATTAATTGATGATTACCAATTGATTGACATCTAATTTGTAATTAGGATATTGTTTTTAACAAATTGATTGTTGCAGTTTTTAGGAGATTCTTTTCCTTTTTTTAATTCTTTGGAGTTGTATATGAATAGCACCTGTACACTCTTTCAGAAATATAATTAAAAAAAAATAAAAAATTCTCTCCATTCTTTTATGGTATCAAGAGCAATGCTCAAACATTTCTTTGTTTCACTTGTTAACTTCTTGATCCAATGAGTTCAGAGAAGGGAAATGTTTCATCAACAGTCATCGTACCTCCCTTGGAAGAAAGTTCCTCATTATAGATCACCAATCATAAGTTGGATGGAACAAATTTCCTCCAATGGTCACAATCTGTCAAATTTGTACTCAGAGGAAGAGGAAAACTTTACTACATCACTGGTGATGCGAAGCGTCCAAAGACTACAGATTCAACCTACGCCAACTACGAGCTCAGTAACTCACTCGTGATGGCCTAGCTAATCAATTCAATGGAATCACACATTAGTCGCACTTATTTGTTTCTACGAACTGCCACAGCTATATAGGATACTATGAAGGAGAATTACTCTGACCTTGAGAATGCTTCCCAAGTTTTTTAGACTAAAAATAATCTCAAGGCTCTACAACAAGATAATAGTGATATCACTAAATACTACAATTCCCTGCAAAAGGATCTCATCGAAAACTTACAGCAGCTTGCCAAACAAAAGCTAAGAGAAAAATATGCATTATGAGGCAGATTGGGGAAATCTAGAAGGAAACAAGAAGTTTGAGAAGCACTTTGAGAAAGAACGTTTGTACGAAAGATTTGGATGAATTACGTGGTCAAATTCTAGGTCGAAGGTCGCTGCCATCAATTGGAGAAGCCAGAGTTCAGACTGTGAAGCTAGTAGGCGCAGAGTGATGCTTGGGGGAAAAAAGGACTTAGTGATAAGTAGAAAACACAGCTCTTATAGCTCGAAATTATGCCAACATGTCCACTGACCAAAAACCAAGACAGAGACCACGCTTAGGGCTGCAAATGAACCAAGCCGCTCGTGAGCTATTCGGAGCTCGACTCGATAAAAGCTCGTTCAAATTCGTTTAATGAGGCTCGTTGAAATAAATGAACCAAACTCAAACTTAGAGATATTCAGTTCGTTAGTTCGTGAACAGGCTCGTTAATAAGCTCGTGAGCGGGCTTGTTAGTAAGCTCATATAAATTAAACTAATAATTTGAGTTTAATTTTAATTTTTGTAAGTTTATTTATAATAAATATAAAATATTTAAATAAACTTATTTGTTTGAATAAAATCATAGGTTTCAATAGAGATATTATGCGTTTCAGATATATATAATTTTATTTTTGTAATAAATTGAAGTATAATATAATTTATAATTAATATTTACTAAGGTTGTTTAGGTTCTATTAAGCTCGAAAAGTTCGCGATCCATCAATATATTCGTTAATTCTGGCTCGAGTTCGACTCGATAATAAATGAGCCAAACTCAAACTCTCAAAAGCTCGGCTCGGTTCGATTCGATTGCAGCCACACACAGTAGAACATTGTTGGGATCTGCATTGCAAACCTGTGTAGACTTTAAACCTCGAAGGCAGGGTCAAGGAAGAGCTCTTCAAGCTACAACCGAGGATAAGGCTGAGGGGAGCAGTAAAACCGAGTAAAACCGAATCAACTGGTGTTTGTTTGAATAGGGAACAATTCGAGCAACTGTTAAATCTCCTAAATCCACAATCTGTGACGACTCTAGACTTGCTAGTGACAATGTCACGCATCAAGTTAATGTTTTCCATGTACGAAAGCAAAATGCTTGGGTGTTTGATTATGGTGCATCTGATCACATGACATGCAATTCATCATTGTTTTACTCTTATATGCCATGCCATGGAAAAGTAAGAGCTAAAATAGCAAATGGAACTTTTACTATAGTTGCTGGAAAAGGTTCAATACGTTTGTGAGATAATCTTGTTCATCTGCATTCAATGTTACATGTTCCTAATCTGACTTGCAATCTTGTGTATATTAGTAAATTGACTAGAAACCTTAATTGCACTGTTATTTTCTCCAATGATGTATGTTCGATACATGAACAGGGGTTGGGGAAGATAATTGGCATTGCTAAAGAGAAAAGTGGACTCTACTACTTCGAGAATGATGAATGCAATGATAAGGAAGCTACAATGGTTGAAAAGCTCCACTATTTATATCAAATAATGATGTAATGTTGTGGCATTATAGGTTAAGCCACCCCAATTTTCATTATCTCAAACGTTTGTTCCCTAGTTTTTTTATCAATAAAGACCCAAAAGATTTTCATTGTGAGATATGTCGACTTGCTAGACACACACGAACATCCTTTCCCACTAAACCCTACAATGAGTCAATGATAGTCCATTTTCCCTAATCAATAGTGATGTCTGGGAACCATCTCGCATTCACAAGGTAGTAGGTGTTTCATTACATTCATTGATGATCATACAAGAGTTTGTTGGGTTATCTCTTCAGAGAAAAGTCTAAAGTAGCATACATTTTTCAAAATGTTCATGTTATGGTAAAAAACTAGTTTCAGACCACAATTAAAGTTTTGAGAACTCATAACGGGATCGAATATTTCAAAACACTCTTAGTAGACTTCCTAGAAACCGATGGTGTCCTCCACCAAAGTTCACGTACTGATAGCCCATAACAAATTGGGGTAGAAGAAAGATAAAACTGACACTTACTTGAAGTTTCCGGGGTTTTGATGTTTACCATGTCAGTTCCAAAATATCTTTGGGGGACGCTATCCTTACTGCTTGTCATCTAATGAATCGCATGCCATCAAAAATCCTCAATTTCAAAACTCCCATGTCCATTCTCACACAAAGGTATCCCTTGTTTCGTTGCTCCTCATCTATCCCTCTGAAACATCCGAGTGCACCGTATTTGTCCATAATCAACAAAATAAATCAAACCTTGATTGTAGCTCAGTTGGTTTGAGCATTTGTAAACCAGGCTATTGACCTGGGATCAAATCCCACCCGTCCCACCCCTATGAGGACTTTGTAATTGTACTCCAAAAAAAAATCAAACCTTGATCCAAAATCCATCAAGTGTGTTTTCATTGGGTAATCGTCTACACAAAAAGGGTATAAATGTTACTCTCCCACTCTCCATTGGGTGTTTGTATCAATGAATGTCACATTTGAGGTCAATCATTCTTTCCCAAATCCTCATTTCAGGGGAAGATTCAAGGTGAAACAGAGTCTTGGGAAGTATTTGAGCCTCATGTATCACATAAAGTGTCTGATTCCTTACCACACCATTTCCTTTGCCAGTTTCAATCTGACATATGGAACCTAGTATACCACTTTCTTTACCTACTCCAATTGAACCTATTGTGCCACAAAAAGGCTGATAGAAAGAGCTTGTTTATTCACGGAAAAGTCATTCTCAAAGTGGTGACAAGCCTGAAGCTCAGCAGTGTCAAGAACCCGAACCAGTTTCTGCTCCTACAAAGTTTTGAGACCACTGATAATGATGAAGAGTTAAGCCTGCCATATGAGTACTATTATCTCTTGCATCTAACTTGGATTGGCTGCTTTACCAATTATATGTTAAGAATGCTTTTTTGAATGGTGACCTTGAAGAAGAAGTCTACATGGAAATTTCTCCTGGTTTTCAAACATCTGCTACAGCCAACAAAGTTTGCAAACTTAAAAAGTCTCTTTATGGCCTAAAGCAATCCCCGCGTGCTTGGTTTGACAGGTTTACAAACGCTGTTAGAAAACATGGGTACATACAATGTCAAGCTGATCATACACTTTTTGTGAAAAGATCATTTGAAGGTAAATCAGCTATTCTGATAGTATATGTATATGATATTATTCTTACAGGAGACTTTACTGAAGAAATGAGCAGACTTAAGCAACTCCTCGCCCAAGAATTTGACATTAAAGACTTAGGAAATCTCAGATATTTCTGAGGAATGGAGGTTGCTCGATCACATAAGGGTATCTCAGTTTCACAACGCAAATATGTTCTTGATCTCTTAAAAGAAACTGGAATGATGGGATGTAAACCTGCATGGATTCTACAATTAAACTTGGAACCAAAGATGATAGTGCTCCAGTTGATAAAGGTCGGTATCAAAGGATCGTTGGGAAACTAATTCATCTATCTCATACTAGACCAGATATTTGTTTCTCTGTTAGTGTGGTTAGTCAGTTCATGAATAATCCTACGGATGAACATATGGAGGCGGTATATCGAATCTAAGATATCTAAAAATGACTCCAGGAAAAGGGTTATTTTTCAAAAAGAACTCAAAAAAGGGATTGAGGTGTTCACCGACGCTGACTGGGCTGGTTCACTTGTAGATCGCAAGTCTACTTCAGGTTACTGCACATTGTGTTGGGAAATCTAGCAACTTGGCGTAGTAAAAAGCAGTCTGTAGTTGCTCGAAGTAGTGCTAAAGCCGAGTTTAGGGCAATGGCTCAAGGAATTTGTGAAGGAATACAGCTAAGAAGACTTCTCAGTGAACTGTTTATTCTAATACAAGGATCGGTGAATCTATTTTGTGACAATCAAGCGGCAATAAGAATTGCAAACATGACCAAACATGTTGAAATAGACCGCCACTTCATCAAGGAAAAGATTGACAGTGAGATTGTAGCTCTTCTGCATACACCAACTCGCCAATAAATCGCGGACATTCTCACCAAAGCTCTTCCACGAGTAAATTTTGAAGAATTGAGTTCCAAGCTGGGAATGATAAACATTTATTATCCAGCTTGAGGGGGAGTGTGGAAATCTGAAAAACATCTCTGAGATTAAGGCTCACTAAAATTAAGGGATTTTTCTATTTAGCTTCCTCAATAAAAGATTTCCAGAATATCATATCCTAATATCATATCCTGATCTTTTAGTTTTTAGTTTATTCATTTTCCTATTTTCTAGAGGTATATGCTGAGTAAGTTTGACATTCTGTATCTTAGTATCTTGTAACTAGAGGAAGAGAATAATGCCCTCTCCTCTATATATTCTCCAGTTTTCTATCATTCAGAAATAACAAGGTGAACTATTCTTTCACCATTTTTCTTTACCAACCAAAGAACAAACAACTGATATTTTGACAAAGAGTATGCATAAACCGAGTTTGGAAGACATGGTGAACAAGATGGGAATGACAAATATTTACATTCCAGCTTGAGCGGGAGTGTTAGAATCTGAAAGATTTGGTGCTAATTTAATTGTTGATTACTAATTGATTGATATCTAATCTATGATCAGGATATTGTTTTTTAACAAATTGATTGTTGCAGTTTTTAGGAGTTCTTTTCCTTTTTTTAACTCTTTGGAGTGGTTACAGTTGTATACAAATAGCCTCAGTATACTCTTTCAGAAATATAATAAAAAACCTTTTTTTCTCTCCATTCTCTTATGTGTCAACCTGCAGCCCCTTCAACCGTTCAAAGGACCAGGCGGGTTTGGGTCTTGAGATACCGACCCCGCCCTATTACCATTCATACAATATATCAATTTCTTAATATCAAAATCATACAACATTTCATTATATTGCATTTCATGCATCGCATGTGATATACAAATTTCATTTTTATAGAAGTGTTAGTTTTACTGCCTTCAGGAACTATTTGACCTTTCGAATTTCTGCATTATGATGAATTATCACAAATATTAATTTGCTAAGTACAAAATCATATACATGCATTTACTTACAGGTAAAACTTGGTGGATGCAGTTGTGACACTAAGTCCCAATAGATTTAGTATATGAATAACTGAGTTAAATGCACTAGAAGCGTCCAAAGTCATGTAAGACATAGTACGGGACATACTACTCACCGGAGGAAAGATTAATAGGTTTACTAAAGTGGAAAGAGAGCACACAACTTATACTATTTTGGTGAAATGTATGATTAATGGTCTCATATGTGGGTGAATGAATCATACTATTGATCTATGAATATACCTAAGAGAAATATAAAGTTACAATCGAGAATTGAAATGTTGAATAGTTGATGATAGTTTGATGATTATGAGGGACCCTTTGCATTAAACATGTGATGTCAAATAATTTTAGAGTTATAGTCAGTGTAAATAGTAAAACTCTGAAATTGTTTATTTATTATTGAAGGATAGGCCAAGCTTATATAGACAATAGAAAACATATCCTATTCTAGTTAAAGTAGAAAACCTATTCTGAGTAGAAGTCTAGAACACTAAATAACCTATAACTAATAGATATCTATAACACTCCCCCTCAAGCTGGAGCATAGATATCTATCATGCCCAGCTTGTTACAAATATACGTGACCCGAACTCCATTGAGAGCGTTGGTGAAGATGTCCCCTAATTGTTCCCCAGTCTTCACATAAGCTGCAGAAATCAGATTTTGCTGAATCTTCTCACGAACGAAGTGACTATCTATCTCAATGTGTTTGGTTCTTTCATAAAAGACCGGATTTGAGGCAATGTGAAGCGCAGCTTGATTATTACACCACAATTTGGAGGGAGCGGGAACCACAAAACCAATCTCAGACAGAAGTTGTGAAATCCACACTAATTCACAAGAAGCCTATGCCATGGCTCGATATTCTGACTCTGCACTCGATCGTGATACTACATTTTGTTTCTTACTCTTCCATGAAACTAGGTTTCCACCAACAAAAACACAATATCCAGTAGTAGATTTTCGATCAATCTTAGAACTCGCCCAATCAGCATCAGAAAAACACTCAATATTATTATGCCCATGATTCTGATACAAAATACCACGTCCAGGAGCACCTTTTAGGTAGCACAATATTTGTTCCAAGGCAGACCAATGATGAACTGTAGGAGAAGACATGAATTGACTTAAAGTGCTTACGGAATAAGCAATATCAAGGCACGTTACTGTAAGATAGTTTAGTTTTCCAACTAATCTCCTATAACGTCCAGGATCGTCAAAAGCATCACCATCTGTTGTAAATTGATGATTTGGAGGCGTGGGAGTGTTGCAAGGTTTAGCTCCCAATTTTCCAGTTTCTGCTAACAAATCCAAAACATACTTCCGTTGGGACAGAAAAATACCTTTCTGACTCTAGACATCTCAATTCCCAAGAAGTATTTCAAAACTCCCAAATCTTTAGTACTAAATTGATCTTGCAAAAATGCTTTTAAGGAAGAAATTCCTTGCGCATCACTTCCAGTAATAACAATATCATCTACATAAACAAGAAGAATGATGCCAAAAGCAGATTACTTATAGAAAACAGTATGATCACTCTTACTCTTTTGCATCCCAAACTGCTCTACTGATTGACTAGATTTCCCAAACCAAGCACGGGGTCTCTGCTTCAACCCATATAGTGACTTGCGAAGACGACAAACTTTCCCAGACTCCCCCTGAGCAACAAACCCACGTGGTTGCTCCATATATACTTCCAAAACAAGATCGCCATGTAAAAAAGCATTTTTCACATCAAGTTGGTGTAAAGGCCAATTGTTTGTAGCGGCCAAGGAAATGAATAATCTAACACATGTTAACTTGGCTACTGGAGAAAAAGTGTCAAGAGTAATCAACCCATAAGTCTGGGCATAGCCTTTAGCTACCAACCGAGCTTTAAGACGAGCTACAGAGCCATCTGAATTAAATGCAAAGATCCACTTGCATCCAACGGCTTTCTTGCCAAGAGGAAGCTCAGCTAGATCCCAAGTGCCATTTTCTGTCAAGGCATCCATTTCAACAATCATTGCTTCTCGCCAGTCAGGATGTGATAGGGCCTCGCGGACGGATTTTGGAACTTTCACAGAATCAAGAGAAGCAATAAAGGAACAAGAGGTAGAAGACAAGTGATTATATGTGTAATATACTGAAATCTGAATGAATTATGTATATTCCAAGAGATACAAGGTACACTTATATACAAGTTGGAGAGCAACCAAAACAAGGAAAGTAAATCAATAGGCTAATCTACGGGATTCTAATAATCTTCTAATTGCTTCTAATTATCTCCTACACAATATACCATATATACATTAACACTCTCCCTCAAGCTGGAGCATGTATATTCCAAGAAATATTGTTCATTCGTACTCCATTCACTGCTTTAGTGAATATGTCTCCCAACTGGTCTTCGGATTTGACATAGGCCATAGAGACGAACCCTTCTTCGACTTTATCACGAACAAAATGACAATCTATTTTAATATGCTCGGTTCGTTCATGAAATACAGGATTTGATGCAATGTGAAGTGCAGCTTGGTTGTTACACCAAAGTTTAGCCGGAAGAGTAAGCTCATAACCTACTTCCTTTAGTAACTCATGTATCCATACAATTTCACATACCGAATCAGCCATGGATCGATATTCTGCTTCAGCAACTGACCGAGAAACAACATTTTGTTTCTTACTCCTCCATGAGACTAGATTACCTCCCACAAAGATACAATACCCTGAAGTGGATCTTCTATCATCTTTACAACTGCGTAGTCGATCGAATATGATTCAATTAACCCGGTATAACATTCCACTTTTGAATGACCATGTCGCCCATAGAATAATCCGCGTCCAGGAGCCCCTTTCAGATAACACAAAATATGTTCAAGAAGTGCCCAATGAATAACAGTAGGAGCAGACATAAAATCGCTTAAAGAACACTTACTGCAAACGCAATGTCGGGACGTGTTACAGTAAGATAATTCAACTTCCCCACAAGTTTTCGATACCGCTCAGGATCATGGAACGGGGCACCAATGTCTTTTTCAAGTTGCAAGTTGGGAGCCATTGGGGTACTGCAAGGCTTAGCCCCTATTTTCCCAGTTTCCTTGAGTAAGTCAAGCACATATTTTCTCTGAGAGAGGAAGATTCCTCTCTTACTTCTCATTATTTCCACTCCTAAAAAATACTTGAGAGATCCCAAGTCCTTTGTCTGAAAGTGGGAGTGGAGGAACGACTTTAGCCCTGAAATCCCGACACTATCATTCCCTGTAATTACAATATCATCAACATAAACAACCAGCAAAATTATCCCATGCTCAGAGCGCCTATAGAACACCGAGTGATCAGATTTACATCTGATTAAGCCATATTTCAGAATGATATGACTAAATCTGTCGAACCAAGCCCGAGGACTCTGTTTCAAACCGTATAAGGATTTTCGAAGATGACATACTTTCCCATACTCCCCCTGAGCAACAAAACCAGGAGGTTGCTCCATATAGACCTCCTCGTGAAGAAAACCATGAAGAAAAGCATTTTTAATGTCTAATTGGTGCAGAGGTCAGTCAAAAGTGGCTGCAAAAGATATGAACAGTCGAACAGAAGTGAGTTTGGCCACAGGAGAGAATGTCTCAGAGTAATCAGTGTCATACATCTGTGCATAGCCTTTAGCGACAAGTCGGGCTTTAAGACGAGCCAGAGAACCATCAGGATTCACTTTAACTGTGAACACCCATTTACACCCAATTGTGGTCAAGTGCATTCATTTCCTCAACCATAGCAGCACGCCAACCAGAATGGGCCAAAGCTTCACCAACAGTTTTAAGAATAGAGATAGAATCTATTTTCGCAATAAAGGAACAAGAAGAGGCAGACAAATGGTCATAGGAAACAATAGAAGCAATAGGATAGGTACATGTTCGTTTACCTTTCCGAAGAGCAATGGGAAGATCATCAAGAGGATTAGAAGATGGTACAGGATCTTCCACCAAAGCAGCAGGCAAAGGACATGAATTTGCCTCAACTGTTGGAGTTGTTTGTTGGCGTCGAGCGTAGACCTGAGTAATCGGGGTTCGAGGAGCTTGTGGTAACTGTTCAGACCTTGGGGAGGGAATGACAGGAACAGAATAGACCAAGACATCATCATCCCTCTCTGGACGAGGTGACACAGAAGCAGAAAAGTATGGGAGATGTTCATTGAATGTAACATCCCGAGACACATATAGCGATTGAGTATGGGAGAAAAACAATGATATCCCTTTTGCACACGAGAGTACCCGAGAAAAACACACTTGAGAGATTTGGGATCTAGTTTGGTGAGATGAGGTCTTGTATCACGAACAAAGCACGTGCTACCAAAAATCTTAGGTGCAATGGGGAAAACAGTTTTGTCGGAAAAAAGGATAGAAAAAGGGAGAGCATTGTCTAAAACCACTGATGGCATACGATTAATGAGGAAACAAGCAGTGGAGACAGCATCCGCCAAAATGGTTTAGGAACATTCGTGTGAAATAATAAAGCTTGAGCAACCTCAAGGAGATGTCGATTCTTGCGTTCGGCAACACCATTTTGGGCGGGTGTGTCCGGACACGAAGTTTCATGCAAAATACCATGCTGAAGCATATAAGACTGGAATGTAGTAGATAAGAATTCTTTAGCATTATTACTGCGAAGCGTTTGAATATTTGCAGAAAACTGAGTTTTAATTTCAGCACAAAAGGAAGAGAAATGATGAAATACTTCAGAGCGATTTTTCATAAAATAAATCCAAGTAACACGAGAAAAATCATCAATAAATGTAACGAAATACTTGAATCCAGACTTAGATGACACAGAACAAGGACCCCAAACATCAGAGTGAACTAAGCTAAAAGGGGATGCAACCCGCTTATTTATTCTAGGACTTAAATAAACACGAGAATGTTTGGCAAACTGACACGACTCACAATATAACGACTACAAATGAGAAAAATGTGGACACATCCGCTTGAGACTCTGGAGAGATGGATGGCCCAGGCGATAGTTCATCTCAAGTGCGGATGAGGAAGATGTGCCAACAAGAGACTTGGGCTCCGGAGTGTCAAGAATGTAGAGGCCATCAGATTCACGCCCTTTACCAAGGATCTGCTTCGTCGAAAGATCCTGAAAAACACAATAGTCAGTGAAGAATGAGATGCTACAATTCAAAGATTTGGTAAGCTTACTGACCGATAGTAAGTTGAATGAAAAATTAGGTAAACTCAATACGGAGTGTAATGAAATAGACGGTGTGAGGTGAATAGAACAAGAACCAAGAACATGTGGGGTAGACCCATCAGCAATAGTAACATAAGTGGAGGGTGCATAAGAATGAAAAGTGGAGAAAAGATTTGAGTTACCTGTCATATGGTCTGAAGCACCAGAATCAATGACCCATTTAGATCCTTTAGAGATAAGACATGTAGCAGAGTTACCTGTGTTAGCAAAAACAGCAGTAGGTGGTTGAGGGTTCACAGTCTCAATAAGTCTAGCATACTCCTCACTCGAAATCATGACCATATCAGAAGAAGAGGCAGTATGGGCAGAAGAACCTTTCTGGTTCTTGGCAATAAGTTGCGGACAATTATACTTAGTGTGCCCAAATTCATGACAATAAAAACACTCCACCTCAGCAGACTCAGAGGTGCGAGAACCACGAGAGGTCGGCCCGCCTCGGGTACCGCCTCGATTACCACCGCGAGAACCCCGACGAGAACCTCCACGAAAACCACCACGAGCACCACCACGACTAATAAGAGCACTATTATGAGGGGTGGGATGTGAAGGTTGAACATCCTCAGTACGAAGAAAGCGAGAAAACGTCTCCTGTAATGAAGGGATAGCAGATTCAGAGAGAAGTTGAGACCCAGTCAAAAAACTCATGACGGCAATTTGTTCTCGCTGTTGTTGCATTTTCTTCACATCTGCGCTCAACGGAAGAAGAGAATTGAGTTCTTCATAAATTTTGTTGAACTCCATAACATAAGCGGTGGGGGTTTTATCGTGTTGCTCCCCCCGATGAAAGGATTTACAAATCAAGTAAATCCGAGAAATATTACGACGACCCGAATATAAGAAAGCCAAATAATCCATAAGCTCCTTGACAAATTCACAATGGTTGATTAAAGAGAGTATCTCCGGCTCAATAGAATTCCGAATTTGTACAAGGAGTTTGGCATCATCACGCAACCAAGCCCGACGGGGGTCATCCTTACGAGGATCAGAGTCAAGGTGGTTGTCCTTGTCAATACTCCGCAAATGTACGATGACAGTTTTACTCCAACCAATGTAATTGGAGCCATTAAGTTTAACATCGGTAATTTTATTCATCATGGGAATGACCTCGGACACAAGTTTAGTGGTGTCACCCATGAGAACAGCAAAACAAAGCCACAAAAAATATTCAACACCAAATTCAGAACTGACCGGGAGCAAAAAAAAACTGAAGAAAACTGAGACCAAAAACTGAAAAATAAAAAAACTAAACAGGAACCAAAAACACTGAAACTGAAACCCAAAGAATTTGAAACGAGCCCAAACCGTATGACGAAACACCAAAGCGAACCCAGAAACAAGAAGCCCAAGAAAAACCGATGGGTTGCATGCACCGTAAAAAAAATTCCGGCAAGTCACGCTGTTGCCACGCGCTGCGCTGCGTGATGATTAAGCGAATTGTCCCCGGCGCGTGTCTTTGCACACGCGCCGCCGAAGGAGTCCGGGTCGGGCCCGGGGAAGTCGCCGGAGCAAGCTGAAGGCAGATGGGGGGGCGGTGGGATCTGGATGTTACTCCAAACGTGTCACTCGAAAAACCCTAATAAAACCCCTGTTTGTGCAAAAGAAAAATCTTCTAATTGCTTCTAATATACAAGTTGGAGAGCAACCAAAACAAGTTAAGTAAATCAATAGGATAATCTACGGGATTCTAATAATCTTCTAATTGCTTCTAATTATCTCCTACACAATATACCATATATACATTAACAATATGTAACACACGATGAAATGGGATAAGTACATTGACGTTTACCTTTGCGAAGAGCAATGGGCAAATCTAGATCAGGAGTAACAGGATCCGGTGACGAAGATGATACTGGTGCAGGACTAGGATTAGGAGGAGGAGAACAGGATCCGGTGACGAAGATGATACTGGTGCAGGACTAGGATTAGGAGGAGGAGGGTGTCTGGAATTGACATGAGTAATTGGTGGTCTAGGGTGTACCAACAGCAGCGGGGGCAGTATCGGAGGAGAGACAGAAGGCAAATATACTAACACCTCATCAGTTGCATTAGAGCAAGGTGGTGAGGATGAGTTGTCGAAGAATGGGATGGCCTCATGGAAAGTGACATCACTAGACACCAAGTACCTGTTCAACAGAGAGGAAAAACACCTATTCCCCTTTTGGAGACGGGAGTAACATAAAAAGACACATTTTAAGGACTTAGGATCTAGTTTTGATACGTGAGGACGAACATCACGAACAAAACAAGTACACCCAAATATACGAGGTGCAACATGAAATATTGGTTTGTTTGGAAACAAAACCTGGTGTGGTGTCTGATGTTGTAAAACAGTAGAAGGCATGCGATTAATTAGAAAGCATGCAGTAGATACATCGTCAGACCAAAACCGTTTAGGGACATGAGTGTGAAACAAAAGAGCTCGAGCTGTTTCAAGAAGGTGTCTATTTTTTCGTTAAGCAACTCCATTTTGGGGTGGAGTATCAACACAAGAGGATTGATGAAGAATCATATTGTTGTTCATATATGATTGAAAGGATGCAGAGAAGTATTCTTTGGCATTATCACTTCTCAAGATTTTGACAGAAACATTGTGTTGAGTTTTAATTTCAGCACAAAAAGATTGAAAGTGTGATAGTAATTCCGCACGAGATTGCATAAAATATAGCCAAGTCATACGAGAGAAATCATCCACAAAAGTAACAAAATAACGAAATCCATTAGATGAAACAGGACATGGTCCCCAAACATCAGAATGAACTAGCTCAAAACTATTACAAACCCTCTTATTTGTACGGGGAATGTAAGACAAACGATGGTGTTTAGCAAACTGACAAGTGTCACAATTAAAAGACGAAATATTATGAAACTGGGGATATAATTTCTTGAGCAAAGGAGTGGATTGATGGCCTAAACGACAATGAGCTTCAAAAGGAGTCAAAGTGCTGGAACACACTATGGGTGGAGATATCGGGTTGTCCAAAATGTATAGGCCTCCTGACTCGCGTCTTTTACTAATAATCTTCTTTGTCGTAAGATCCTGAAAGAGACAATGATTGGGAAAAAATGAGATAGAACAGTTAAGAGAACGGGTAAGTTTGCTAACGGAAACAAAATTAAATGAGAAAGCTGGTAGATCAAGCACAGAAGTTAAAGGAATTGTTGGGGTAATATGAATAGTGCCAGAAGTATGAACGGCAGAGGTAGAACCATCTGCTAATGTAACGAACGAACTATAATTAGTAAGTTCGAAAAAGAGATTTGGATTACCTGTCATGTGATCTGTGGCACCAGAATCAATGACCCACTGGGAGGCCGAAGAAAGAAGACATGTAGTAGGTTTACCTGACTCAGCGATAGCAGTGAGTCACTGAGGGTGCTTAGAGGCCTCCTAAAATTGGAGAAATTTGGCATATTCATCTGCCGGAACCGAAACCACCGGTTTCTGAGTGGGTGGAGGGGCCTCGTGTGTAGAGGCGATGTGGGCGGATTAAGCAGATTGAGATCCAGAGCTCCGCTGGTTTCGTTTGAGTAACTTTTAGCACGTTCATTTTGTATGACCAGGTTCATGGCAATAGTAGCATACTACCCCAGAGTCTGAATTGCCGAAATTCCGAGAACCATTACCACCGCCCCGGCTGGGACCCTCATAACGTGAGCGACCCGTCATGCCACCATTTTGACTTGCAAGAGCACTAGGTTGTGGAACGGATGAAGTGTGAGAACTAGGAACCGTGCGTAAGACCCTAGTAAAAGCCTCTCGTGATGTAGTAACGTCGGTATTGGATAAAATCTGTGATTTGGCGACGTTAAACTGGGAGTTGAGACCAGCAAGAAAACTCATAATAGCCATTTGTTCCCGCTGAGCTTGCTGAACTTTGATATCTGCACTAAAAGGCAATAGGGCATTCAATTCTTCATAAGTACGTTTGAAGTTCATAAAATAGGTATTAAGGGATTGGTCCTGCTGTTCGGCCCGATAAAATTCTTTACACACATCAAAGATTCGAGAAATATTTTCTTTTCCCGAAAAAACAAAAGAGAGATAATCCATAACGTCTTTGACATAATCACAATGAGTGATATGTCCAGATTTTTCGGGCTCAATAGAATTGCGAATTTGTATAAGTAAAGTAGCATCAACTCGCATCCACTCAGTATACTTGTCATCAGTCGAAGCCGGAGGATTATCAGTTAGGTGACCCTCCTACGAAATACTCCGTAGATATAGACGAAACGTCTTACTCCAATCCAAATAATTAGTTCCGTTTAATTTTTTATAAGTAATCTTAGCCACAGAGATAACCCAACTTGACAAACCCGGTTTAGAGGAATCAGCCATGATGAAAAAAAAACAGAAGTAATCGAAAAGAAATAATAATAATAATAAAAAGGAATAATGGACAGCCCCAAAAGTATCCCTAGAAGAAAAGAAAAAAAAAAAAAAGAACAGCGAATCAAGAAACCAGAACAAAGGTTGAACCCAAAATCGCTCGAAAACTTCGCCGGAATAAGAAACAGACTGGAGAAGAAGGACGAGCAGGACCAGGCGCACCCCACGGACCAAACCGGTTCCAGGAATAGGGCCTCACGGGCCCTCACGCGCCGGCGCATGAGATTCCGGCGAAAATTGGAGGCGACGCGTGGTTTGCACACGCGCTGAGTTTGGGCCGACGGATGGCGGAGAACGGCCGGTCGGTGGCAGGGGAAGAAAATGGGAGGGGTGGTGACGTTATCCTGATACCATGTAAATAGTAAACTCTGAAATTGTGTATTTATTATTGAAGGATAGGCCAAGCTTATATAGACAATAGAAAACATATCATATTCTAGTTAAAGTAGAAAACCTATTCTAAGTAGAAGTCTAGAACACTAAATAACCTATAACTAATAGATATCTATAACAGTCAGCTAACAATAACAGTGGTCGCCTAATTAGTAACTTCAACTTTAATTGTCGCTTTCTAAAGTGGGAACGTATGAAAGTCAAATTTGTTCTAATCATTTTGTTACGACTTTCATAGATGTTGTTTGCCATGTTGAAATATTAAATTAAAGTAGCTTGTTGCTAGGCTAATGGCTTGTGCCTTATGGTTTGGTGGTGTAATTTATTTTGAAAGGACTTTTAGCTCTTAATTTAATTGATATTGAACAAAGGCAAGACTCGCAAGAATAAAAAAGAAAGTGGATATGAAATTAAGAAGAAAACGATAACATGTGAGTTCTTAGGTAATATTGCGACTACATATTTCAAGTTAACATAGAGGATGACAGACAAGACCTCAATGTAGGCTTAGACTGCTGAGGCATTTAAGATAATATGTTCCATTATTTTGTAGCACCATATATAAAAAAAATATATATTGGTGATTCTATGATAATATTAACTGGTTGAAGGAATAACTTATGTACTAATTAGCAGTACCTTTATAAACATGGATCCTCATGCGCATTTATAGAGACACAAACACACATCCAACTTAAAAAAGTTAAAAATCATTTATATACATACTTATAAGTTAGTATTATTAAAAAAAAAAAAGCATATTTCCATCCGCTTTTCCTAATTCAAAGAATAAATACCTTGTTAACATAATGAATAAGTTTGTCCATCTGCCTGAACCAGGATTCAGCATATTGGTATTGGAAGTCATCTCCCATAGTCCACATAATATGATTGGTTCTCGTAACATTTGCCTGTGTATCAAAGCCAAATGAACAATTGTACCTGCAATTTCCTAACCGCATGTTTTTTTTGTGTTCTTCTTTATGCTTTTTTGTGATTATTATAGTAAAGCACTTGTGTTTACCTGAATCATAGCAGCAGCAATAAAATCATTAACTCGTATATCAACATTAAAATCAAAAAGGAGAGGATTATCCTGCAGTTCAGCATTCAGATACCAGTTAAGCAAAAAGTTATTAGAGCATAGCCACAACTTTGGGACTGGCTGCTGATTCTTAGTATAGAACCTGGACTGGATTGAAGTCATCATTTACTTCAAAATGAAACCCATCCGGTGGGCTGTAGTGACGAGGAAATGCATTGGCAAATATCTGCAAGAAACCAGACCTCAAAGGTGACCAGTGAAGCAGATAAACAGAACAAACATTTGAGTGGTGCAACAGTTTCTATCCTTACCCGAGAAGAGGAACCAAAAGTCCTGGAACCCTGCCATATGACTTCAAGAGATTTATCTCCGTTGCGTTTTGCTCTATCTTGGTAATCAATCCGTGCAAAATGAACAGAATCAAATCCTAACTGCATAATCCGTAGAACAAAAAACAACTAAATAAAAGATGAATTAAAAATTGATTAGAAAAATAGGGATGATTACAAAAAGCACCCTGAGGTTCGGGCTAATAACAAAAAACCCAGAAATTTTTTAAAATTACAAAAAACCCTTGAGGTTTGACTTTATCATACGTTGCCCCTTCATAAACAAAATACATTTCAAAAACCCCCTGATAGGTATAGAAAAATTACAGTTATCCCCCTAAATTTAAGACAAGCAAACTGAGGAGGCTTTTTGTAATTTTGAAATATCTTGGTAATTGGCCCAAACCTCAGAGGTTTTTTGAAAATTACAAAAAACCCATAAATTTTTGAAAATTGCAAAAAAAAAGAATTCATGAGGTGTGACTTTGTCATACATTTCCCCCCTTCATAAAAAAATACATTTCAAAGACCCCCCCCCCAATAGGTATAGAAAAATTACAGCTACCCCCCTAAATTTAAAACACAAGCAAACCTGAGCGTACTTTTTTGTAATTTTGAAACATCTCTGGATCTTTTGGTAAGTAGCCCAAACCTCAGGGTTTTTTTTGTAATTATCCCTAGAAACTAATAGTATCATGGATATGAAAGAAAAAAGCCTTGGAGACTAATGTTAAGCCAGTTGTTAAGTTCCAACCACTGATTTGTTTATATACCTCGGTTCCAAGCAGGTAAGCTTGCACCGCGGAGTGCCCAAATGGATCAATCTGCCATCCAGCACGAGGAGTCTTATTAAATTGACTCTTTATCAGTTGATGACCTAGAGTTGTTTGGTCAATCATGTCTATATAATGAGTAGTTGCTTCATCATGCATACACCATCCGCCGTTTCTGCACAGACAACTCATTCAGAAACATCATTCCAAACTTCTATAAGAAACTGTATAATATAAGTTTACAAGCAATCATCGTACACGAATTCCAACTGGCCAACATCAACAAGCCTTCTTACTTCTTCTTGAATTTCTAGACTTTGCTCTTCCCACCATCTATTGAAAAACGCCTATTTGGATTTCACACAATAGAGACAAGTGAATAGCATCATCACCATATTTGAAACACAACTAATTGCATCAATTCCTACATCTCAATATAAAATATGGTGGTCTAATAAGCACTAATTCAAATTTGAAAAACATCTAATTAAATGACCCATTCCTACTTAACAATGGGGTAAGTCAATGATGGCAAGAATTACGAAATACAACCATCAGACACTCTGTAGAAATAGAAATAATCCTCCACATCTCAAATGACACAAGTTGTTAAGTGCACAAAAAACTTCCTCTTTTCCTTATGGGACACCGAAACAATGCTACAGAATACTAGTCATAAAACTTGATTGACACCACAGAAGAAACTTATTTTCATAAAACAGCAAGAAAACAACTTTCTAGACAACTAGTTAAGTTAGAAAAATATTTATTTTTTACAAAAATTTTTAGCATGCAACTTAACCGTGGCTTAAGATGGAAACCACTACTGTGCAATAGTTTTATGCACATAACTCATTGTTATCATGAACTTAAATTTCAACTAGGATATGAGCTAATGTGAATAAAACGAACTTTATACTAGCCATTTCTATTATTCCATGGAAGGAGGAATCCATAGCTGGCACATCATCATTTTAAACAGAAAATTTCATATGTTCATTGACTTAATAGAAAAAGCAATAGAAATCATTAAATAGGAAAAGGAATTTGCTACCATTTCAGCAAATATAAACTTCCTGTTAGGGTCACGGCGCAATGCCATGATAACCGAGTCGAGAATATTTTCCACACATGCACCCTGCATTGACAAGATCAAACAACAAAAAGAAACAAAAAGGTAAAGATGTTTTTCACTAGTCAGATTGAAATTAAATTAAAATTCCACAAAGTCAAACAATTCACTTGTAAACCAGAGACCACCTGGATAGAATTATTGGATCCAATATAGTACTGATCAATTGTCTTGAGCCAGCCGACATCATCATGCGAGTGAGCAACCAAGTGAACATTCAATTTTCCATCCACAATGCCACTCCCCGTATTGTAATTGTTGTACCCTTCAACGCCGACAACTCCATATGAACAGAAAACATATGCAATGCACAGTAAAGCGAGAAAAGATAGTGCTAAGCTTCCCATTTCCAAACTCCCAACCATGATTTTCCCTTGAAGGGTTCTGATAGTACATAAATTGGTACATAAAAATATCCCAATAAAATGATGCAGAGGGACACTATGAAGTACTTAAGCAAGACAAATATTAATTGGTTTCTCCTCTGGAATTTAGGAGCCGGCGCATAATTTGGGGGTCTTTACAACCGACAATAATTGTGACATTCCCGGAAAAACGGATAAAAAAAGAAAAATTTACAAGTGTGAATTCTTTAATTAAGACCCAACCAATGTGGGTCTCTGTGTGTGAATTGTCGCCCTCTGCTAGAAAGGTTTTGCTTAGTGTAGGCATGACGGTTTGGCCGTTACTTTTTAACTGTTTGCATTTAGACAAGGATTAAAGAAGAAACGGATCCCTTTTTACTTCTTTTGACAGCAGCAAATACTTTCTCGTAGTAAGGACGGGTGGGAATAGTCAAGTATGGCCGGGTGACCCGACTTTAATACAAGGGTGGCGCTATTGACACCCCCTTTTTTGATGAGTACACCCACTTTCTAAAATTTCAAAAATGCCATTAAGTTAAAAGACTATAATACCCTTACTAAAAGCCAAGTTCTAAATACACCCCAATCTTTTCATTCACTCACATTCTTCTTCTTCTCAAGAAAGTTAAATTTTCTTTATACAAACCCTAGATTTTTCCAACACCCAAATTGTTGAAGATTCGAACAATAAAGTATTCATATCCCCATATAATGAACGTTATTCTTAGTTTATAGCATAAAATATGTTATTTTTCAAATTTTCGGGTTGAAAAATCTTTGTCGCAAAGATATGCGATATAAAGGCGACTCGATCACGCGCTATGACAAAAATTTGTGCCATCGTGCCACACCCCCATCGTGCCACATGGGCCATCGTGCCATGTTTTTGCCATCGTGCCATCATGCCATCGTGTTGGCATGATGGTGAAAATGCCATCGTGCCGTGTTTTTGCCATCGTGCCATGTGGCATGATGGCGTAAAAACCCATCGTGCCAAGTGCGCGCCTATGTGCCCATCGTGCCATGTGCCACTACAAAAGGGTAAAATTGGAAAAAGGGGGGGTGAACTCATCAATTGTGGCATATTTGAAAAAGTGGAGGGTTTTTAGAAGATGGGTGTCTTTCGTAAAAAAGGGGTGTCGATAAGCCACCCTTAATACAAATATGGCCCTTGACTTCTTAAGTCATATTAACAAAAAAAGAAGAATTCATTTCTTTTTTTAAAATTTCTCTCTCTAACTCTTTCTCTCCCAAATAGACCGTTGGTTTCCTCCACCTTCTTCAAAATTTCGAATTTTCTTGTCAAAACAACCTAAAAACGACTCGGAATCGACCGAAAATTTGTAAGAAGCCGAAGTTCACATCCATAGTTGATCTACATCAAGTTTTAGGGTTTTCTCAACCAAAATTGCTCACTTTCGACATAGAAATGGAATCATTGAGGTATTGATTGATTTATTATCATTATTTGTGTTTTTCTTGTTCTAATAGCCATGGGGAAAGTTTTTGAATTGATTTGGTTGCAAATATATATTTTTATAAACGACTCCGGTTGTTTTATAAACGACTAAATTTTTTTGTTCAATCGACTTCGAGACTTCGTTTACTCACTAGTTTTTTTCTTAAAATACCAATAAGCGACTAAGTCGTTTTGTAAACGACTAGTGTTGTTTTGGAAACAACTGTAGTTGTTTATAAAATATTGAAGTCATTTTTTAACACAATGTATTTTTTTTTTGTAAGTTTATTAGTTCATGTTTAAATTTTGTTCCTATGTAATTTTTTCTTCTAATAGCCATGGAGAAAGCTTCTAAATTAATTTGGGTGCGAATATATGATTTTGGTAAAGATTTCGGCATAAACGACTCTAGTTGTTTATAAACGACCCGAGTCATTTTTTGTTTAATACAGTTTAAATTATAACAAAAACAACTCTAGATGTTTTGTAAACAACTCTAGTCATTTTGTAAACAACTCTCATTTTGTAAACAACTGTAGTCGTTTATAAAGACTCAAGACTCAACTTGTTGCTTATATGTATTTTTCTTTAAGGTGTGGGCATTTGAGACGATTCCGAGTATCGCAAGTTTATTTCAAACATCTATGACTAAGAGAAATATTCTAAGGATGTTGCGATGGAACTCAAACGTTAAACTTGGACTCTCAAGTATTTCTCGGATATTGGATTCACCGAATGTGAGTATTTTAATTTTTAAACAACTTGTCTATTTTTATGAGTTTGAATATCTAAATATTTATTGATAAAAATATTTCTTATGTGATTCCAGCTTAAAGTTTGCACAAAATTATCTCTTACACCTGAGGAAAAATTATTGGACTGCATGCGATTTTTTGATACAGACAGTAAGGGCACCCAATCAAATGAGGCGAAAAGGGTGTCACCTGATGGTGATTTTGGCGATACACAAGGAACAAAATCCAGCCATCTAAAAATGACCCCAAATGTTTCAAAACAACCCTGGTCGTTTTACTAACGGTTTGGGTCGTTTAGGAAACGACTTTGGTAGTGTAAACAAGACCGTGGTCGTTTTTTGTCTCTCTCTTCAATGAATCATGGTTACCAAACAAGCGTAGATCATTCTCAAGTGTAATTAAACATATAAATTCTCCAATCTCACTAATTATCCAATCTCACAATATTTTCATAAGGATTAGTGTTATCATAAATTCATAATGCGGAATGTTGAAACAAAGTTGGATATCGCTTATTGTGTTTGAGTGTTGAAATCAAATGTGCAATTTGCATTAGGAAACTATTTAAACTCTTAAAATGTAATGATTTAATAGAGTTAGATGCATTTTAGAAGGTGAATACCACTTAATTGACTATTAAAATCTAAAAATGACCCCAAATATTTCAAAATGACCCTTGTCATTTCCTAAACGACTTGGGCCGTTTAGGAAACGACTTGGTAGTGTAAACAAGACCGTGGTCGTTTTTTTATCTCTCTCTTCAATGAATCATAGTTACCAAACAAGTGTAAATCATTCTCAAGTGTAATTAAACATATTAATTTCCCGATCTCACTAATTATCCAATCTCACACTATTTTCATAAGGATTAGTGTTATCATAGATTCATAATGCGGAATATTGAAACATAGTTGGATATCTCTTGTTGTGTTTAAGTGTTAAAATCAAATGTGCAATTTGCATTAGAAAACTATTTAAACTCTTAAAATGTAATGATTTATAGAGTTAGACGCATTTTAGAAGGTGAATATCACTTAATTGACTATTAAAATTTAAAAATGACCCCAAATATTTCAAAATGACCCTTGCCATTTCCTAAACGACTTGGGCCGTTTAGGAAACGACTTTGGTAGTGTAAACAAGATCGTGGTCGTTTTTTATCTCTTTCTTCAATGAATCATAGTTACCAAACAAGTGTAAAACATTCTCAATAGTAATTAAACATATTAATTCCCCAATCTCACTAATTATCCAATCTCACACTATTTTCAAAAGGATCAATGTTATCATAGATTCATAATGCGGAATGTTGAAGCATAGTTGGATATCTCTTATAGTGTTTGAGTGTTGAAATCAAATGTGCAATTTGCAATAGGAAACTATTTAAACTCTTAAAATGTAATGATTAAATAGAGTTAGATGCATTTTAGAAGGTGAATACCACTTAATTGACTATTAAAATCTAAAAATGACCCCAAATGTTTCAAAACGACTCTTGTCGTTTTATAAACTACTTGGGTCGTTTAGGAAACGACTTTGGTAGTGTAAACAAGACCGTGGTCATTTTTTGTCTCTCTCTTTAATGAATCGTGGTTACCAAATAAGTGTTAATCATTCTCAAGTGTAATTAAACATATTAATTCCCCAATCTCACTAATTATCCAATCTCACAATATTTTTTATAAGGATTAGTTTATCATAGATTGATAATGCGGAATATAGAAACATAGTTGGATATCTCTTGTTGTGTTTGAGTGTTGAAATCAAATGTGCAATTTGCATTAGGATACTATTTAAACTATTAAAATGTAATGATTTAATAGAGTTAGATGCATTTTAGAAGGTGAATACCACTTAATTGACTATTAAAATCTAAAAATGACCCCAAATATTTCAAAATGACCCTTGTCATTTCCTAAACGACTTGGGTCGTTTAGGAAACGACTTTGGTAGTGTAAACAAGACCGTGGTCGTTTTTTCTCTATCTTTCCAATGAATCATGGTTACCAAACAAGTGTAAATCATTTTCAAGTGTAATTAAATATATTAATTCCCCAATCTCACTAATTATCCAATCTCACAATATTTTCATAAGGATTAGTGTTATCATAGATTCAGAATGCGGAATGTTGAAACATAATTGGATATCTCTTGTTGTGTTTGAGTGTTGAACCGAAATGTGCAATTTGCATTAGGAAACTATTTAAACTCTTAAAATGTTATGATTTAATAGAGTTAGATGCCTTTTAGAGGGTGAATACCAGTTAATAGACTGTTAAAATATAAAAACGACCCCCGAACATTTCAAAACGACCCTTGTCGTTTTATAAACAACTTGGGTTGTTTAGGAAACAACTTTGGTAGTTTAAAAATGACCGTGGTCGTTTTTTTATCTTTCTCTTAAATGAATCATGGTTACCAAACAAGTGTAAATCATTCTCAATGAATCGTGGTTACCAAACTATTTAAACTCTTAAAACATGATGATTTAACGGAGTTAGATGCCTTTTAGAAAGTGAATACCACTTAATAGACTATTAAAATCTAAAAACGACCCTTGTCGTTTTATAAACGACATGGGTCTTTTAGGAAACGACCTTGGTAGTGTAAACAAGACCGTGGTCGTTTTTAGTCTCTCTTTTCATAAAGAATGAGGTTAATTTTGTGTTTTTGAAATGTATAAAAGGGTATTTTAAACTTTTTGAATGAAAAAGGCCATAATAGCATGTTTTCTATAAGTAAAGTCAAAATTGTTGTTTGACCTAGTAAAAGGCCATTTATGAACTTACCCCGTAAGGACGGAGTCTTCAAAGGATGGAAAAAGGGGTTTGTACAAGTTTGGCCTAGTCAAATAGAAAGATGTTCAAAAATAGCCTTACTTATTCCAAAAGTTCAATAATGGCCTTCTTCTATGTTAAATGTCCAAATTACCCTTTGAGCACTTTAATATCCCAACAACCCTCCAATTGCAAAGGTCTAAAATACCCTTTTTTATTTCTTCCACAATTTTGGGTATATCGACCGAATTTTTGGGGGTTTGCAGTTCAACCAACCGAAAATCGTACATCTCTTCCTTCCCAATCTTCGACATTGCAAGCGAAATCAACATTCAGGTTTGAATTTAGTTCCTCTGACCTTATGGCATTGTTTTATTCAAATACGCAACATTCGATTAATCGACTAAAACGAGTGTTGTTCAATCGACTCATGTTCTCCCTAATAAGTCGATCAATCGATACATTACAGCTGGTCGATTGAACGACTAAGAGGGGTCGATTAAACGACCCAATTCTGCAAATTCGCAGCAGTCGATTAATCGACTTATTTAAAATCAAACAGAACTGCACTATAGTCTATTACTTGACATTTTTATCTTCAATTTAATTGCTGACAACATGTCTTCACCGTTTTGGATTACCGTTGTAGGTCCCAAGGGGTGTAAGTGTAAGGTTTAGAAGGGGGGGTTGAATAAACCTTACCAAATTTTCGATTTAGTCCTTTTAAATATTCGAGTTGATACTACCAATTTGTGTCCTTGATGGACATCAAATTAGTCACTCAAGAGAGTTAATCTCTCAACAGACTCAACCGAGTTTGTTGATGGAATAACTCAACCGTTATCGGCTCTAAATTAACTCATTGTGGTTTTGTTTTTCGTGGAAGACTTAACACCCTTAAGTTTGATTAAGCAAGAATTTAGTGCTTGGTTTAGTACTTATAAGTTTTCAAGTGGATAGCAAATTTATCGTGATATAAGTAGTTAAAAATGCGGGAATTAAAATCTTTGAAATGTAAATGACACGTGAAATTTTTATAGAGGTTCGAAGATGGGGTAATTCTTCTCTCCTCTCTTCTCCAACTCCTGGAGGAATCCACTAGGTAATGATCGGTTTACAAAGTGGTAATATCCGGATGCAAGTCTTGATCACACAAATGTGACTTGATCCTTTGGGACTCGATGAGAGACGCCTTGATCACTCGGTGGCTTCTCGTGCGACTCGGCTTCTTCACAGGGCAACTTTGCGCTTGATACTACTGACTCACTTGCTCAAGCTCTTTGGATTTGATCACGAAGCCCTCCAAAGCTTAAGACTTGGTTCGACCTGAACCTTCCTACAATCCTTCGTGGAATGTAGACCCCTTTTCTTCAAAAGTTTCCTCTTCAACTGATTGAAGTTATCTTTCCTTCACAGTGAGTGTTGGATTGATGTGCTTCGTAATGTAGGCTTGAGGATTAATCTTGAATGATTTGAGAGTATTTAAGGTACAATTTGATTGATTTCTTGAATGTTCGTAGTTCGGTCTCTCTTCTCTCGTAGTCATTCCTCGGCCTTTTATAGTGATCTTTCAAAAATTTGCCCGTTGAAGAGATAGGCTTATTTTTGAAAGTCACTTGCGATCGTTGGCTTGTCTTGTTGCGATCCTTGGAATTGCCATTTCCTCGTATGAATTGTTCTTTCACCTTTTCGAGTTCGACACGGTGTAGTGCTTCCCATTTGGTTCATTCCTTTTGCACGCTTAGGGGGTGACCACTCAGAAAGGTGGTATGGAGATATTACTTGTTTAAGTAGATCTCTTGATTTATGTGCAACGGATCTTTTCTGATTATCTCGACTTGATTGCATTTCCTTGCTTTCCCCAGGTGACTTAGAGTCGACTTCCAATCATGGATGACTCTTCCGTCACTTCAACTTGAGACTTGGCTTTTCTTGAGTTGACTCTCGATACTTCACTCACCGCATCTCACCGCTTCTTCATAGAGTTCCCGTCTACTCTTCTTTGCCATACTCACCGTCTCTCGTGAGTCTTCCTTCCGATCTTGATTGTCTTCTTGCATGTTAGGGCGTAGGCGACTTAACTCGGCTTGGCCACTCTAATTGTTACAATGCATTTTACAACAAGAATTGGGGTGCCAACTTTCTATTCTAAGTTTTACATGGCATTCATCAAAATCTAAACAATAAGATTCCTAACAATTTCCCCCTTTATTTTGGACATTTTGTTAATAACAATGAAAAATGGCAATATTTAGTGATGATGGAATGCACATTAGGAGTTCCAATAATGCAAAAAGAGCTATATTCTAAGGTACAAAATATTTGCAAAGTTGATCCCAATTTGCATGATATGGAGATGGGATTTATTTCTCCAACAAGCTGTTTTCAAATTCTGATTACTTGAGAAGTGTATTGACATAGAATGTATGCATGAAATCAATTCTTTTATTGATCATATCATTCTTGTTCTTTTACACAATCAAGTTTACAAGGTGTATCGTAGTACATATTTGTCTTCACGAAAAAATAAAGAATTTATAGCTTTATTACGTAAGACTTACATTGTATGTATTTACATGATAAAATACACGAATGGTTGGACATCAACACTTCATCTCCTTCATTTGTCTCCTTCTTTCATCTTGTTCTTCTTCATCTTCTTCTCTTCTTCTTCTTTTTTCTCATCGTCACCGCCTTCTTTTTCTTTTCATATGCCTTCCTGGGACTTCATCTCTTCTTATTCTTTCTTGTCTCTCCTCCCATAGCCGAGTTTGTATCTTGTTTTCTTCTTCTAGTCTTTTTACATACTCGGCGTTAGTTTTAGCCACTTGCAAATTTGCTACTTGGTCAAGCCCACCCGAGTAGATCCCTCCTTTCTTTCCTGGATCCACATATTCAATGTTTTTGGGCGGAGGCCTGGGTCCAAGCTTCTTCCCACTCCACTCATCGCTTCTTCCTCTACCTGCGGGCGTATCTTTGTCTTTGGGGTCTTCTTCTTTCCAAATGAGTGACCGGAGTGAGTGACCAAAGCAGAGTGACCGGTGTCTGCGCTGTCGGCTTCTTCACATAATGTGAGACCCTTTTCCCGAAGACAAGTCCCAAGCTTGAGCCATAGACATATTTGCAAAGTATCCTCGTTCGAGCGTTTTAAATTCATCAACGATCGTGGCTCTGTCTCCGACATCCGAGATGGCATAAGTGTCTCTTCTCTTTGGAATGCCTCTCGTGTTCTTTCAAGATGTTCATAATTCGGGCATCCATTCTTCCTTCCACTTCCTTCATCCCCGCTTCAATTGTTTTTCTCTTATCGGCCATGGATATAGTAGAGTGTTGGAATGGCGAGTCACGGGGAGTTTGCGCTTATAATGTCACCGTGATGAGGACCTTGTTGGGGGTTTGTGCAATCATCAATGTCACATCTGTTGATCCTTCCCCCTCAACAAGTTTTCCTTTCTTTTGTTTCAAGACTTCCTCACCGATTTTCCCTTCTCACCGCTCCTTTCTTTTCACTTGATTTTAGCGCTTTAAGGTATTCCTCTTCCCCCTTTTTGGCATCATCAAAGGATAGAGGAACCCCAGGGAACATCTTTGGCAAGCGGGAAGTCGAGCCTGATAGTCGAGTTCTAACTTCAAGTCTGTGCGTTGTAAGCGGCAGACGGAATTCGGATCAAGTAGCGTTGGACTCTGCACAAAATCACTTCATCTCACCATGAGAAGGCTGAATTTTCTAGTCATGTGTTCTTCCAAACGTGTAGATCATTCGTATTTTGCTCACGCAGTGAGCTTTATCTCGGCGTGTGAGCCTCATTGCATGTGCTCAATATGTTCTCTCGGCTTCATTTTTGCATCGGCATTTTCGACTCTCCATACCAAAGCAGACTTGTTGAACAATGTCCTGAAGAATCTAACTTGTTCCACACGCATTGTTTCTTCTTTGTTGCCACCATTCCCTTATTCTCGATTGTTATGCCTCTCAAGTCGGTACTGTAAGGTTGGCATCTCTGTTGTCGATCGCATATCCAAAGAGGCTGATGCCTCTCCATCCGTTCAACCTCGGCAAAATAGTGCCTTGAACACTTCTCGAACTTCACCGATTCTTCCGTTGCGGTGATGGCCATACAACATCAAAGTCATAAGCGGTGGAACAATGGTACCGATGAGAAAACGGGAGGCTGATGCGTGATAGCGTGCGCGTTCATTCTCGACTCTTCATGGAGGTCGGGTACCTCCAGGGAAAAAGGAAAAGATTCTATAAAGATTCATCACCGCCACCGGGATTTGTTCGATGATGAGCGGTGTGTGTGAAGTTCTTTTAGGAATCGACCTGCTGCAGCTTGAGGAGCTGCGCGAGTGGTCTCTTGTTCACCGGGTTTTGTTGTGAAGTGGACCCGGCTTGCGAGCCTCATTTGTCTCAACAGCGTCGTTGGTCTCAAATGATTTTTTTTCCATTTGAGTAGACGGTCCTCGGCCTTATCGAGCGTCATCGGACGATGATGAGATTTCCATTGGTGGCTCATCATCAAAGTTAAAGGTTTGACGAGTAGTCTTGGGATCGGACTTGCTCGTGCTTGGAACATCCGCACTGTGAGTCTTTTGGATTTGGCACGGGGATGACTCGGCTTCTTCTTCGCCTTCCGATCCCGGAAAGGTTACATCGGGATTATCTTGGGAATCATGAAGGGCGCTTATCTCCTTCTCGGATGGGTCGATGATAGCGGGAGGGATGTTCTCTACTTGACCTCTTTACCCCGGAAGTCTCAACCTCCGTGGGCCTTGATACCTCCGGCGGTCTCTCTTTGCGGTGAGGCATTGGTCTCCCTTTCGACGATGTCACTGTCTTAGGGTCTTCTGTGGTGGCATCCATTGGAGTCTCAACCCCATGGATTGCACTTTCATCGCCAGTGTTAACTCCCGGGGTTCGTTCTTCCTTCTCGTGCCTCGTGCATCGGCGTCGTCATTAGCCTTGAGAGCGGTTGGCACCTCTCATCCGAGACAGTCTCAATCGCCTGGAGCTTCGTTGATGGCAACTTGCTTTGTTCTTCTTGTGTTTGTAATTTCTCTCCTTCGCCTCCTTGATTCGTTGTGGAGTCATCTGCGGATCCTCCGACCTTCTTTGTAGTGGAGGAGTTTCCCCCTCACCGGTGGCGCACCACCGAGTGACTTGGAATGGGGTCACTCGTCTCCAAACTCCCGGATGTTTTGATTGAATGTTCAGTTGGTGCGGTGGTAAAACACCTTCAATAGGGTTGGCTCGATTGGGGTCCCCATTGTCCCGGTTTCATTGCCAGTCCCTTATCGCCTTTTTTCCGAGTGGTGGGGAAGTGGTGGCAAAGGCAACAACGATGGCGATTTCTTTGAACCACTCCCATTGGATCAATTTCGGTGTGTTACGAGGACTCTCCTGGTCCCTCCATCGATCTTTGCTCGTGAAGGATTACGGATTCATGAAATGCTTGCTGCATTTGCAACTCTTCAGAAGCGGCGATTCTCCGGATCCTCATCACCGCTGTCGGAGAAGACATCAAGGAGAGGATGGGTGTGTTACGTGGTGCCGGGAGATAGGGCGGATGTTGGCCTTCTCACGTGCATCGGCTTCCTCGGCTTGCTTTTCTCTCTCCTTTTCCTTGAAAATCTGCAGGATGTCTATGCGATTGTCTTCATCAAGTCTTTGGGAGCACGATGGATAGTCGAGGAAGTTTAGCGATTCCTCTTCTTCTTCTATAAACTCGGGCCGTTGGAACTGTTCCCTTGACTTACTCAACTTCCATTTCCTCCACTCACGCAGACGATTTTGGATGTCTGGGTAAGGTGGAGATAGGATCATTACATCACTATCCGCTCTGCGATTTCTTCTTGTGTTTGGTTTGTGTGAACTACAAATGTGTCTTGAGTTGCCTCTGTTGATCGCCTTGGCGAGAGACTTGGCTTTCATCAACTACATCCGGAGACTCTACTTCTCCAGCCATCTCCGTATCTGCTCTGGTGAGTGGCTCACTCAGTTGGTTTCTCCACTCGGAGCGCTTGATCATTCGTCTTCGTCTCCTAGTTTGTACCGAGGGATTTACGTTCGAGACGGTGTCCTCTCGAGTCTTGAGCGGGGGGGCGTCTTTGGTGTCTTTTTCTCGAGGAGCGGGCCATCGTGGCTTCTCGGTTCTCCTCTTTTTGACGATCGGAAAAGGTATTTGTGAGTCCTTCTCGACCGCTAGCTGCGGGCGGGAGACACGAGCTGGCTTTGGGCGGTGACTCTGCTGCGGGCGGGAGCATGTTTGGTTTTCTTTCTTTGCTGCAGTGGCGCGATCTTTTCTTAGCATTGCGGGGCGGCTTTCTTCTTGTTGGAGAGGAAACAATCGTTGTATCTTCGAGTCACCGATTCCCCCTCACTTGTGTCGGCTCTCTTGGCGTAAGCTCTCTTCTCGTGCGCCCGAGAGAGGTTTGCTCAAACATCCTCTTGTTAACATGGAATGCCTTCCCATGTCTAAGAGGGACTCCTTTCACCTCCATTAACCGGCCAATCACTAGGCCATATCCTGGGATCCTCCAAATGTGCCATCTTCCTTGAAGGATTTGTTCCCCACGTTAAGCGAGTCTGCCAGAGACAAACTCAAATTGGTTTATCTTCTTTTTCTGCGATGATTGCGGCCATTACAATCAGCTTTGCCTTTGTGATTGGTCAAAGTCGCCAAATTTGATGTCGATACATTTGGCAACTATGTCCAACAACTTGTGATAATCCTCCTTCAAAGCTTGATCTCTCTCTTGTTTCTTTGTATACACTATTTTATCGGCAAAAAGTCGGGCTTGGCTATTTCTTTCCAAGCATCGGCCAGGTTGACATCGCCGTTAATCTCTCGATGCTCCTCTCGCCGGTAGTGAGCAATGTTCACCAAATCATTGGCGAGAGATAGTCACCGCTTTCCGTGAGCAGATGACTTTATTCCTTCATCGTGAATCTCGGCATTCACGTAGAATTGTGCGACTTCCTCCACATATGTCATCGGATATTCTAACGTCGAAACGGTTTTTTGGCCGGGGCGTTTCCAACTTTTCGGCGATTTTCTTCACTAGGGTGTCGTCGGACCCCTGTTTCACCATTCAAGTCAGTCAAGTCCACCGTAGAGCCGGTGTGGATTTGCTTTCCTAACTTGGTAAAGTCATAAGTTGGTGCCATTTTTCGGATTATATCGAAGAAAAACTCGAAAATTGATTTGAAGATAGATAGGGTTTCGAGAGAATTTTTGCCTTTGCTTTTGAGAGAAAGAAATGAACAGTTTTAGAAGTGTGAGAGAAAAGCAGAGCGAAAATGGTTTAAATATGGTTTATGAAAGGGCGTGCGGGTGGTTTTTTGAAATGTGATCGAAATCAACGGCTTAGATTTTGCACGCCTATTTAGCATTTAATGTCTCGTATTTAATGCGGCAAAGATTTATATCCAATCATAAGCTTGGTGTGCGGCTTTATGTCTGTACACATCATCATTAGGTGACGTATTCCTTAAAACATTCCCGCTTAGTCAAAACGACCGTGTTTTTGTCATTTTGCTCATAAGTGACTCGAACTTATCCTTTAGCCGATTTAACTCTTCTTCTCACAATCCTCTTAGTGACTCATTATCACCGACTCGGTGTAAATTTTCTTTCCGATCTGGTGATTCTTGAAATGATTTACATTTTTCACTCTTTTTCACCCCTTTTCCATTTCTTTTCTTTGAATCTTCTCGAGTGTCACTCATTTCAATTAACCCCAACTCATGCTTGAGTTCTTCAAATCTTGACTCACATAATGGTGTTGTGAAGATGTCGGCTAGTTGTTTATCAATTGAGATATATTCCAGGATGATGTCCTTCTTTTCAACATGATCTCTTATGAAGTGATATCTCGACATCAATATGCTTTGTTCTTTAGTGTAACACATGATTTTGAGTGATTGCAATTGCACTTGTGTTATCACACATGATTGGAATTTCTTTTTCTTCAACTTCATAGTCTCTCGATTCTTTGTCTCATCCATAGGACTTGGGCACAACAACCGCCCGCAACTATGTATTTCCCTCACCGCAGAGGTGGCTATTGAGTTTTGCTTCTTGCTAAACCAGGAAATCACTGTTTCCTAGCATTTGACATGTGCCTCGAAGTGCTCTTCCTGTCCACTCTGCATCCAAAGATAGTCGAAATCTTAATAGCCAATTAGCTTGAATCCACCTTCATTTGGATACCATAGGCCTACTTCTTGGCTTCCTTTCAAGTATCTCGAGATTCTCTTAGTTCTTTGTCATATGGCTCTCTTTTGGAGCAGATTGAAATCTTGCACATACACCTACAAAGGTGATGTCCGGCCTGGCTTTGTGAGATAGAGCAATGATCCAATAAGTGCTCAGTATCTTGTTTGATCTACTGAGGCTTGCCATCCGCATCCATGTCCATTTTGGTGATGTGTTCATTGGTATTTTTACGAAGACTTCTCCTCCATACCAAACTTCTTCATTAAATCTCTGGTGTATTTTGTTTGACTTATGAAGGTTCCATCCTTCACTTTCACACTTGAAGTCCAGGAAGAATGTCGACTCTCCCATCATGCTCATTTCAAATTTGCTTTGCATGAGGTTTGAAAACTTTTCACACGACTCTTTGTTTGTGGATCCAAAAATGATGTCATCCACATATATTTGAACAAGCAAGATATACTCTTTTTGTCTTGAATTAAAAAGTGTTCTATCTACTTTTCCTTTTGTGAATCAATTTTCGGTTAGGAATTGTGACAAAGTATCATACCATGCTCTGGGTGCCTGTTTCAATCCATATAGAGCTTTCTTGAGTTTGTATACCTTATCTCCAAGAGTCTTACGCTCAAATCCTGGAGGTTGTTCAACATACACTTCTTCTTCCAATAAACCATTTAGGAATGCACTTTTTACATCCATCGATATACAATGAAATTCTTGTGAGTGCATAGGCAAGAAACATCCTTATAGCTTCCAATCTTGCTACGGGGCAAATGTTTCATCAAAATCTATTCCTTATTCTTGGCAATATCCTTTGGCTACTAATCTTGCTTTGTTTCTTACCACGTAACCTTCCTCGTTCATCTTATTTCAACACCCATTTGGTGCCAATAACATTTTGATGTATGGGTCTTTGCACTAATTCCCATACTTTATTTCTTTCAAACCGATTGACTCTTCTTGCATAGCTTGAATCCAATGTGTGTCGTCCAATGCTTGTGACACGTCTTTGGGCTCTATTTGCGAGATGAAGCATGTGAACATAGCTTATTGTTGAGTTCGGATCTTGTTTTGACACCTTCTCTTATATCTCCAATGACAAGTTACGTGGATGGTCTCTTAGCCATCTTACATCAGGTTGGAGTAAGTTAGCCGGATTGATCGACTTGCGGTACCGTGTTGTTGCTATGGTCACTCTCTCGTAATCACTTAGCAAATTTTCCAAATGCTTTTTGAGATTCACTATCTCATCTTCTTCTTAATTGATAATTCCAACTTGACTTGATAGGGACTCTTACGTATGGTTGGATGATTCAAATTATCGGTGACTCTTCAATGTCTTCTCCATTTACATTTGGCTCATCGAATACCACATGAATGGATTCTTCGCAACCATAGTTCTTTTATTGATTATTCTAGGCTTTGCTTTCACCGAGTATCCTAAGAAGATACCTACATCGACTTTAGCATCAAAAGCCTTTAGATTGTCTTTGCCATTGTTGTGGATGAAGCATTTACATCCAAATATTACAAAATATGCAACATTTGGTTTTCTTCCACCAAATCTCATAGGAGTCTTTGTCATTTGTCTATTTATCATACATCTTTTTTGGGTGTAGCAAGTTTGTGTTGATTGCTTTAGCCCAAAATCTTTTTGGTAACCCCGTGCTAACATGGTCCTTCTTTTTGCTTCTTTGAGGGTTCTTCTCCTTCTTTCGCAACTCCATTCTCACGTGGGAGTTCTTGCTGCCGATAGTTCATGACCAATACCATTTTCAACACAATCTTCGAGTTATTATTCCATTGACAAACTCGGTTCCTCTATCGATCTTATTTTGATAATGGTTTGACTCTTCTCGTTTTGAATCCTTTTCATCACCGTGGTAGTTTTTGTAGAGTTTCTTTCTTCTTGCACATGAATATTGTCCATGTATATCTTGAGTAGTCATCTACTACCACCAAGGTGTATTTCTTTCCACTTATCTTTGGCCGGTTCCACTTTGGGCCAAATAGATCCATATGTAGCGGATGCAATATTCTTGTTGAGGATGGGCATGTCTTTTCTTTGAATGATGACTTGATTTGTTTTCCTTCGACATCGTCACATATACTCTCCTTTTTGTATACCGAGTCGGAAGTCCTTCCACAAGATTACTTCGTGCAAGCTTGTTGATCGTTTTGAAATTCAGATGCTCGGCTTTTTGTGCCACAACCAACTTGATTCAAAGCGCTCTTTGCTAGTAGAGCAGTCTTTGGGTGTTGCGATTGACCAATCCACTACATACATATTTTTCTCGTCTACATCCTTGCGGCAAAGACAACTTCATTTGATTCAATATCTTTGATTTGGCATATACCCATGTTGAATCCAACATTGTAGCCCTTGTCACGAGTTGGTGATGCTCGATAAGTTGAAGTTGAGCCCTTCAACATATGCAACATCCGTGATTTCTAATCCATTCCTCTTGATGGATCCAATGCCTCTTATTTCGCCAGAGCTTCATTTCCTCCAAATATGACTTTTGCTCCTTTAACTTCCTTGAATTTTGACAGATTTTTCTTATTTCTGTCATATATGTCGGAACATCCACTATCCATGTACCAGGTTCCTTGGCACTTAGTTGTTCCTTGAACCGCAATCAAGGAAATTAAGTTTTAGGTACCCATACTTGTCCGGGTCCTAAGGGGTTAAAATTGTAAGATGATCCAACCAACCTATAGCCAAATGATTTGACTCTAAGGGGTTGCCATCTATCGATGCCATAATCATAATTAATCCTGGCAAATTGCTTGGGGATTCTAGGTTCATACAAATTGTCTCTTTTGTCAGTATGCTGCATATGTGTTTTAGCAATTGCCTTCCTTGGGTAATTGTGGTGTCTCTGAGTGTAGTGCCTGGTGCATATGTGTCTTTGATGAAAGCTCTTATACTTTTGGAATGGCCTTTCTTTGAGTTCTAGGCCTTTGCCATTTGGGCTTATATTCCATAAGTCTATCTTTGATAGTTCACATTATTCCAATCAGCTTGGCTTGGATATTTTCTACCATTCCCATCATATGTACTTCTTTTATGGATTTTAAGGGGGTTTTGGTAGCTCTGCTTCCTTTTTACAGAGTATTTTTGTTTGGAGTTTCTTTGAGGACTCATTGAATCTCTTCTCGGTATCCTTTCAAAGACACTCAACTGGTTTTTCCTTTTCCCTTATAACCAAGACCAATTTGCTTGTTATTGTGCTTTGGAGTGAATGTGTATGCAACATTTAGAGTTTTGGATTTTTCAGACTCTTCATGGCTTGAAGATCCTTTTTCCAAAATTACTTTTGAGGTTTGACATAGCACGAGAGAATTAAATCCTAAGCTTTGTCTTGTCTCCACATTCTCTTTGACTCATAATAAGATCATCCAATGATTTAGATGCCTTAGTGAATGAGGCAATAACATTCTTGAGGTCATTCTCCCTCTTTTCTATAGCGGCAATTTCTGCTATTAATTTAGTATTTTAAGCCTTTAAACTTTCATTCTCATCGGCTATTTGACTTAGAGTACTCGGCTCCTTAGTCGACTTTGAGTTTTGACTTTTGAGTAGGTTGTTTTCCTCATTCAATAGTGTGTGTGAGGATTTAATGTGTTCAAAATCTTTCATCATTTTGCCTAATGAATCATAAAGATCGAGTGGGTGATGAAGTGTGTGTGTCACGATCACTATCACTAAGTGTACGAGTTTGATGAGTTAGATTGTACCTCATCTTCTTGGTCGTCGTTGATCTTGTTCTTTGGCCATCAAGCGGATCGGGCTTCTTCTTCGAGTCACTTGAGTAGTCGGCTTCATCGCTTGCTCTCGAATCACTGTCTCTCTTGACTTGGCATTTTTTTAGCGATCTCTGTAGCCATCATTGCCTTTTTCCTTTCTTGTCTTCTTTCTCTCAAGACCTTCCTTTCTTCTTCATCCTCGTATTTGTTGACTACAGGATATGAGCAATCAATGGCATAGTGACCTGGTTGTCTACGTTCAACATAGATATTGACCTTTTGATCGACTCTTTCCATTCTTGGGTTGTCGACCCTTTGATACTCAACTTTTTGATGATCTGTTCTCTTGGTTGGCCTATCTTCCCTTGATTTGGAGGAGCCGAGTGTCTTCCTCGGAAGATTCACCCTTTCCCCTCTTGTAGTTCTTATTAAAGAACTTGTTGAATCTTTTAACCATCGACCTCAATGACTTCTTTGACCTCTTCTCTTCCCATCTTTAACAATTAGAGCAAATTTTTTGGGTACAACTGTCTCTTCCTCGTCTTTTCTTCTCGGCTCAAACTCGTAGGCTTTGAGGTCCGAGAATAATTCATGGTTGGATGTCTTTGATAGGTCCATGGAATGTCTCGGTGCCATGACCTTCATTTCCCATTCACCGGAAGACTTTTTAGGATCTTCATAAACATTTCCTTCGTGTATATTCTTTTCCAAGTGCGAGATACCATTTGTGATTTACGTGAACCGAGCATCCAGTTGATCCAGGTTTTCTCCGAGATCATTTTGAAGTTCTCAAATTTACTCGTGCATCCACCGATAATTTGTTTTCTTTGATTTGCTCACGAGCCTTCACAAATCAATGTCGGCTTATCCCGATTTCTTTAGCCGTTTTGCATGATTTGACTTTATTGAACATGGCTTTGTCCAAAGTTTTGTAAAGGATGTCCTTGGCTACATTGTCCAGGTTGTATCTTTTTCTCATCATCGTTTGTCCACTCGGTTCTTGGTTTTCAACCATGACCGTGCAGGAGCAACATCTTCTTCTCCTTCACTACAACTCTTCGTGACAATTTGTGTTTACCTTTAAGATTTGCGAGAGGCCCATCTTCTATCACTATCCACATCTCATCATGTAATGCTTTGATAGATGAGCACTGCATACGAATTTTCCAATCATCAAATTCTTCAATAGTGAACATAGGGATGCGTGTCAAATTTGCTTCCATGATAATAATCGTTAATGATAAAAAGAGTTTCGTGAGTTTAAGTACTAAAGCGGACTTTGAAAAGTTTGGAGATCTAGTTCAAGAACCGATGCGGAGGGTTCAATGAACCAACCGCTCCGATACCACTTCTAGGTCCCAAGGGGTGTAAGTGTAAGGTTTAGAAGGGGGTTGAATAAACCTTACCAAATTTTCGATTTAGTCCTTTTAAATATTCGAGTTGATACTACACACCGTGTGTCCTTGATGGACAATCAATTTAGTCACTCAAGTAGAGTTAATCTCTCAAATGACTCAATCGAGTGTTGATGGAATAACTCGGATGTCGGCTCTAAATTAACTCGATCATTGTGGTTTTGTTTTTCATTGGAAGACTTAACACCCTTAAGTTTGATTAAGCAAGAATTTAGTGCTTGGTTTAGTACTTATAAGTTATCAAGTGGATAGCAAATTTATCGTGAGATATAAGAAGTTAAAAATGCGGGAATTAAAATCTTTGAAATGTAAATGACACGGTGAAATTTTTATAGAGGTTCGAAGATGGGGTAATTCTTCTACTCCTCTCTTCTCCAACTCCTGGAGGAATCCACTAGGTAATGATCGGTTTACAAAGTGGTAATACCCGGATGCAAGTCTTGATCACACAAATGACTTGATCCTTTGGGACTCGATCACGAGACGCCTTGATCACTCACCAAGGCTTCTCGTGCGACTCGAACTTCTTCACGGGGGCCGCCTTGCTACTACAGACTCACTTGCTCAAGCTCTTTGGATTTGATCACGAATCCCTCCAAAAGCTTAAGACTTGGTTCGACCTTGAACCTTCCTACAATCCTTCGTGGAATGTAGACCCCTTTTCTTCAAAAGTTTCCTCTTCAACTGGTTGAAGTTATCTTTCCTTCACAGGTGAGTGTTGGATTGATGTGCTTCGTAATGTAGGCTTGAGGATTAATCTTGAATGATTTGAGAGTATTTCTGGGTACAATTTGATTGATTTCTTGAATGTTCGTAGTTCAGGTCTCTCTTCTCTCAGAGTCATTCCTCAGCCTTTTATAGTGATCTTTCAAAAATTTGCCCGTTGAAGAGATAGGCTTATTTTTTAAAGTCACTTGCGATCGTTGGCTTGTCTTGTTGCGATCCTTGGAATTGCCATTTCCTCGTATGAATTGTTTTTCACCTTTTCGAGTTCGACACGGTATAGTGCTTCCCATTGGTTCATTCCTTTTGCACGCTTCGACCGAGCACTCCGAGAAAGGTGGTATGGAGATATTACTTGTTTAAGTAGATCTCTTGATTTACGTGCAACGGATCTTTTCTGATTATCTCGACTTGACCGCATTTCCTTGCTTTCCCAGGTGACTTAGAGTCGACTTCCAATCATGGATGACTCTTATGTCACTTCAACTTGAGACTTGGCTTTTCTTGAGTTGACTCTCTCGATACTTCACTCACCGCATCTCACTGCTTCTTCATAGAGTTCCCGTCTACTCTTCTTTGCCATACTCACTGTCTCTCGTGAGTCTTCCTTCCATCTTGATTGTCTTCTTGCATGTTAGGGCGTAGGACTTAACTCGGCTTGGCCACTCTAATTGTTACAATGCATTTTACAACAAGAATTGGGGTGCCAACTTTCTATTCTAAGTTTTACATGGCATTCATCAAAATCTAAACAATAAGATTCCTAACAACCGTGTATTATTTTGGACATTTTGTTAATAACAATGAAAAATGGCAACGGATATTTAGTGATGATGGAATGCATGCATTAGGAGTTCCAATAAGTACGAAACTTCATGAAGAGCTATATTCTAAGGTACAAAATATTTGCAAAGTTGATCCCACATGAATGGAGATATTTATTTCTCCAACAAGCATGATTTTCAAATTCTGTCCGGATTACTTGAAAGTGAATGATATTCTCAATAAACAAGGTTGGTTATTCCCTTGTGTGTAACCCTTGTGATAAAAACTATTTGTGACGTGCCACGAGAATATAGTTGATCATTCCAAGATGGATATCATAATTTTGGGTGGAAGAAAATAATCACAATGATGATGATCGAAATGTGAATGATATTTGGGATGGGTTGGAGGTAATTCGAGAATCTCCTTCCAATGATTATAATGGTGATGCGTTTACTACACCGCCGAGAACTGATTTTAATCAAGGCACTAGAGAAGAAAATCAGTTCACAAATGAGAATCTTTTTTCTTCGGTCGGAAGTACATCACGAGTTATACCCGTTGATATTGACTTGAATGTTGACCAAGTATTCGATACCAAGAAAGAGTTTCAAGAAGTTGTGCACATGATCACATTGAAATACAATTTCCAGTTCAAAACAAAAAAATCGAACAAGAATGTGTACACAATTGTTTGTGTTGATGAAAATTGCAAATGGCGTTTGCATGCAACAAAGTTCAAAGACTCTGATTATTTTCAGATTAGAAAATATGCACCAGAACATACTTGCGCTCTAAATTTGTCCACCAATGATCATAGACAAGCAAGATCGTGGATCATTGGAAAACATATCATGTCAAGGTTTGAGGACTGCAACACTACATATAGACCTGCTGATGTTGCGAATGAAATTCGCCGAGACTTTGGCATTGAAATAAATTATCAAAAAGCGAGGAGGTCTAAGAGAAACTGCTTTAGCATACATAAGGAGTTCACCTGAGGATAGTTACACTAAGTTGGCCGCATGGGCCCATAACTTGAAAGTAGCTAATCCAGGAACTATATACTCTTTAGAGGTTGATAGTGAAAACCGCTTCAAGTACTTTTTCTTGGCATACGAGCCCTGCATTCGTGGGTTTCACTCTTCAATGCGCCAAGTAGTTGTTGTGGACGGAATATTTTTAACTGAAAGATATAAAGGTACGTTGATTATTGCTACTTGTCAAGATGCAAATATGTAGATTTATCCTATTGCATGGGCCATTGTTGATTCTGAGAACGATGCTTCGTGGCATTGGTTATTTATGAACTTGAAAGGAATAACAGGTGACCAAGAAGACCTTGTTGTGATATCTGACAGACACAGGAGTCTTATCAGTGCAGTTCATACTATTTTTCAAAATGCACGTCATGCTCATTGTATTTATCATATCAAAGGCAACTTGAGGACTGTAACTCGAAAGACTGATACTATCTCTCTTTTTAACAAAGCAGCTGAGGCATATACAATAGAAGAATTTCACAAGTATATGTCACAAATTCAAGCTATTGACGAGAAAGGTTAGAAGTATCTTAACGATACAAATTTTGCTACTTGGGCGAGGTCAAATTTTCAGGGAGACCGTTATAATATCATGACATCAAACAATGCAGAGTCTCTGAACTCGGTGTTTAAAAAAAGCCCGACAAACTCCTATACTTGCATTATTTGATAGTATTGGAAAAAAGTTGCAGTCTTGGTTCTATGAGAGGCGTGAGGCTGCACGAAGTTGTATAGGCAATCTAACTCCCGCAATGGAAGAAAAATTACGCAAGTCTCATGAAAAAGCCAAGAAGTTCACGGTTGAACCAATTGATCAAAGTTTATATGTGGTGAGGAGTGGGGCCACAAATTTCACTGTTAACTTTGCTGAGAACACTTGCACTTGCAGAAAGTTTCAATTGGACCACCTACCATGTGAGCATGCAATAGCAGCGGCCAAGAAGAGAGGTTTTTCAATATACCTCATGTGCTCACCGTACTATTCCGTTGACTATTGGAGGAAAGCATATGCGGAGACTATCTTCCCTGTGCCTAACAAAAATGAATGGGAGATTCTCGATAACATTAAGGAAATGATTATCTTGCCACCTATTGTCAGACAACGAGGTGGGCGTCGTAGAACAGTACGAATACCATCAACAGGAGAGTTCCGCTCAAGACAAAAATGTAGTAGGTGCCAACAATCGGGGTACAACCGACTGAATTGTCGTGATCAAAGACCGATGAGCAATAGACAATCACATATTTAGTGATTGTTGTATTTCGTCTCCGATTTCGTAATTGTTATATTCATGAATTTGGACAAACCTCTTTGTATTGTCAAAATAACCACAAAAAAAAATGTTAAGTAATCGTTCTTCGTTAGGTTGACCGACCCTGATCGACCTTTAATCGATCATGTCAAGTTGCAACCGACCACGGGGTTGGTCAGGTCGGGCTGAATGACCTCTGACCGACCACGGGGTCGGTCAGGTCGGGTTGCACGACCTCTGACCGACCACGGGGGGGTCGGTCAGGTCGGGTTGCACGACTTGTGACCGATCATATAGCATATAGTACTAAATTATATAAGATTTTATAACATATGATACTATGATATAGTGCAACATGATTTATAGTCCGTGATTATTGTAATCCCGATCAAGACTATATTATGTAAGAGATTTTATAACATATGATGATACTATGTAGCATATAGTATGATATATTTTACAATTGACGGCGAAAAAATTGGCAACATATTGATATCATATGATATAGTGTAACATACAGTGTAACGTGATTTAGTCCCGTGATTATTGTAATCTCGATCAAGACTAAATTATATGAGAGATTTTATAACATATGATGATACTATGTAGCATATAGTATGATATATTTTACAATTGATGGCGAAAAAATCGACAACATATTGATAACATAAGATATAGTGTAACATATAGTGCAATGTGATTTATAGTCCCGTGATTATTGTAATCCCAATCAAGACTAAATTATATGAGAGATTTTATAACATATGATGATACTATGTAGCATATAGTATGAAATTCTGTTACAATTGACGGCGAAAAAATCGACAACATATTGATAACATATGATATAGTGTAACATACAGTACAACGTGATTTATAGTCCTGTGATTATTGTAATTCCGATCAACACTAAATTATATGAGAGATTTTATAACATATTATACTTATATGGTATATTTTACAAGTTTAATTAAACCCTAAACCCTAAAACCTAAACCCTAAATCCTAAACCCTAAACAAACCCTAAAAGTAGGGTTAAACGACATCTGACCGGCCATTAATCGATCGACGTTCAAGGGTCGATTAATCGACCATTAATCGACCAATATATCGTTCATTGATTAATCGCCATCGACCACGCATCGACCACGCCAAACACGCTTAAAAAATTGTTGGCCCCACAGTTAAAAAGACGTTTCAGAGTCATTTTTCATTTTTTACTTTCCAAAAAGCGAACGAAGAAAGACGACGAACTAACAGATCTTGAGGTAAATGTTGTTCTTTTGTTTTACATTATTATGCTTTGTTCATTTCCTTAATCAATTGTTTCATATTTTGTTTTATGTTGCTTTAAGATATCGATTTTAGTTTAGGTTTAGGGTTAGGGTTTTATATCGATTTTAGTTTAGGGTTAGGGTTTCAAATTTAGGTTTCGATCACACAAACCCTAACAACAGGGTTACACGACATCTGACCGACTTGTGCACGGCGGTCGTTCAAGGGTCGATTAAGCGACCACTGAACGACATAATTAAAATTACGTTTCGTTTAAAAAGTAGTTAAAAAGACGTTTCGTTTCAGTTTTTATTACTTTCTGATTAAAAAGACGTTTCGTTTCAGTTTTTATTACTTTCCGATTAAAATGACATTTCGTTTACCCCACCTCACAGTTAAAAAGGCGAAGGTTTCGTTTTTACTAATCCTGTCATTTTCCTTGAATAGAGAGATATGCCTCGTACCAGGAATCAAATAATCTGCCAGATGGTCCAACCAATCGGTTGGACCATTGAAGAAGAGGAATGGCTCTATGAATATCTTAATCGTTTCACTCCTCATATCATATTGTCCATCCAATCCGAATTCAACTCGTTGTTGCGTCTTGTCGCTTTTGATATTGGTGCACATTTCAAGAAACATTTTAGCCTCGGAAAGGTTAAAAGTCAGATTCAATTATTCCGAACAAAGTTCGAGGCATTTGTGCAGTTCATTAAAACTCCTGGTGTGACGTATGATCATGAGAACAACATAGTTTCTGTTACTGGGCTTTACTAGGATCATGTTAGAGGGGTAAGAAATATTTAATTTGTTCATATTGAATTAATTAATTATACATAATAATAAATTTTTTTGTATTTTTGTCATTTAGGAGACCATTGAGCAACGATTCTTCAGGACGAATGGGTTCAAATACTTCAAAATCGCCCATAATATATTCGTAGAATCAAATGCCGCCCCGGTTGACTTATCCAACGAACACGGCTACCATCCTGACAATTCAGTTTACCTTGATTCTATATATGATGGTGATGTTCCGCCAGGTTTCGATCCCTTACCCCGAGGTCGTTGGATGGGGTCCCTTGGTGGAGATGGGGCTGGTCCATCAAGGGTTGATGGTGGTGATGGGGCTGGTCCATCAGGGGTCGATGCTGACAAGGATGTTAAGCCGAGTGGTCTTCCTTAAATTTTTGTGTTATGTATGGTTGTTCTTGAACAATTTTAAAGTTGTGTAATTATGGTTGAATGTTTTAATTTAGGTTTTGAATGTATGGTTGAATAGTTAAGATTAGGCTTTGTGTAATTATGGTTGAACAATAGTTTAGGTTTTATGTATTTATGTATGGTTGTTCTGAATGTGTGATTACTGTTTTTGATTTAATCGACCACGGAACGACAAATGAGTCGATTAATCGATTCATGTGTCGTTCAGATGGTCGACTAATCGACCACGAAATGACAACCGTGGTCGATTAATCGACCACTTGAATGACACATAAATCGATTAATCGACCACGGAACGACAAATGAGTCGATTAATTGATTTATGTGTCATTCATATGGTCGACTAATCGACCACGGAACGACAACCGTGGTCAATTAATCGACCACTTGAACGTCACATGAATCGATTAATCGACCACCGCCGACGGCGTTTACCCCCCCGATTGATTAAAAGACGCGTTTACGAGTCATTTTCATTTTTTACTTTCCGAAAAAGCGAACAAAGAAGACGAATGGGACGAACTAACAGTTCTTGAGGTAAATGTTGTTCTTTTGTTTTACATTATCATGCTTTGTTGATTTCTTAATCAATTGTTTCATATTTTGTTTCATGTTGCTTTTTAGTGTAGGTTTAGGGTTAGGGTTTTAATATATATCGGTTCTTAATGTCTGTTTTGGTTGTTTTGACATGATGCAGGGCTTCACAAACAAATTTAGAATTCTACAGGCCTTGATTTTGACATTACATATTTACAAGTAAGTAGATGCCAAATTTTATTGTTTGTTAATTAGAATGCATTCTACTTTGTATTTTTCTGTTCTTTAAGACTACTTGTTTTGAATGCTAGTGAACTGGGAACCTGCAGAGGAAATCTACCTGTTTAAAATGCTAGATTGTTCCACTCGCGTCATGCCAGTGCATGATGCTGTTGAGTGGAACTCCTTAATCCGTCTAATTGCTCCACAACTTCGAAGCATATTTTCAAAGGATTTTAGTGTTGCTGATGTTAAAGCTTGAATTCAGTTGTTCCGGGACAAGTTTGAGAGGTTTGAAAGTTATATTGACAAAACAGGAGCTAGATTTGACAAGGGACGGAACATCGTATACGTGGATGGCAATTACTTTAATCGAATTGGAGAGGTAATTAACCAAAACATAATATGGTTAAGTTGGTTATTTTTTACACTTTGACATTCTAATTTACATGTCATTTGTACAGGAAATCATTGAAGAAAAAGAGTTTCGGACGACTGGGTTTCAATATTATGACATCGCCTACAACGTCTTCAAAACACATAACGCTGCTCAGATTGACTTCTCAGATGTACCTGGGTATCATAACAACAATCCAGTAGTGATTGACTCAGAAAGTTCAGCGGATGATGTTTCTGTATGAAGTAATTCAGTTGTTTAGATGTTGTTGTTATGCATGTAATTCAGTGGTTTGTAACAATGACAACTTTTATAAATTATGTCTTCGGATTCAGTGGTTTGTTAAATATGACAACTTTTAGAAATTGTGTCTTTCGATGGTCGATTAATCGACTCATCTGTTATTCTGAATTAGTCGATTAATCGACCTCTGTATCGTTCAGATGGTCGATTAATCGACTCATTTGTTGTTCATATGGTCGATTAATCGACTCATCTGTTGTTCAGATGGTCTATTAATCGACCTATGTATCGTTCAGATGGTCGATTAATCGACTCATATGTATCGTTCAGATGGTCGATTAATCGACTCATATGTATCGTTCAGATGGTCGATTAATCGACTAATTCTCAACTAATTCGACTAATCATAGCATTTACAATATACTTAAAAATTGACTAAATCTCAACTACATCACTTAAAAATATATTGATCAATGCAATTACTCAACTACATCACTTAAAATCTAAAAGTATATCATTTACAAGTATTCAAAATATACTGACCAATACAATCAAGGATCATAACTAAAAGCATATATGTCGGCAGCCAACTTCTCCCTCCACATAAGCATATGATGGCTGTTTACGAGATTTACTTCTTGCCCGACACTCAGAAATTCAATATATTTGATCAGGAAGACTCCACAATCACCCCTATGATATGTTAAAACAACAATTACCATTTAAGTAAAACATTAAGCTAAATAACACAGTTAAGATTAGATGACTTACGACGTGCCCTGCTTGGATGTCTTGTCAGATCTGGCCACTTTGAGGGGGCCGTTTGTTTTAATCTCAACTTGTTGTGCAAGTAAGGGTAACATCACGGTAACAGGTTCAAGGCACTAATTAAGTTGCCCCTCTGTTAGGCAGCCCTTGTCGGGATCATAGATATTCACCTCCGATGTTTCAAATACAAGTTCGGCCGCAATCCAATGCTTATTATAGCAAATTGGAAAGTACAAGTGTGTACACCCAGCCCATTCCCTCCCAAACTTACTCCAAGTCCCATTCGTATAATTAATCAAAGATTTGTCGAACTTGTAGTTAGTGGGGTTCTACTTGTAATCATTGAGTTCAAATATCAATGATAGATAGAACATACTGTCTAGGATGGCTCGGGTGTACTTGCCGAAGGACACCGGATATCTTGTCTGTCTCTCCCGAAACAAGGTCATCGCCAAATTCACGTGCTGAAAAGTGAAAAGTTGTTATAAGATTCACATAATACTAAAGCAATATGTACATATAAACTGGACTTACATCATCTTCAAGCCAAGCCCCAGATGCAATAATCAACGTAAACCAGCTTTTAGCATTGATTGTGGCCCCATTTTTGATCAATTCTTCACTGTTGGAAGCAATATGTACATATTAATTAATGAAATGAAGCAAAAACATAAAATAAACCTGGGGTCGGTCAGTGGTCGGTCAATCTACCATTAATCGACTGAATAGTCGATTAAAGGTCGTTGCAACGACAACTAATCGACCACAGACCGACCATGTAGTCGATTAAAGGTCGATGGATCAACCATTGATCGACTGATTAATCAATTAAAGGTCGATTGATCGGCCATTGATCGACTGATTAATTGATTAAAGGTCGATTGATCGACCATTAATCGACTAATCAGTCGATCAATGGTAGATTGACTGACCATCAATCGACCTATCAGTTGACAGTGTTTGCAGTTAATATTACCTATCAGCTGCCTTTGTGTACCATTCTTTAAATTTTTTGGCCTTCAATGGATCCACCGGGAGGAAGAAATCAATTTGCATCTTGTCCAAAAAGGTTCTGGAGGTGGTTGTTTGTGGCCTCGATTCAGTTGTGAAGGGAGTTCTTATATGAATTGAAGGCACTCTCGTTCGCTTCACTCCCGTTTGTAGAACATTTTCTTTTTCTACATGTTTTGATGGCCTCTTCTTCCTTGTATATTTCACCGTTCCCCGATCATCCCCCGTGTTTGCCTGCTCCACCTCCACCACCTCAACATCGGAATGCATCTCTGTATCCACCACCTCGGCAGCCTTATTCTTCTCCACCTCAACAGACTTGGTCTTCTCTGTCTGATCCTCCTCCTCCTCCTCCTCCTCAAAAGACTGACCCTCAGCCTGATCCTCAACAACCTGATCATGCTCCTCCTCCTCAATAGCCTGACTCTTAGTCTTCTCTGTCTCCACCACCGTCCCATAATCGGGAGACAGCCCCGTCTCCATACGCTGCCTCTCAGGAGTGAACCACGTATAAGGCCGACTTCTTGTTCAAGTTTTTGGTCTAATGCATAAATCTTGCGGTCCAATTCTTCGATCTTTCCGCTCATAAGAGAAAAAGCATCTTCGACCTTTTTGTTTAGAAAAGAAAAAACATCATCTTGCTTTTTTGTCAGCGTGGTCACGTCATCCAAAACCTGCCTCATACCGATGGAAGGGCCGGTGGAAAGTGGGGGTACTCGAGAACTGCCTCCATGCTCCGTCTCATGGACATCCCCTGGTGGCACACTTGTAGGCCCTGACTCTCTCTCTGTGCCTGTCTCTCTCTCTGTGTTTGTCTCTCTCTCTCTCTGTCTGTCTCTTCCACCATCTCCCGATCATCTGTGGGCACCGTCTGCTCATCCAAAGGATAACTGAGATCCTCGGGGAACACGCCGGGAAACATCACAACATATTCCTTTTCCATTTCTTCTTGTGTCGGAGACAATGGAAACAAAACTTCATCCTGCCAATTCAGAAACAATATCTATTACAAATAATCTCAAAATATCGATTAAAAATTATACGCAATTAAAAATAATCTCAAAATTACCATAGGCTCGTCCAAGACAACAATAATCTCAAAATAGCCAAAAGTGGTTGTGGACCTCCACCCACACATCCTAGGAAGTCTTTGTTCGGTTCTTTCAGTTCTAAACATTCGGTATACGGCAGGAAAGGTCTCAAATGCCCATACCTAACAAACAATCCAATGTTATAAATATTTCTCGAAATTTAAAATATACATTGTAATCTAACGAAAATGACTTTGATAAATACCTGTACCGCGTGTGTAAAGCCCCAGAAGCTGTGATGGTCAACTTTAGTAATAGTTTTCATCAAACTGTGTAGAAGATAGTCATAGGATGATCTTCCCACGGGTATTTATTGACAAGATCCAAATTGTCAACAACTTGCAAAATCTTCATATCAATTGAAGTGGTAGGCTCCTTACACCGCAAAACACACTCATATATGAGGGCCAATCCCAATTTGTATCGGTCCTCCTCATTCTTTGCATGGTGCTCAAAAGTCACCTTCAATTGACTTGGCTTCACAGCCTTTTTCCCTCCCGCAAAATACTCTGCCGCTAACCGTCCATCCGATGGGATGTCCTTTACAAAATCATTCTCAATTCCGGGATTCAATCCAGTGATGAGAGTGAAGTCCGAGAACTCGAATCTGACATTTGCATCCCCAACACGGAACCATACCTCATCATGCACCGGTGATTTAATCCTCATAAACAATAGAGCATGAAGAAGTTTACAAGAAATCTGAATATTATTCTGGAACTTGTATAAGTCTCCGAAAGCCGAGTTCACCAACAGCTCTTTGTGTTCGGCATCTAACTTATCATATACTAGACTTAGAACTTGTAAGTTACATCGGGATGTAACTCTTGAATCAAACCGATTTTTAATGGTGGTGAGGTATGCCATTTTTTCTGTATAATTGAAACAGAAAAGACAAATTTTGGAGTGTTAAATATCAGTTATCTTGCAGTAAAGCAGTTATTAGCATTTATCAAACAGTTATTTGGCTTAAAAAAGCACTTTTTAGTGTTTTTTTTGCAAAAAAAAAGCACTTTTGGCTTAAAAAAGCACTTTTTTCAGTTAATAAATATTGAACCCCTCCAAAACAAAGACAATAATCACTTTTTTTTTGCAAAACAATACAAGTCTTTTGATTGAATTCAAGCCTAAACCCTAGGATTCCTCCCAGCACTCCCAACAAACTTTTGCAATGAAAAACACAATATTCCCATAACTGTCTAATATTCCAAATAACATTAACATTCAATTCAAACTAATCCCTAAACCCCATTCAGTATATAACATTCATTCAATAATTCAATACCTCAAACCATCATAACATATTTTACAATGCAGTTAAAATAACTAATTCAAAAAATAAAATAAAACTCTTACTTTATAGACAGAAGTCACAAGAAAATATTCCCCAACGACGGCGGCACCGGTGGCTATCAACGGCGGCTATCAACAGCGGCAATCAATGGCGGTCGCTTTGACAGTGGTGAGGGTCGATTTGAACGATTGTCGTTTAGAGTCGATTGAGGGCTTATAAACCCCATTCAGTATATAACATTCATTCAATAATCGACCACTTAAGTCGATTAATCGACCGCTGACCAACCACATTTATTTTAGTCGATTAACGGTCGATTAATCGACCATTGACCGACTTAATAATTTTGAGTAGATCAATCGACACATTAATGCTGGTCGGTTAATCGACTCATTGGGGTCGATTAAACGACCCGATTCTGCAAATACACAGCAGTTGATTAATCGACTTCATCTACTCGAGAAAATGACCGGTTAATTGACCCTGCGTCTTTTATGATGGGCATTTCGGAAAGTGTACAATTTCTACCTTTTTCTATTTTTTTTTAGCAATAAATATCGGTCAAAGGCCATTCTTGATAAGTTGTTGGGTCAAAAGGCTATATTTGATATATGGGACATGGAAAAAACTCTCGTGTTTCTCAGAGATGGCAACGGAGCCGGATGGGACAGAGACAGATACTTGAAGATCCATGTTCATCCCACGGGAGAGGGACAACATGGATCGCCACCGCCACGTGTAGAATAAAAAAAGGGTGGCGCTATTGGCATCCCCTTTTTTGATGAGTACACCCACTTTCTAAGTACACCACCCCCCGCTTTTTCAAATATGGCACAATTGATGAGTTCACCCCCCCTTTTTCCAGTTTTACCCTTGGTCTTATTTTTCCCCAAAATACACCCTCCAACCTTTCACCTCCCCACTTCCTCAATCTAAAACAAAAAAATACACCCACCACCTCAAACTGTTCTATTCGACGGCAAAATGGCTCGTGATATCCAAACATACCGGAGAAGAAGGATGGTTCTTCCCGATGATGATGACGACTTTGTGGATGGTGCACCACCATCCACAACAGGCCGAGACGCGACGACACAGTCACCGGCACTGGCCCCGGCACCGGTTCACGAAGACTATGATGAGGTAATAACTCCACTTTGGCTTAAAATAACTTGCATTTTTGTAGTTTGGGTGTGCTATTGTTATATATTTAGTTGTATGGGTATGGGTTGGAGATGGGTGTAGTTATGACGCCGTTTCGACTGTAAAATTTGAAATGTGGAACTTTGAAGAAGACGAAATGGCACGGTCGATGAAGCCCTAGGTTGCACGATCGATGAAGCCCTAGGTTGCACGATCGACTGTACGATCGTGCCACTTAGGCACAATGGTAGTTCATCGATCGTGCCACCATCGTGCCTTTGGGGCACGATGGCTTAGTTCATTGATCGTGCACCATCGTGCCTTTGGGGCACGATGGCTTTGTTCATCGATCGTGCCACCATCGTGTCTTTGGGGCACGATGGCTTAATTTGTAGCACGGTCGATGAAATAAGCCATCGTGCCAGAGGTAGTTGTGGATCGTTTGCGTTGAGGAGGGTGGAGAGTTTTCTTGTAAATGCATTTGACCTGACGCTTAACACAGAGGAGTATATAAAAACTGTGTATCGTCGGAATTTAGCATTTACGGTGTATAAATTTAGTACTGATGCATCCACTTGGACCCCTCCCCCTTGATTTAGATTGTGTATATTGTGGGTATTTAGTTGGAATTGTATATATTTTATATATTTAGTTTGTATATAATATGTTTTGGGTTAACTTGAATAATTTGGTATGATTTGGGAATGATTTGAATGATTTGGTTATTGATTAACTCTCTGGTTGTAAGTGAATTTGGGGTCGCACATGTTTCCACACAACATGTTGAGTCTGCTGTCAATGTGGCACGATGGAACGATCGTCATTTTTGGCGTTCGTGTCTCAATGTGGCACGATGGCACGATCGTCATTTTTGTCGATCGTGCCGTGTGTGGAACGATCGTTGAACTTTGACACGATCATGATCTTGTCTATCGTGCCATATCTTATGTGGGTCTTGCATTAAATGTTGAAAGTATGTAACATATTCAATTGGGTCCATCCATTAAATGGACTTGTTAGTTGGGGACAGACAATCTTTCCATTCAGAGTTAGATTTACGTTACTTATGTAACATGGGTCCATTCATTAAATGGTGAAAATAAGTAACATATTGACTGAGTCCTTGCATTAAATGGTGAAAATAAGTTACATATTACACATGGGTCCATGCAATAAACGGTGAAAATAAGTTACATTACACATACTTTAAAGTATTAATTTATTATATTTATTAAAGTTATTTATTATTTCCTCAGAATTATCACTTGTCGCACCCCCTCTGCAACCCTGCTGCAAACAACACTGGTTTGTAATTCAAACTTCAAAGTCAGGTCATCTCCAACGCTGGCTTCAAATCAAGCGCCGACGCCATAGTAGTGCAAAAATGGACTCCAACCCATACGCCAAATGTTGCGCCAATTTGGTGTGTGCTACAGTGCTGCGCCAACTCTGGCGCAGCACTGTTCATGCGCTAACCCATTTATTTGTTTTTTGTTTTTATGTTTTGTTTTTTGTTATTTAAATAAGTTTTGCAGCTTTTGCTATATTTAGATATTATTATAATATTATTTGTTATCCTAATTGTATATTTAATTTTTTTAAATAATTCTAATAAAATTTAATTATTTGAATTAACAAGTTTATTATTAACATACATTATTAATATTACTAAATTAATTTTTTAGTAAGTTCTAAAACTTATAGATTAATTGACTTAATAAAATAATAAAATATATTTTTAATTGACTAAATATGTACTTATAATAATATGTTAATAAATAATTAGTTTTTAATAATATAGTTTTTTTATTGAAATTTGAAGTAGAATGATTGGAGATGAAATTTTAGTTTGGTGCAGAAATTGCACTTTTTTAATGTAAAAGCTACGCTAAAATAGAATTATTGTTGGAGATGGCCTTAGCGGTGAAAATGCAAACTTCACTAAATAATTTGGGATAACAACAGAGGTCCGCCCCATTGTTACTATTAGTAGAAGAGTTCCACTCCAAATCTCTGCAATCTCAAAGTATCATGTAGTTCACTCTTCAACGGGCCAAATACTTGAACAGAAGACTTCCAAACAAACAATCCTCCCCAAAATGTTTCTCCGCTGGGCTTGGTTTCTAATGGAAGAAAAAAAGGATAAAAATTGAGTCAAGTTACGAGATTTTAAACTAATTTTATCAAATTATCCTCTTCTTATAAGGTAAAAAGGATTCATTTTTTTTAATCTTCCCTCAAAACATCATTTTTCAGAATTATAACATCAACGATAGTCTATCAGGAATTTTATTGTACTGGATTTGGTTTTGGGTATGAGTTCGAGTGTTGGGGATCTCATGCACAGATTTGGATCCGCGTGACGATCTTACAAAAGACCTACTCATAAAATTTTATCTGGTTCCTAAAAAAAAGAGATGAACTTTTATACAAATATATTATTTATAAATATATCTAAAAAAATCAATAAATGATTCTTGGAACAAATCTTGGATTCTAAGTCGTAAATTTTGATAATATCTGAATATAATTTATTAAAATACTCTACATGATATTTATTTATTATGTGATATATATGACACTAGAACAATACCCATGTGTTACATTGGATATGTCAAAAGACAAAATTTTTGTATGATATGTGTCTTGATTAAATTGTTGGAGATGAATTTATTAATAATAATGAGGATACCCTAAAAAAGGTGAAAATTATGCCAAATATTTATAAATTACTCATAACTCAAAATATTTTTCACTATTTTGTGAAATGTGACTATACATTAGCATAGTCTGATAGATATATAATTATCGACTAAAGTTGTGTGATTCTTTAAAAAAACCATACATGTGCAGATAGAAAAGAATTGAAGAAGCTACATATAAAATATAAAAGGATCGATGATTTGAGTTGGGATTGGTTCCGGAAAAAGAAACATTATATTACTAAAATTCATTCTGAATAAAATAAATATGTAATGAGCACATATTAGATTCAAATTATTATCATATTTAAGCTAAAATAAAATTATACTTCACTGGAAAAAGTAAACAAATCTTCCGTGTGAATCTTAACTAACTCAAAATCATATAAATAATTATTCTAAAAATAAAATAATAAAAACCATCTAACGGTTAGATGATGCCCAGTCGTGATGATCATCTGATGGAATAAGAAATAAAACACAATGGCATAGATGACCTTATCCACACTTTTTGATAAAGATGTAGTCTTCTGTCAAATGGTCTAACAAATGGTCCAACTAATGAATTATCTCGACCCGTGTCCCATGGATCGAATATTAATACTTTTTGTAGGACCTCGAATACTTTTCAGTTGGACCACTAATACTTTTTATTAGAAAACTAATATTTTTCAGAATATTAATACTTTTGTAGGTTTTCACCTACTAATACTTTTAACGGAAAAACTAATGTTGTTTAGATGATTATTAAATATTTTTTATTAGAAAAACTAATATTTTTTCAAATTAAAACCTAAATTAATGAAAATCTTTCATGGAAAAAAAAACTAATATGTTTTCATGTTTCACGGACTATTAATACTTTTAACGGAAAAACTAATGTTGTTTAGATGATTATTAAATATTTTCAAGTGAACTATTATTTTATGTATATAATAATTTTGGTAGGACTATTTAAATATTTTTCAAATTAAAACCTGTAATTATAGTTGGTTCCCATTAAATAGTTATAATTTAAAAATAGATATTATATTGATAATGGTGGGTCCCACATATATATTACAAAAACTAAAATATTTTGATAAGTGAACTGACGTACTACGTATATGTTTAAAAATACTTTTTTGAGACTCCATGCTAATGAAATAAAAATATCAAACTTTATGAACAAACATGATTGATTTTTGAGATCCATCTAAACAAACAAGGCCTTATTTTGACCCGAATAGACTCGCTAATGAAATAAAAATATCAGTTGATTTTTGAGTTTAAAAGTCTTTGATAAATATTTTTATAGTTTAACGCGAGAGTAGTCTGTTTACATATTTCAATTTTCAACCTTGTTCTTTTCTCCTCTTTTTTTCAACTTTTTATTAGGGGTAACAAAGACTTTTAATTGTCATCAACTCCAACATACGTAGATGTTACAAGATGACAATCTCTTCACTATACAGTTTGACCATTTTCTTGTATGAAACAGCAAAACTGGAATTCCATTCTCAAATTGAGAGAGCATGAGAATAAATAGGAGCAAAATATCAACAACAAACGGAGAGCACCAAGTGCACCGTCGCTACCACCACTCCCAAAGTGCTACAGGTCAACAGACAACCACTAAAGATGCATAAAATTCCAAACCAAGATAATCCATGACAAGTATATTTCATTGAATTACCATTTGACATCAAATGCAACAACCAATTACGGCAAATAAGGCTTTCTTGATGAAGATGGGATGGAAAGTTTTTAATTCTGATTATGTGGTCTTCAACACTCTTCGTAGATGATTTTTCTTAGCTGATGGGTCCATTCGTCGTTCTTTTCTGCCATCCTCTATCTGGGCCGGGATTCGATCAGTAATTGAGGATTGTATGGCAGACTCTAGATGGATTCTAGGATATGATTCACATGTGTTGTTCTGGTTGGATAACTGGTTGGGCTACTGCATTGCTGATAGGATTGAGATTCCGCATGAGCATCATCATCGATTTAGTGACAGTATTTCAGATTTCTTTTTTAACGACGCCTAGCATTTTACTTTCTCTTTTGTGGAGAAGTATTTGGATATCGTTAGAGACATTGTTCGTTTCCCTATGACGCCTAATTTGACTGATAGACGAGTCTGGACCCACTCATTGGATGGGGATGTCTCATCTAAAGCCGCATATTCCCACCTTCGGCCATCTCTTTTAACCGTTCGATGGGGCAGTTGGACTTGGTCTCCGCACATTCCCGAGCGTCATTCCATTACTTTTTGGTAGGCTATTTCATCATCGTCTAGTTGTTTTGGATATCCTCAAAATTTGCGGGTTCATTGGACCTTCGGCTTGTTGTTTATGCTATTCTTACTCTGATTCTATTGACCATATTTTTGTCTCGTGTGATTTTGTAGGGGCCCTTTGGTCTTGGATTTTTCAGTCATTCGAGATCAATCTTCATACATTTCAAAGCTTTAATGAGCTTATGGTATGGTGCAGGCTATGCATGTTCGATTGAGTGATCAACTTACTTTCTTATGGAGGTCTGCCATAATTTCTTGTACTTGGCTTATATGGCATATTCGAAATGATGTTATTTTTAATGACAAGAAATGGTCTGTGGAGGCGGCCCTGGTCCAGCTCCAGGCGATGATTGTTGAGTCTTCTATCCTTGATCAGAGTTGCATGAACAACACCCAACATGATCTCTTCTGTCTTTGGCGACTCCAGGTCTTGGGACGTCCACATAAGGCTTCTAAGATAGTGCAGGTTGACTTGCATTTACCTCTGCCAGGTTGGATTAAGGTCAACACGAATGGATGTGCTTTCGGTGCTCCGAGTGCTTGCACAATGGCGAGGGTTTTCCGTATGCACAGAGGTTTTTTCCGGGGATGTTTTGTTGAGCATTGTGGCATTAGATATGCATTTGAGGCTGAGCTTTCGGCTGCCATGAATGATATTTCTATTGCTTTTAACAAAGGATGGCATAAATTGTGGTTGGAGTCCGACTCAACTTACATAGTCGACTTATTTAGCAGACGCGGGTCAGTTCTTTGGCAATTTCTTGGATGATGGCGATACACGATGCATCTTCTTTCCCAGATGGAGTTCGTGGTTTCTCATATTTTTCGGGAGGGTTACAGAGTGGCTGATTGTTTAAGCATGCTTCACGATTCTTCTACTTGGTGGGACAGTCCTCCGACGGGCATCATACATCTCCTCAATGAAGACTATGTTGGACGATCCCAATACATATTTGTTAGATAGCCATGTTCATGTTTTGTTCTTTATTTTATGGGCGAGTTATGTTGATCATTTTCTTATGGATGATTTATGGGGGTACTCTTTTTCCTTCCAAGGGTTTTCCCCACAAGGGTGAGTTTTACCTTGGAAGATTTTAACGAGGCCCCAACTCTAAGCTACCTGATCGGCTTGTGATCAGGAATCACATTTTCTTTTCTTTATATATATTTTCCATTTATTCAAAAAAAAAAATTACCAAATCACACTACCAAATCATATCTATCATTTGAATAGGAATGGACTTGGAAATGTCCATTCCATTTCAACCTCATTTACACATCAATCAGACAATGTTTTCAAATACGTAGTCGCTTTAAAAACAATTACTTAAATTTTTTTTCGCCTTCTTAAATTCATGGTGATAAGTTGTCGCTAAGTTTCCAGTTTATCTACGAATTCTACCTCAAATGTCATTACCAAACAATCGACAGTCAAATTATATTTTTCTAACTAATTTGTGGGGTTAGCAAACAACTTCTTCATCGCCAAGTTGTGATGATTATCGCTAAAATACTATTGACGATGCCTTTGTCCGTTGTGATGATGCCAAGTCGTGATGATCATCTGATGGAATAAGAAATAAAACACAATGGCATAGATGACCTTATCCACACTTTTTGATAAAGATGTAGTCTTCTGTCAAACGGTCTAACGGTTAGATGGATCCAGTCTAATGAATCTATCTGACCCGCGTACCCAGTGACCCAACGGAATATTAATACTTTTTGTAGGACCTACTAATACTTTTCAGTTGGACCACTAATACTTTTTATTAGAAAAACTAATATTTTTCAGGAAATTAATGAAAATCTTTCATGGAAAAACTAATATGTTTTCATGTTTCACGGGACTATTAATACTTTTAACGGAAAAACTAATGTTGTTTAGGTGATTATTAAATATTTTCGAGTGAACTACGCAATAATACTTTTCAGAGGGACTACTAATACTTTTCAAATTAAAACCTAATACTTTTCAGTACTCTCGTGATATTATATTACTGTCGAATATTACAAAAACTAATACTTTCAAGTGAACTACGTACTACGTACTAATACTTTTTAGGACTCCATGCTAATAAAATAAAAATATCAGTGGGTTGATTTTTGAGATCCATCTAACAGATTTTGACCCAATAGACCGTCTCATAGGAGTTTAAAAGTCTTTGATAAATATTTTTATAGTTTAACGCGAGGGTAGTCTGTTTACATATTTCAATTTTCAACCTTGTTCTTTTCTCCTCTTTTTTTCAACTTTTTATTAGGGGTAACAAAGACTTTTAACTGTCATCAACTCCAACATACGTAGATGTTACAAGATGACAATCTCTTCACTATACAGTTTGACCATTTTCTTGTACTAGTAAGAAACACGTGCTTCGCACGTGATCCACATGACTTTGCTTAAAATAATTATAATATTTACTCATTTTATTAATTAATATTTAAATATTAAAAAGTGATTTATAAATAAATAAATATTAATTAAATTTAAATATTACAAAGTATTTAAAATATTTTCTTTACTTTAATTATAGATCGATATGAATTGTTGAATAATTATGCTCAAACACTCAATCCAACAAAAATTTTAAAATTAGTTTAACAAGAATATAAGTTCTATATTAGCTTACAATGACATTCATCAATGTTTTATTTCATTTTTATGGCTAGAAAAATATTTTCTTCTTAACTTATCTTTGAATTCTTTTAGCATTGGATGCATTTCACATAATAAGACAAGTAATTTAGCTTATAATTCATAAGCAATAATTAATGATCACAAGTTATCGAATTAATTAAAAAAAGTAATTAATTAAATTTTATACCAAAAATCCAGCATAATGTCATCATTTTATTTGTTATGTTATTCAATTAAGAAAAATAAAGGTTAATCAAATTTATACTTCTTGTTCGTACTTCTTTATTCTCTCTCGTTCTTTGATTAAATAAATTAAAAAACAAAATTATAATATAATATATATGTAAAAAAAACTTGTTGCATATATTATTTTAACTCTAGTAATAAAGTCAATATTTTATCATAACACTTAAACTTAAAGTTTGCAGTATTCATGTTTCCACTGTTTTAGAAATAATAAATATTAACCTAATATATAAGTTAATCCATTATTTTCATCACGAGTCAGGTATTAAATAAAACTATGAAAAATGATAAGCCGAAATCTGAGTTTTGAAACTCTATTCAATTGCACACAGAAAAACTTTACTTAATAAATAATAAAACCAAAGATAATTTTATGAAAGAAAAATAAGCTAACAATTTTCATGTGTCAGACTTTAATAATTAAATATAATACTAATTAATTTTTATGTTTGAAAATTATTGCAAACACTTAAGGTTTTAAAAGTTGTATACTAAACTAAAAACTAATATAGTTTTTTTAAATTTCATAAAAATTTAGCAAGATATGTTTGCTATTAGAGTTTGTATTTGCAATTGAATTTGGCTATTTTGGTCAATATTAAAATTTACATAGTTAGTGAATTTTGTAAGACGTATAGTCAAGAAAATAGCAATTATTCTTAGTATACGGAAACTAATCTATATTTGTTTAATGAGAATGTACATTTAAAATTGATATCTTTTAATCTCGTTTATAAAATCATATTATTTATTATAAAATATAATTATCAAACTATATTTAGTGCCTTTATTGCGAAAAAGGTATATAGTACTTTAATCATTATTTGAAGTTTTTATTGAATTTTTGATCAAATAAGAAATATAGTTGCCAACAATTTAGATATCAAGTTGTAAAAAAACCTTTAACTATTCTCTTATGCCTCCTTATGCCCATGAGAATTCATATTACGTAGCACTATTCATGGTCACTTCACTCTAATTTATTTTTGTATGGTTTAACACAGTAAATTTGATACATAAATCATATTTTGAATATTATATTTGCACCTGAATTAACATGTAATTTAAGAAATATTGAATTTTGATATTGATATCAAATTATTTCATATTAGAAGTTTATTTCATTTATTTATTTTAATATCATTTCACATACATACAGTGACTTTCATTTCTGATTCTAGTTTCAAGGTTTTCATAATATTTTATTTTGTAAAAATAAGAATAATTTGTACCGAATTTTATAATAATTGTTTTTGTTCTTGAATCTTTACAAGTCATAAGGTGTACTTTTATATGAACTGATAATTTACCCAAAATATCCAATTATACATATTATGAAAGTCATTTAATTTTTTTTAGAATTTCCAACTATGACACACACATTTTTTTTTTAACTATTTACTTTTATTCTTTCAACTTTTTTATAATATGATTCATTTGGTTTAATCATAAACTATCTATATATATGAAATTAACTCTTAAAATTATTTTGGCCATTCTCAACTCATTAATGTCAAATATGACCATTTCTTTTAAAATATATTTTATTCTTAATTTTCGATTTAATTTGTTGTAATTAATTAATTTACTTAGTTTGTTATGAATGTTATATTAGTATTTGAATAAAAATACAATTTAAAGAATATATTAATTTCTCAACAAATGTTAACTTTGTATATGTTAAATTAATTTATTTTTTTTCGTTTGCGTATCATATATGATCTTTTAGATTTAATCCGATTTTAGCTTATGTTTCACTCTTTCATATCATTTTATTAAAATTTAATTATTTTGGTATATATGTTTTTATTATAAATATAAATCATACTGATATTTTAAACTTATAACTTTTTAAGGGTGTAATTTTCAAACGATATTCAGGTTTTATCATAAATGTCAATTTAATACAATGAAATTTTTTATTAAGTTTTCCTTATGATTTTTTATATAAATATATTTATACACAATGTTTAATATGTTTTTGCACTTACTTTTTTATTTTATAGAAAATAAAATAATTAAAAGCTTAAAATCATAACATATTCAAAAAAAAAAAAAAAAACTAAAACTTATAATGTAAGATATAAGAAATTAAATAAAATTCGTATAACACATATAGTTAGAATTTAAAAGTTAAATCTTTTTGTTGCGATAAATTTGTTTTGGTTCTTATTCTCTTTTTTTTTCATGTTAATCTCATTTCTTTTATATTATAATTTTTATTTTACTGATATGGCTAATTAAAACAAAATATGCTTGGGATTTAAATAAAAAATATAAGAAAATCTCTTGTTTTTAATATTATTTATTTACAACCATGAATAAAATTAATTTTAAAAATTACATATTACTAATTGAGGGAGTTTTCCGACCATGGAGGAATTATGTATTTCTCTACTTTTTATTTAATATCAAAACCACTAAAATATTTTTTGTTTTATTCTTTCTTATCATATCTATTGCATTTTGATATGTTTCTTATAATTTTAATAGGCATATTTAATTATTGAAAAAATTCAAAAGAATATAAGAAATATATAATTTTTATCATACTAAACTTTAATTAAAATTCTCTTCTATAATGATATATGTTTAAAACATAGGATTGACGATTTATTGAAACCAAATTTAATTTGAAAATAATTTAAAGTATTCTTAGTGTTATGATTAAAAAAATATATTTTCGGTTTTTTGAAAAATGGGTATAAATGAACATTTCAGAAAAGTTTAAATAAATAACAAAACTATAAGAAAACATAAATTCTTAATTTTACATAGTGCTGAACTTTATAAGGTTGAAAATTTCTCTATGCTTATGACATATGGTTAGAAAGCTCTCGAAATGTAGTTTAATATGAAACTAATATTATTTCAATATTCATAATATTTTAAGAGTTATCGATAAAAGAAAAATACTTTTGATGTATAGAATATAAAAGGTCTTGTAATTGAACAAATAGAAGCCAAATAAATATCCAATTACTTAGTTGCCCCTAAATTTTACCATGTCAAATGGATATTTTTGTCAATTCAAAAATTCCAAGAAACATTCACACTTTTAAGATAGTATAGATATAGATATAGATATAGATATAGATGAAACAGCAAAACTGGAATTCCATTCTCAAATTGAGAGAGCATGAGAATAAATAGGAGCAAAATATCAAGAACAAAAGGAGAGCACCAAGTGCACCGTCGCTACCACCACTCCCAAAGTGCTACAGGTCAACAGAACCACTAAAGATGCATAAAATTCCAAACCAAGATAATCCATGACAAGTATATTTCATTGAATTACCATTTGACATCAAATGCAACAACCAATTATATCCAAATTCATTAGGTTCTACGGAATCAGTTCATAACATGCACTTCTCCATCATAACATAGATAGTTCATGGCTATATTCCGTTACAAGCACCACCAGCTTGAACACCTCGCAGAACTGTGTATAAGATGCTTGACCTGTGCAACAGAAAGTTCCCACTTAGCTCAAGGCATTAACACAGAGATAACATGAGCTCCAACATTTGGTGATCATCAAAGAAATATACGAAAATCAATACATATTGCCAAGAACTTTTATTAATGCAGCATCATTATCACACAACCAAAATGGATAAATAAGGTAAAACCATAACACCTGACAATGTAGGCACGTTCACTTATTTTCCTCCTCTTTTGGTGTCTTGTCTTCTTCCTTGCTCTGCTGGAATCATATATATTAGTATCGAAACAAGAAAAACAAAAACACGAACTAGAAGAGCTGTAAACCAGTACTTGATTCCAATTGAGCAAGTATAGTCAAAACACAAAAGCCTAATATAATTAGCGGACTGTAGATTTCATTCTGTCATCACTAGGAGGGGGGGGGAGTGGGATCCTATATTCAATCATCTCATAATGCTCTGAGCAAAGCAAAGGAAATATCAGCTTTAGCATCTTTTTCAACGGAAAGACAATTGACTCGAAAGAGAGAACAAAAAGAAAATATAGGGAATTTTCACAAGGAACTAATATACACAACTTTAACAAGTACCTAAAAGAAATATGACGAATTTTTGCAGAAGAAATTCAATTTTTAGGCGAAGATTTAAACAATTAAATCAACACCACAATTACAGATTTGACAAAGCTCGTCTCAGATTATCATTCCATAATCTTTTATGATCTCATCCTCAATCTCCTAATGTAACAGCTGGCACCAAATCACTCTCATATATAAACTGAACTTACGAAAAAAATGGACTGAATTGCAAAAACAGTACTCAGAAACACACACACACACACAAGAGAGAGATAGAGATAGAGAGATAGAGAGAGAGAGAGAGAGAGAGAGAGTTCATTGAGATAAAAATGTAAAAACTAAATAATATTTGAATCAAAATTAAGTATAAAAAATTAAAAGATTCAATTTTTCAACCAATATCAATTCCCGAACTTACCTCAGACTGACTCTGCATGGAAGCTAGCAAATCTTTGACATGGGGGTCATTCGGATCAACTCCAGGGAGCTGTTAAAGCAAATAAACCATGAAACACAAAGACAGTGAGTGGAAGTTTAATGTTTCTTTCATTTTGTTTAGTATGTACGGAGTATTTAATGATCAATTAACTAAGACATTGTTGCAAGAAAAGCATGTATCAGCATAGTAGACTTACTGAAGTAAGGATGGAGGACACAAAAGATTGATCTGCCAACAGCTTATTCACGTCTGTCTGGTTTGATTGCTCTGCTGCACTTTCTTGCACAGATAATTGAAGGGCTACAAGAACCAGAACAAATTAATTGTGTCAGAAGAATAAGTCCCATGAAGATGATTCCACCAAAGTCCTGTATATAGAAAATAAGAAGTAAATGTTGGCAATAGAAGGATGACAATGAAGAGAAATTGATGTATATCAATGCAGAACCCCTGGAAAGACAGTTTATAGGTAAGATTCCCAACAATTTTGCCCTTCTCTAACAAATAGCAGTGATCGAACAAGAAGGAAACACTAAAATAAAGAGCGTCAAAATTTCAAATCATTACTCTTCTGGCACTGTTTGTCACACAATCTATCGCTTTAAAATATATCAGGAAAAATCAATTCCAAAATGAGCATCATGCTTTTGGGAGTATTCGATATAATTCTTCCTCGCATCCAGTTTGAGCTCCTAATCTCTGTAAACAAACGAATTGCCAGGCGGCTTCTGTGTTCATAGAGTGTTTGATTCTCCAACAAGCAACATAGAGCCTCTACAACCATGAAAAGATCAACAGGAAGTTGATGAGGCAAGATAAATCTATCTGGTAGGTTTAAAATCCAAAACTTGCACCATCGTTCACGCAAATATCAGTTTAGCTGTAACTTCTTTTGCTTCTTTATCGTTTTTTTTGGTTGAAGGGTTTCATACCCGTGATTTATACGTTTCAAAAGGATATGACAGCAGTTCTGCTGCACCTCAATCCGTAAATGACAAAGAAATTATCTGATAAATCTGCATGTTTAGCTTCCTCCAATTAAAAAAAAATGTTTAACTTCATAAAATAGGAAAAGAACACACCATGGAAAAATAAATCCTATTCACACTAATTCCGTAAGTTAGAATAAGTTAAAAAAAATCTTATAATATTGATGTAACTCAACATCTCCCAGAAACATTAAAAGAGTCTAAACTTTAAATAATAATTCAAAGGATATAAACATACTGCCTCTATACAAAATAATTTAAGTAAAACCAAGAAACCTACTCACTCTCCCATGCAGTAAGAAAGGATCTTGAAAAATCCTCGGAGCAGAAAAGTGTGAAGCACAAACACTTCAGCTAACTAGATAATATTCGATCTATACCAAATGATTGACTCCTGCTTACCTTTTCGAACATCCTAAAATAAAGCTCTACTTCCTAAAATGAACATTTCCCCCTCACTTAAAAGTTTAAGATAAGAGTAGCAGACTCAGGAGATAATGAGCTTACAGGAACAATAGACAAGTTAATTCGAGATATTCATTAATAAACATAAGCTCTCACCAAGTTGTAAATCATGATCATCAGCAGATGCATCTGACATGTCAGTGTCTCGCACAGCAACAGTGGAGGAAGAATCATCCATGGACATAGCCAGAGCCTGCTGTAACAATGCATTCTCATCATCCTGTAAGACCATATCATTTGTTAACTGTAGTTAAGTGTTCCTATATTATTATTATGCACAAGAAGTCACAGTGTGAATAAAGAAGTTTCTGGTCGTTTCGCAGAAAATTGCACCATCTAATAGAGTAAGGAAAAGAACTTGCACATGCAAAGGGAATAGAAAGCATGTATGACGATTGGATCAAGAAACAGAGAATCAATGGAACTGCTATCCATTTAAATGAGAGATAACCACGTGAACCTTTCTTCGGGCCAAGAAACCTATTTCTGATAATATTTCCACACGATAGGAGATCTACCAAATGTCTAAAGAAAATCACAAGAAAATAAGGCTTTCTAAAAACATTCAAATTTCTTGACAAACACCAAACGGCAAGTTTATTTCCCTTTCTCAATCTCTCTCGGAAAACATACTGTTTAGACTCCTCTTTAACAAGCACCAAATGGGTACACAACCTTTTTATGAGACAGAGTGCTTTGACTCCTCAGAATAATTAAATAATCATAATCTTTCTGAAAGGCCTCTTGCAAATTCTAAAGAAGAATTGCAAGCAGTTCATATAATAAAGTAAATATGACATAAAAGTAATTCAACTATAAGAATCACGGAAATCGAGTAAAACAGCATCATTTCCAGATTGAATAAACCTATAAATTAACATGTACATCCAACCAATCAATATAGTCTCTAACACGAAGATGTTACACCGGGTACAAACGTTTACCTTGTAAACTAATTTAGGCAACAATACAGTTACCCCCTGCCATAATGTTTATCAATAAAGAAGATATGCATGCAGAAAAATATGCTTGTTCGAGTGATTTAATATAAGAGTTCATATGTAACCAGTCGACTTATAAACACTTGAGTGCAGGTTTGTGCCAAATACAATTTTATTTGCGGAGCAGTTCATATAATAAAGCAAATATGACATAAAAGTAATTCAACTTTAAGAATCACGAAATCGGGTAAAACAGCATCATTTCCAGAATGAATAAACCTATAAATTAACATGTGCATCCAACCCAATCAATATAGTCTCTTACACGAAGATGTTACACCGGATACAAACACATTATAAACTAATTTAGGCAACAATGCAGTTACCCCTTGCCAGCATGTTTATCAATAAAAAACATATGTATGCCGAAAAATATGCTTGTTCGAGTATTTAATATAAGAGTTCATATGTAAACTCATGAGTCAGCAAATAAAATTATATTTGGCACAAACCTGCACTCACGTGTTTATAAGTCGACTGGTTACATATGAACTCATATAAAATCAATCGAACAAGCATATTTTTCTGAATGCATATGTTATTTACTGATAAACATGTTGGCAAGGGGTAACAGTACTGTAGCCTAAAATAAGTCCAGAAGCAGAGGTCATCCGTCATGAAACAAACTATGAAATTACCACTTGAAGAAAAGAGCTAAGTCCCATTTTATAACTATCATGCAGTTTTTACAAACAGCGGAGATGTTAAACGAGAATTCAAGAAAGAGAGACTCCAACCGTTAGATCATGTGTCTTCTTTTCAGGTTCAGAAGTTCCAGGGTTCACATTCTCAGTCATTGTTGCATCTTGTGAAGTGGACTGCTGTTCACCTTTTTCCTGTTTTGAAGCTTCTTCTGCAGCCTTCTTTGCAGCTGCTTCTTGCCTTGCTCTCTCCTCTTCCATTGATACTCGAAGTGCAAGAGCAAGTTCAGGATCCAAGTTGGGATCCACACCAAATTCAAACCCAGAAGCAGCAGCAGCAGCTGCAAAGCCACTTCCCCCTTCTCCATCACCAGTGAAGATTGCGGTACTGCAGAAAAGAGAAAAATATAAGAAATCATATAATAGGTACAATTTAAATTGACAGTGACTCTATCACTCTAATATAAAATAACAAAGTAACCTGATAAGAACATCTGAAAGAGCGCTTGGACCAGAAGGAACGTGAACAATATGACTGCTGTCATTGTTATTTACTGCAGCAAGCAACGCCTCAAGTTTCTCATTCTTTTCTTCATCTTCTTCACCAAAGCTTACAATGTCAAGAGCTACACTGTTCTTTTTCAATTTTCTTCCAATCAACTCTAACACCTTTTTGTCATACTTAACAGGACTAAAACACAGAAAATAAACAAAACATGAAACTAAATATGATAACGATAGCCAAAAATTTGACTTCAATGTACATATCATAGTTATTTGTCACCTTCCCGCAAACACAATTATCCTTTGCTGCTGCTTCTTGTTTTGGCGGTGCTTGAGGGCCAACTGTGCAACCTGGATCCCAGCCGCCAAGTTCATCTCACCACCTATCTCTAAACCTATATATCCACAAAGACAATGTTAGTCTGTGTAGAACAACTACAGTCTACTTGATCACAAAAAATTAGACTATGACTTACCAATAAAAAACTCACCCCATCACTAGCATAGCTGTCAAAGGCGCGCCTCAGGCGCAAGGCGCACAAGGCGCTGGTCCTCGCGCCTCATAGCCTCCCAGGCGAGGCGTTTTACTCAGGCGCGCGCCCAGGCTCAAAGGCGCACAGGCGCCAGGCGTCTGCTCAGGCGCGGCTGAGTAAAACGTAGGGTTTTTTGAGACTGGGCTACTTAAAGTTGAGCCTAAAGTGGGTTATTTAAACCAGATTTTTAAATGGGGTTTGAATTTAGTAAGTTTTCCTAGGGTTTCTTAAGTTAGGCCCTAATTAGACATAAGCCCAACTGTCCAACAGGGTTTTTTAATGGATTTATGCATGTTTTATGCATGTTTATGTTACAAATTTTATTTTCTTTATTTATTTATTTTTGCGCCTCACTTCAAAAAGGTGCGCGCCTCGTTTTGCGCCTTGCGCCTCGGGCTCCTTGCGCCTTTGTGCGCCTTGAGCCTTTGACAACTATGATCACTAGTGACACAATATACAAGATTATCATACTTTCACACCAATAAGAAACCAATATCTAATTATGTTTCCTTCTTTCATTCTAAAACAAAACACATGAACAAACTGAATATTTTGGAGACCTAATAATGTTCAAATTCCGTGCTTTTTTTTTTCAATCTCAATTTCTAATTATTACACAGAATTTTCCATTAAGCACAAAACTACTACAATTAATTAAGACATTTAAACAGATGAAACAAGTAAAAAAGCCAACCGTGCATGCAGGCCAGGATCTTGCCAAGATCACTAGTCGGAGTGACCAATACGCGAACCCCCTTTCCAGCCATTGTTAACACTCCCACTGTATTCTCAGGATTCGACTACAGACAAAACAGCACAACTAAACAAATCAACAAGCCTCACGACGATTAGGTGAATATAATGCTCCAAACTAACGAGATGTAAACGCACGAGCACAAAAATAGAAACCCTAGTCAACATAAACACCCGATATTAAGGTACCGAAAATAACGAAGAAATTAGAAGAAAATACTTGAGTTTTAGCTCCACAAATTAGGTTAACGGCGTCGGCTTGGGCTTGGAATCGGTTGGGAGAGTAATCACCGTTCCGCATCCACTCCGAATTGTCGATGCAGATCATCGTCGCCTAATTTCAGCAAGAACAAAAAATTAACCCTAATTTTTTTTTTTTGAAAAGAAAAAGAAAAAAAAAACAGTCGGAATGAAGGACAAACCTCGAGCACCATGATTGCAAAAAATCGATCAGATTAAAGAAAACAGAGCCGAACAAGGGAGAAAATGAGTAGGATAAATCTGGCTTGCTTTGTTTTGTGCGAGAGAATCCGGGGTTACTTGGAGGAGGGGTATAAAGTATGGTTAAGACTGACCCGTAAGACGGATCCTCATTGACCCGCCCAATCCGACTCGTCCAGTCTTATTTTTATTTTTATTTTTTAATTCAATTTTCCTTGTCAGATACGCTACCCAGTCTACCCCACGTTTCCTACCCCACGTTCCACACTTTCTTCTTCTTCGCGCCCGTTTTTCTGGTTTTTCTTCTTCCGCTTCTTCAAATTTCTTTGCTGTCTATTGGAGTTCTTTTTTTCAGTTTTTTGGAGTTCTAACTGTGCGCTGTTACTTCGAGATAACAACTGGTAAGAACATTCTTATTGTTCTCCGTTTTTTTTTCGTTTTTGTTCGATTCTAGGGTTTTTTTTTTCGAATTGGCATTGCATTTGTATTTGTCCCCAATGGTGTATATAGTGTTTGGCCGTTGCTTTGAAGCTTTCAAGTTTGCAGCTATTTCATTTTGTATTTGTTTCGCAAATTTTTCTGTATTTGTTTCGAAAATCATAAATTGTAGAGGAGATTTTCTCCTTCCTATGTGCTCTGATGGTATATATGTGTAGTTCTGTCGGTAGTTTTTTTCGATTTTTACATTTTATTTTTCTATATTGGAACTGTATGTTATTTTAGAGAAATTCGGTTATGTTCCTGTTTATTTTGAATTCATGTCTCAGTGTGTTTTTTATCATTAGGAAAATTTGGTTATGTTTTTGTTTATTTGAATTCATGGCTCAGTGTGTTTTTATACTTTCCTCAGTGTGTTTTTTATAGCATGAATATATAAGTATATGCATCTTGGAAGTATCATATTTAATGCTTACTAGTATCATAAATTGGATTTAATGTATCATTTGTAGATTTAATATATTGTAGTCCCATTGTTCAGTGTGTTTTTTATACCCTGAATACATAATAAGTATATGCATCTTGGAAGTATCATATTTAATGCTTACTAGTATCATAAATTGGATTTAATGTATCATTTCTAGATTTATTACATTGCAGTCCCATGGTTGTCTTGTGTTTTCTTCAAATTTCATGGTTTTACTGAGTTTTTCCATTTATTTGTAGGTTTACATTATAGTTGAAGATGACACGACAGAAGATATGTATAGGAAGGAGAGGTAGAGGTAGGGGGAGGGGTAGGGGAAGGGGTAGGGTGGACTCCCAAGATGATGATATAACGGACGAAATAAAGGAATCTTCAGTTATTGACAGTCCAGGTATAGAGGCTGGTGCTGAGACGTCGATGAAAGAAGATAAGGTTGAAACGTCGACGAGTCAAGCTTTGGTTAAAGAAAGCCCTGCTGATTCATTAATGAAAGGACCCCCTACTGAAACCTGCTGATATATTAATGACAGAAGCTCCTGTTGGAACGTCGAAAAATGAAACTTCGACGCAGGGAAAAGTTGACGAGGAAGAAACAATTCTGGATAAGGGTGTTGGTGATGTATGTGAGAGACGATTGAGTAAGGATGCTGGTACAAAAAAATCATCGGCGAAAAATGAGCAAGCAAATTTGACAAAAAAGTTGTTAGTAAAAATCCTCGAAAGAAAGGAAAGCTATCAGACGATGATACGAAGAGGTTAGTGTACTTGAAAGTATTAGGTTTTGATTTCAAAGTATCATTAATTTTGTGAAAAGTATCAGTCTATGCTACATATATGTTTTATGTAAAGTATGTGTATTTTAATCATTTTAATAAATCAGTGTTTTATGTGCTAGAAGTATTATTTTGAGAAGTATCTAAAATTTAATTAAAAGTATCAGATATTGTTTCAAAAGTATCACTTTGTTATCTAAATAGTATCATATTTCATACATGAAAGTATCATAAAATAATATATGTGATTGTATTAATTATATATTATTTATCTTTTGCAGCGACTTTCTTATCCAATGTAGACCTAAGGGTTTATTTGATGTTGTGAAGTCTTTGACTGATAGCCAAATAGAGTATGTGAAGAATATTGGGTTTGGTGGGTTACTGAACCTTAATGTTCATCATTTACCTGCTCAAATGATTCTGTGGCTGGTTCAAAGGTTTAATGGGAAGAGTCGGTTGCTTAGTATTGATGAGAGGACGAGGTTTGTCATTACTGCTGACGACATTTGTGATGTTTTCATGCTACTGAGGACTGACCGGGAAGTTTTAGTTTTCAAATGGAGTGATAGTTTAGATCCGATTGTTGAATTTAAGAAAAAAGTTGGTATTGATGGGACTTCTAGTGTTGGCACTTTGAAGTCCAAGTTGATGGGTGATTTTAAAGAAGGAGGTGACGACTTTAAACGAATGTTTGTTTTGTATAGTTTATCTACTTTGTTGACCCCGACTGCAAATAGGACTATTGATGTCTCGTGCTTTAAGTCGTTGTTGGATGTGGATGCCATTGCACATTTTGATTGGTGTTCACTTGTGTTGGAAAGACTTGGAAGGGCGGTTGATAATTTTAACAAGAAATCCACCACCCATATAAGTGGATGTATTTTGGCGCTGCAGATTATATATTTGCATCGTCTTAAATGGCAAGGAGTTGCTGAACCATTTGATCTCCCTCTCATTCAGAACTAGACCACGCAACGCATAAGAAAGCGCGTGAAAGAAGAGAGGAGTGCTGGAGAGTTTGGCCAGAGGGAGTGGGTGGAGGATGTTTTTCCTATTTCTAGGAAAACGAAGCCTGTTGTCGAAGAGAAAATAAGCAGTTCGACTGATGGAGGTATGGATGAGAGGGGAAAGCTGGGTAAAGAACATGTTGAGAAGGAAAAATCTGAGAATTTTGATGAATCTTCAAGAATCATCAAGTTTGTATTACCAGAGGGGCAACCGACTGATGATGATATTAAGAAAATTGCTAAAAATGTAAGTTAAATGTAACAGTTACATTCGTCCTAAAGTAATAATCCTAAAAAGTATCCAGGATCACAAAGCCTGTTTGTTGTTGAAAAGGGACATGGAAGTCATAAGCCATGTCCATATGGAGAGACATCGATCTGAAATGCAGCGGGAACATGCAAATACTTCTTCATCACCTGATGATGAGTTCTTCTCAAGTGCAAAACTTCACGAGTATATCGATGAAGTTGTGAAGAATTTTCAGAAGATGAAAGAACGTAATGACCCCACGCATAATGAGCCGATGCCTAGTTTTGACCTTTTAACCCCTGACACAGAGTCACCCGTTGTTGAAGAACAACCTACCTACGAAGCGAATATTGATGATGACGTAATCCAAGGAATGGATGATAGTCAAATTGATGAAGTAATTCAAGGTCAGATTCAACATGCAGAGCAAGTTGTAGGTAGTTCAGGTACTATATGTAAAGTATTAGTTAAATTCTGAAAAGTATCTTTTTTGTTTGAATAAGTATCTCTTTCATTATAATAAGTATCTGTTTTTTTAGAGAAAAGTATCTGGTTTTTACAAATAAGTATCTGTTTTCTTTGAATAAGCGTCATTTTATTTGATAAATTATATATATGATGTGTTCTATCAAACAAGTGATTCTTGGCCTATAAACGAAAAGAGCTCTTTTCGTTCTGAATTTATGAAGAAGAATAATCGTTATTTGGTTGGAATGACCCGGAAAGAGAGAGACATTGTTGATTTCTGTTTTTTTCCGCATAGTCCTAAAATAGAGTAAGTAACATTGAGACTTATTAGATATCCCCTTTTTGATGAGAAATATGTTTGCAAATGCTGGAGAGTTTTTTGTTCCCTTTAAGGATGGGATTGATTCGCTGAATGACTCGAGCTTAATTTATGTTAATGTGATTGACATATGGATTGTCATCTTAAACAAAAAAGCAGTTGGGCCCAACGATCTAAAACACTTTTATTTCAACACTCAGCACTCTGTAAGTAGTATCTATTTTTTTTGTTGTTTTTTATTTTTATGTCGGTCAATTTTTTTATTTTTTATTTTTTGCCGAACAACTATATCTTGTTGATCATTTCCAAGGAAAAAATTGTGCTAGAGATGTCAGAGGTTGTTGGAGGGTATTCATGAGGTTGTTGAACAAACCCAATTTGAATGAAGTGGATCGTGTAAGAATAACTTTAGTTTTTTATTTGAAAAGTATCTCTTTATTTGTGAAAAGTATCTCTATATGTATGAAAAGTGTCTCTTTTTCCTTGAAAGGTATTACAAGCTGTAATGATGAAGTATTTGTTTTTCAAATATGTAGATATTTGTTCCATATTGTTACGAAAGTCACTTTGTTGCTGTTGTGATTAATTTTGTTGAGAAGAAAATTCAATACCTCGACAATCTGGTGCACGATGAAGCTGTTGTTGATGAATATCATGGGCTTGCGACTTTGGTGGTAAAGTGTCATTATTATTATATATGAAGTTTACATGAATTGAGTTGTTGTAATATATTTTGACAGCAAATGCAAATGGCTCTGTTTCTAGAAGAGAAAAATCACGCCAAAGCTCATGAAGTTGCGTCATATTCCTTTGAAAATGTTACTTTTCCGTGGCAAAGAAATGACAGGAATATTGACTGTGGTGTGTTTCTAATGCGCCACATGGAAAACTTTGTGGGTAATGTTTACTCAATTCCGGATTTGTGCAAGGTATGAACACTGTTTAGAAAAATAATATGTAGTTTATAATTATTTGTATTTGTTTTGATATTATTTTTCTTTTCTTTTTTGTTTTGAAGCCTGTTGAAAGACGCAAGTTAAGAGCTGCGTACTGTGCAAGAATTATCCTGTCTGATTTGAACGAGCTGAAGGTGCAAATGGAAAAGGATGTTCTTAAATTTATCAATGATTTCAAGGAACCCCTGAAGGAGCGTCCCAAGAAACGTCTCAGAAAACAGAAGAAATAAACTTGTAGAATTTTAATTACAAACATCTTGATTCTGTGTTTTGTCCCATAGATTTGTAGTTGTGTTTTGCAAATGTTTTGAATTGTATTTTCTTTCGTCAGTTTGACATGATTCTGCAGTTTATTTTGGCAATCAAAAATTAATAGGATTTTATTTGTAGTACAATATGGCAGATCTTTCTTAAAGTATAATCTGTAATGGAAAAAGTATCTGTTTTTATTTAAAAAATAACATAATTCTGCAATTTTATGTATAAAATGTTAAACGATTATAATTTTAATGTATCAATTTTCGAATGAAAAGTGTCATTTGGAAATAATATATTGTCAGTAATTTAGATGTATAAAATAATATAGCATTATCCAGTTTTGCAAACAAACTTATTCGCACAACAAGTGACACATTTGGAAATACATGATAAACTAAAAAGTATCATGTATAATCGAGAAAGTATCATTATTTATGTAAAAAGTAACATTTCTTTAATGCAATATAAAATATGAAACCATAACATTTGATCTTGAAAGTATCATAGTTAGAATCAAAAGTATCACTAATTGCTTCAAAAGTATCAAAATTACAATCTGTAATCTTTAAAAAATTATCTAAAATAATCGAGCATTTGGAGTCTTGGAACCAAACTCCTTGGCTTGAGAACAGTCGGTCACATCAGCAGTTTTATTCTTGCTCTTTTCCAAACTACCCTTTATCCTTTTTCTTCTTCCTTTTGTAACAGTCCGAGTAGGTTCTCGCAATTTATTAGATGTACTTGAAACAACAGATGATTCATCTTGGTCAGTAAAATTCTGTGTATTCTTCAACGCAGTAATAGCGAAAAAATCTCTATTATACCCTTCTTCAATGATCCTTCTTGCTTACAAGTAGTAGAAATTGACGATATAAACTCCGCCTCAAAATCTTTGAACAATGTCAACGTGTATACCTCAGAAGCGTGCTTTAACATCCCAATCAATGGTATGGTACTTGTTGGAATTGATCTTGATGACTTGAATTCATCATTTTGTTCTTTCATTCTCCAATTCTTCAATAGTTCTTTGAAAATACCAAAAAAATCTGTTAAGCTTGTCGTCTTCTTTGCATTTAAGCCCATGGCATTATTAGTACTTCCGCTCCTTTGTGAAGAAAGTATTCCGGCAGAAAAGAACTATGATTGAACCATGATTGTTCCTTTAGTTCATACAATCGTTTGAACCATGATTGTTCCTCCAACCCGTATGTAGAAATCATGTTACTCCAACAAGTTTCAAACTCAGATTCATCGTTACATCCTGATAAGCATTTCCTAAATGTATTCTTAAATGAATTGTTGCTCTTCAACTGTCCAAACCTGCTCACAACATTTTGGTAAAGATGCCATTGGCATAATATATGCTTTGTGCCAGGGAAAACCTACATGAAATTAATCACATAGTTAAAGTAACACTTTTTCGCTTACAAGTATCTGTTTTAGGAAGTAAAGACAGATGTAAAAGATCACACAAAATAATTACAAAATAGAAGTAACAGTTTTATGCTTTAAAGTATCTGTATATTGAGTTAAAGTATCATACATTTTCTATTGCATTAGAAATTGCTTGGTCTTGATCAGTGAAAATAGTGATTGGATACTTCCCTTCCATGGATTTCTTGAAAACCTCAAAAAGCCACTCAAATGATTCAGATTTTTCATTCGATAAAAATGCACAACCAAACATCACATTTTTCCAATGATTGTTGATGCCAACAAATGGAGCACAAATCAAATTGTATCTATTTGTACGATATGTAGTGTCAAATACTACTATACTACAAGAAAAATGCTAATAGACAATAGTGATCTACCGTTGTCGTTTTGGGGGAAAAATGTTGTAGATATCTATGTTGTAAAAGAGGTCGCTGAAAGACGACGACATATTGTACAACAGTGATCTATCTGTTGTCGTTTTGTGATCAACGACAACAGTTTTCCACCGTTGCAAAACCGTTGTCTAATTACAAATAAAACACAACAGTTTTGTAACGTTTAAGCACCGTTGTATAATGCCGTCACTGACAACGGTGGAAAACTGTTGTCTTTTAGCACCCTATTTTACAACACAGATATCTACAACAGTTTTTTTTTCCCTAAACGACAACGGTGGATCACCATTGTCTAATATCGTCAAAGACAACAGATAATTCCATTGTCTATATATCTACAACACCATTGTCTTTTAAAATAATCACAACATGATTTTTTTGCATAAATAATTAAAAAACTCTATAACAATCCACTCACTTAATATATAATACAATTAACAAATCCAAATCCAAATTCATTACAAATGTCAAATATTTCCGAATACGAATTACACCAAATACAAAACATTACAACAAAAGAAGAAATTAGGAAGATGAATTCTACAGTGACATACGAATACAAAATACTCATCAAATCAACAAGTCAATTAAGGAAGAGGCCTCTTTTCTCTCATTTTCGGTTCTTGATTTCTGCATTTGTGATTTGATATGATTAGATCATCAAAGAAATTAATGTAGGTGCAGCAAATTGTCCCACAACAGATCTTCACATATAAAACTAGTCGCGCACTGCAAAAAAAAAAATAAACAAGAGATAGAAACAGTTGATTAAGCCAAGTTCAAGAAAATAGATTTCTTTGCTAGCAGAAAGAACAAATACACATGAACTCAAATCATGCTACCAGAGAATTATATCACAAGATGAATGCAAAACGACGAACAGAAGAACAGAAGAATGTCATTGAAAGCCAACAAATTAAATAACAACTTACAAACTAGAGCAAACTACAGTAACCTAGCCAATACGCAAGAATTCCAGAATCCATAGAATGCACATGACAAAAATGGTAAAATAAAATTAATGATGAGAAATTAAAAAATTTACAAAATTTCAGCAGACGGGTGAAATTTACAAAATTTAAAAAGGTTGTATGCAAGGAGAAAACCACTCAGACAACTGAAAATTGATGGTGCCCCTGGCCCTACATATACATAACACTCAATATAAAATACATGTAATGACACAGTATATAGAACAAAAGAACTCATTCATATAAAGCAAGATGACAAGCATTCATTCACATAGAAAACATGTAATGGCAAAGAGGTAAATTTCTAGAGTTAAAAAGCAAGATGGCAAGCATTCATTCACACAGTAAACTTTATCTATCACTGCCAAAATGATACTCAGTCTAACACTATAATATTGGAAAACCCATAAAAGAGATGTAAATGTTTATAAAAACTCATACCAATTTCAAAGTCATGCCATGGATGAGCAGGAATGGATCTTCGTGACATAGAAGAAAAAATCCTTTCATTGAGGGCAACATGAGAGTTCCCCAAACTTCTTCCAGTACCTTGTCCACTCTTGTCAGCAATATTCAACTAAATCCACTAAAATAAAGAAACAAAAGAAAGGGAAAGACAAGATTAGCCAAGTTTTGCTTTCAAACAAGCTAGAACCAACTGGATATATATATATATATATATATATATAGGTATTATGACTTAATGATGATTGATGAATGACAAGTGTTATTAGTCAAGACATAACAAACACAATATAAAATCTAGTTAGTTATGTTCTACAATTCCAAATGCCAAAACAAATAACAACCAAGAGCGATAGTAGCAAGTTGCCCTTCATTGGATCTCACTTGGGACAAATAACAAACACCTTGTAGACAAGCCATACAATTGCACTTTGTAAAAGATATTGATTGGTGAACAAATCAAAATGCCCTATTCAATCAAGGGACGTATTAGATGCACTTTGAAAAAGATAATGATTGTCCATTAACAAATAAAATAATCCTAGAGCAGAAATATGTCCAAATCTCTGAAAGAAAGAACAGATTACGCATTTCAATGGTATCCTCCAATCACAGGTTTTACCAATCCATTAAAGTAATCTCTGTTATGCAACAGCAAAGAAAACAGTTGCAGCAGGAAATTAAAAGTTTAAAACCACCACTCTACAGGCAATTATGATACATAATCTATTATATGGCTTTCTTAATAAAAAAAAAAACCTTTGGAAAAAAGCCTGGCTTTATTTTTCCATTTGTTTTTAATGCGAATCAAACCTGAATCAGGATGCCCCACATAGGATCACAACTGTATAAAGTGTAAATAAAGATAAATCAATTTATAAGGACCACCCATTTGCAACGGCCACCAAAAGCATTACCTTTGCAAGGGTCACCAACCAAAATCACCTCTGTAATTTAATTAGCTGCCTAAGTTGAAACCTTCAAACATTCAACATTCACTCATTCAAGGTCACCAAAGAAGAAAAACCTAAAATTAAATTAAAAAAAACCAAGATCTGAAAAAGGTAAATATGAAAATATGAAACGTTTAATCTCAAATAGAAAATTTTCGGAAAAAAAAAATAAAAAAATACCAGAAAGCCTGGGTCTAAGGACACAAAAGAGAGGGCGCAGCGACCATTGAGTGAGAAGCCACACCTGAGAGCTGAGAGAGAGAGAGAGAGAGAGAGAGAGAGAGAGAGAGAGAGAGAGAGACGATAAGGAGGAGGGTTACATGTTCTGAGATGGAGAAGTTTCGTATTCTCTTGAGGGCGTTCTGATTCAAAACTCAAAGGCGAATGCTGTTTCTTTTTTTTCTTTTTTTTTTTTGTTTATTTAAGAAATCTAAAATTCAATAAAGAATAATTAACCCTATAACTGAGTTTGGAAATTTGGGAGGGCACAAAGCCACAAACTATGAATTATATCCGATTTAAAAAAAAAAAAATTGAAGAATGAAAATTCAGTAATTTTGATAGGCTAATCAAATTTTGATCACTCCTAATTTTTTATCCAATAAAAAGTTAAAAGTTTTTTTTATCAAGATTTCTTTTCAATAATAAAAATATAATAAGGTATTTTGTTTAATAAAAAGGAATTTTTCTATTTCTTTAATAATGAAAACTATAGTCGGGCGGACCGGGTCATTGGGTCCGTTAGGCCGGGCCAAATAGGCCCAGTCATTTTCTGGCCTGGAAATTCTTGGCCCAACCTGGCCTGATATTCGGGTTGGTTGTATCGGGTCTGAATTGTCGGCTCTAGCTAGAGCTGTCAAAACGGGCTGGAGGGGCAGGCCAGCCCGCGGGCCAGAAAAGCCCGCCATTTGGCGGGGCGGGGCGGGCTGGGAATATCCTAGCCCAACCCATCGCGGGCCGCAGGCTAGCCCGCCCAAAAAATAAAAAAAAAAACAAAAAAAAATATTTTTTCGTATATTTTGTATTTTAATGATTCAAATTGACATATAATTCATAATCAATTAATTAATTCGATAAAATCAAGTGATAAAGCCCGTAAGAAATTCCAAATCATAAAGGTCTAGTTGTAAGAAAATCTAAAATACTACATAAACTAACCTAATAAATTAAGAATCTTTTTTATTAGGTTTTTTTTCATTCTCTGAATACTACTCTCATAAGAATGCAAACAGGAGCTTGCAAGTGTTGAGGTAAATAGGTAATGCACCTCTGTAGCATTATTTTTTTTCGTTTAAAACTAACTGTGAAGCATGATTAATGGATAAAAGGTCAAAATGCCATACATGCTTCAAGATCAATTTAAAATTGCTGGAAACTCGGGACCAAGTGTAATATTAATAGATGAAAAAGTTCAACATAAAAGTTTTTTTATGTTGAACTTTTCCAAAATATTTACTAAAAACATTTACTTAAAAAATGTGCTAATAGACAACGGTTTAAGATGCTGTTGTCTTACGCCTTAACAAATTGTTGTTGTTTTAAAAATACGGCGCTAATAGACAACGATTCGAAAAGTTGTTGTCTTAGACTCGAATGTTTTGTCTTTATCAACAAAGTCCGCTAATAGACAACGACTAAGAGAACCGTTGTTGAAGATCGAAAAACAGTTGTCCTTATAATACAGTCCGCTAAAATACAACGGTCGTGCTAAAAATCGTTGTCAATAATACAATAGACAACAATTTACCAAATAACCGTTGTCTTTTAAGTGTTGTGTTTCAACATTTTTCTTGTAAGTCTCTCCAAAAAACATTGCTTAATTTGGCCATATCGTCTAATTTAACTCTAAAACAAAAGTCCTCCTCGGATTTGTCGTTCATACAACATTTCAACTAATGTCTGTGCATCACCACCTTCTATTTCTTTCAGTTTCAAACGATTTACAAAATTTAGATGATCTTTGATAGTGTGTCCAACACTTTCATCGCCACTCGCTTCATGTGCCATATACCGATAAGAATCTGTTGGTCTCATTCCGGAAGAAACCATATCTTCTATGACTTTGCCCTTTTCACTTGTAATTTTTCTTTCAGAGCGATGAAGGTGGCTCCACTCTTTCCTAGTAAGTGGATGATTGTGTTCTATAATATGACTCAAAACCTCATAAAGACCTTCTTCATTTAGTTTCACTCTCATTGTAGCATTACATCCTGTACGTGTAACAGGAAAATTTTTCTTTTTTTCATGGTTGGAGTTTATTCTCAAATTTCCCGATCTCTTAAACCCCTCACAAGAGCAGACAAAGTATTTCTCCAGCACAACTCCATCAGATTGTGTTCTAGTTGTTGCTTTGCGAACACTAAATCCTAGTTTACGACTGTGATCGCAATACAATTTATGCATATCATCTACTGTCTTCCTTTTAATCCCAACCAAAGAACCAGATATATCCACAATGTCGTTCATGTATTCTGTGAACATTTCAATTAAACACAGTACATGTTAAAATAGAAAGGATACCTTTTTATTAAAATGTAATACTTTTGCATTAATATCTAATACCTGTCTCCACTGGTTCTGTACTCTGTTCAATAGTGTCGACATCATTTATATTTTCATCTTCAATGATTTCTATTTGTTCTTCATCACTAGAAACAACAACTACTGAATCCAATTTTTCACCTATAAGTAGGAAAAATGAATAAAATATAATATTAATAAATAAAAAAATAAGAGGTGAATTTTTTTGAATATGTTAATATAAGCTGTTAAATTTCAAAATGTTCTAGTATCACTTTTCATTCCAAAAGTATCATATTGAAATTCAAATTTATCATTATTTGACTGATTAGTATCACCTTTACATCAAAAGGTATGGATCATGCAACAAAACTTAGTGCATTACCTTCCTGAATGAGTAAATCATTTCCATCTTCATTCTCCATTGCAGAAGTCGTCTTTGTAATGAATATTTGTTGTTGAATATAGTAATAAATAATGCTTTTTGGTAGAACTTTTGTATGTATATAAAATCGAACTGGACTAGAGCTTCAAGAAGGTGAAAATTTCATAGAAAATCGAACTTTTGATTTTTGAAGCTCGAAGAATGTCAAACTTGCAAAGAATATGAAATTTTTGAACAACATTTACGTGTTTGTTAAAGAAATTGCTGTTAAATTGCAAAAAAATTAGTGAAGATCTCGAGTTGGAGCAGCAGGGAGGATGATGACTGGTTTGAGCTGTGGGCGCGTCGACTAGGGCTTGAGTCCAGGGCACGTCGACTAGGGCTGGGGTCAATGTGTGGGCCGGTGTGTGCAAATTGGGCTGGGGTACATGTGTTTAGGCCCAGCGTATTCTTAGATTTAGGTGTAATTTTTTTTTAAAAAATAAAGCTGACTGGATCCGGCTGGATCCAGCGGGTTGGGGCGGGCGGGCGGGTCTAGGATCCGTCTTACGGAATAGGATCCGTAAGACGGTCCTACAAGAGACCATCTCATAAAGTATAAACTTTTCTACAGAAAAAGGGTTCTCTACTCATTTCCGGTTTATATCATTTGACCCCTATATTTTCATAGAATTACAATTAAGTCCTAGGCTTTTAGGGTTCTCTACACATTTCCTGTTTATTAAATCACGGTGCAATTTTAGGGTTAAGGACACTATTGCCCCACTTTTCAGAAAACAAGACAGGTTTTTACATTTCCTGGTATTTTTTGGACAAAATGACGCTCACGCCAAAATTTTCGGGCTTTTTTATGTTGTTGTTTCAAGATTATTTCGGACATGTTTCAAACATGTTTCTTCTAATAAAATTTCAGTGAAAAAATAAATTTTGCCTAGTTAAAACAACACATATTAAAACCAAACAAATTGAAAATAATATAGAAACAATATGAATAAAAAATAATATCAATTTTTGATCCAATGCATGAAAACATAAAAACACATGGAAACAACTAGAGCTGGCAATTTCCAGCACGACTCGCACTTTGGGTTGGGTTGGGCTCTAATATTTTGGGCCCAAAAAGTTCGGGCCTATTTGGCCCGAGGTTTGGCCCAATTTTTTGGCCCGGTCCGATGATTTCATGTACAAAATATATTTCGGGCTGGACTGGGCCATGTATTTCTGCGGCCTGACCAAAATTTGGTCGGTCGGTCGACCTGACCCGAAATCTAGGGTTGGACTGGCTCGACACGGCCCATTGCTAGCTCTAGAAACAACCAAGAAACAATATAGAAACAAACCAGAAAACACCATATGAGCAAAAAGAACTTAAAAATAGGTAAAAATTGTATTTAAACATTGAAAACTACGTGAAAACAACAAAGAAACATCAGAACGATATTAAAAAAGGCATGGAAAAACAACCAGAAACAACGTAAAATATTAAAAACACCACATAATTAAAAAGAGCATAAAAATAGGTAAAATTTGTATTTACACAATGAAAACTACATGGAAACAATAACAAAAATTATTAGAACAATATTAAAAATATTATAGAACAACACAGAAACAATAGAAACAATGTACAAAACAATACATGAACAAAAAATAACATAAAAATAGGTAAAAGTTGTTTGGAAACATTCAAACAACAAAGAAACAAATTTAAACAACATCGAAAAAACATATATAACATATAAAGCAATATATGAACAAAATAATTGTAAAAATAACCAAAAAATTTGCAGGTTATATGAGTACAAAAGTTATATGAGCGTATATTGTGGTACTTTTACCGGAAAGTGGGGCAAGTGTGGCAATTTCTCGCAATTTTAGGGTACTAAAAATATTCAAACTTAATTATCTTATGCAATTTTCCTAAAATATAAATTCAAATCGTGGTTTTAGGCGGGTTTGGCGGTTTTAATAAACAACAATATTATAAAATTGATAATATCTCTTTTAGAAAATTAAGAAAAATGGAAAACAAATAAAATGTTGAAAAATTAATTAATTTATAAATAAATTAATTTTGCAAATAGAATGTACATTGCATTGTCTTTTAATTCAACTACATTAGTTCAATGCTGATTGTATGTTACTTTGAATATAAACATAATGTATATTTGTAATATTAAAGAAAAAAAATAAAATTCATTTTATTTGGAATTTAAAATACAAATCTAAATTTATTATTCACTAAATTAGTTATTAATATATTTATTGCTTAATTATTTAATTAAAGAGGGAAGAAAAATATTTATTTTACCTCTAAATCTGTATAAGGATGGTGCGCGGTTTTAACGGTGCGGTTTTGTTCAAAAACTAAAATTGAACAAACAAGGTGGTGCGGTTTTCATTCAAGATTTTAAATCGGGGTTTTAATAAAAAATCACTATAAAATGGTGCATTATGGTGCTGTTCGGTCGGTTCAATCGATTTTTTAAAATTCATGATCAGCCTTATAGGCTTTCCTTCTTACTTTTTTTTGTTGAATGTTGAGCAAAATACGAAAAATACCTTTTAATTAAACCATCTCCAGCAAAGCGTCGCGCCAAACAAAGTGGTCCAATAATGCGCCACATCTTTGCGATATTTTAAGATTTCTACATGTAGGTCCTAAGGGGTATTAAGTTAATTCTAGAAGGGAGATTGAATAGACTTAACCAATTTTTTTTGAATTTAAACTTAAATCAGAGTTTTATACAAGTAAACAACTTAGTCCTTGAAAGACAGCTAGGTTCAACCTCAATAGGAGAGTTAACCACTCCACAGACTCGACTGAGCTGTTGATAGAGTAACTCAGCTGAATGAAGTGTGTTCTTTTTAAAAGTTCAGTTTACTTGATTTTTCAGCGGAAGTCTTACACCCTTTTTGTAAAATGATTTGACAACACTTGTTTTTAGGCTAAGTTATTATCAGTTGTGAGAGCAAATATATATCAGCAATATTAAAGATATGCAGAATTTAAATGTTGAATGTAAAAGACTCAAGACAATTTTTTAATGGTTCGAGGATGGGCTAATTCCTCTACTCTACTCTTCTCCAACTCCTGGAGGTAATCCACTAATGCAACAACTGTTATAAAATGGATACAACAGTCTAAGTAGGCTTTGATCACACAACCAGCTCTATTCCTGGGACTCAACTTCTTTGTAAGGTAGCTGCCTCACTGCTTCAGCTCCTTCAAACCCTTTGGACTTGATCACGTAGCCCTCCGATGGATTCAAAGCAGATTCTAACTTGAACCTCACAACACTTCCTTCAATTCGTGGATGTGTAGACCTCTTGTTCTTGAAAACAATTTTTTCTCTTCAACAAGTTGAAGCTTTCTTCCTTCACTGAGTGTGTTGGATAGATTCACTTTGAAAGTAGGCTTAAGGATAAGAATGAATAACTTGAGAGAGTTTTGCAGTTGCTTGCTTTGCTCAGATTGCTTGTGTATTTCGTTTTTGCTCTGTGTATGCCCTGGTACCTCTCCCATATTTTTCCTCAGTCTTTTATAGTGAAAGTTTTAAAAAGTGTCCGTTGAAGAGATAGACATTTTTCAAACTTCACTTCTTGATCGTTGGCTTATCTTATTGTACAACTTTTAATGTTGACCCTTCCTTAAATTAATACTCTACAGGCTGCCTGAAACACTGCAGGTTTTCTGCAAACATCCCATTGGTTCTCAGCTATTTGCACTCTTTCATCAAGACAACTTTAAGTTTACAGGTCTGTCCCCTTACTATTTTGGGTAAGTCTTTAACTTTTCTTTGCAACGAACTTCTTTAGCTTTCTTTGAGTTCTTAAGCTGTCACGCCTACCCCTATTACTACTACTAGAAAATATATAAATAGTACAACTCGACCATAAACTTTATTTAAAACGTGTAACTTTTTCCTGTGTAACTTTAATAACACTCGAACAATGAAATAAACCTGGTGCACTGCAATGAAGATTTTACCATTTAGAAGCAAAAGGGCAGTCAATCTTGCCTGCAAGTAAACATGATGACTACATATACAAGTCCGGAACTCAAACCAGCACACGATTTACATATATTTACAATAAAGTTTCAAAAGTTATACACAGTACGAGTTCCTCCATACAAAACCACAGAACCAAAACCAAAATGAACCCAAAATCAAGCCCGACAGGTCGTCATCCATATCTATGATCCTCAAAACCTGAAGAAGCTCCAACACCACAGAGTAAGCCAAAGACTCAGGCATTCTCATGCTCACTTGCAATGCATGAACTACATGAGCTAAAGCTCAGCAAGTAAAAATCATGCATGTCCAAAGATAGTGATGCTTTTCCAACATGTAATGTTCGCATGTAAAATCCATGAATAAAATTACTTTATTCAAAACCATTTTCTTTCATTTGGGCCCCTGACGTAATGCACCGGAAAAGACATCAATAATCAAATGGTCAATAATATCAGTATGGATCTACGTGTGGACCATCCTCCCGCGGCCCATCCAAGGGTCCCCTACTTGCGTCCCTTGTGTCCGCCAAGAAGTACCCCACCCCTCAAGGCCATACATAGGTACTCACAAATGGACCATCCTCCTGTGACCCACCAAGAGCCCATCTCCCATCTAGTGTGTTCATGGTATCCCACCTGTTATACCTAAACATATATCATAAGCATGTCCAGCATGCCTCGGTGCCCTAGCAGCGATCAGCAAACATCCGCTTGTAATATACAAGCACATGCAAATGATGTGAATGACATGTTCAATGACTCACCAAGCATCATATTGAAACATCATGCAAGCCAATTATGCCACATATAATAACCACATATATTCAATAAGATACGACAATCACATATAATACAATTAATTCAAACAATACTAGGTTCATGCATTAGAGTTGCAGATGGATTTTTACTTACCTGTCAACTTTTGATATTCTACGGAAGGGTTGCTAATTTTACTTCCTCCCTAGCATTAGGTGTAGGCCAATCCTGTTGAAATGTAAATCATGAAGTTCTATTTTTTCTATTATCAACAATGTCACGAAAATATTAGATTCCTAAATATTTAGACATCACCTTGTTATTTACTATAATATTTCATATAATTTGCAAATCAGTTAAAGGTTACTGAATACACTCTAATTATAATTATCTCAGGTACTTTATTTTATATTTCCTAATTCTGCAATTAGATGGCCAAGTTAAGAACTTATTCAGTGAATTAAAATTTTTGTAGCTTTGATACATTAATTTCCTACTAGAATTTGACCTTCCAATTTATAATTAGTACGCAACAATTGAAATTTTAATTTACCAAGTCTTAGTGGTTTATTAACAAAGCATAAGCATACCTGAAATTCTTAATTCCAACCTAGAAATGGAAATTGGACAATTAAGCCATAAAAAGGAAAACTTACCTTTAACTAGCAAGATTCATGAAAACAACCCCCAACTTTAGCTCATGCGAAAGAAAAACCAGCCTGAGTGTTTTTGTTGTTGCTTATAACACAATTGAGTTTACTTATATTTAGGCAGTTAAGGAAGTAAGAGAAGTAAATCTTTTGTTTTTATCTATATGCAAACTATATATATATATATATATATATTACATTTTAAGGTATACAAATTACCACATTCTTTCCTTTATCCTTATTGATGTCAGTTTTCATTTTAGAAGTGTATATATATATATATATTATATTAGTTATACTTGTTAGAATCATGATCAGATGGTACACATTACTATATATATATGTTATCAATTTTATACGTAACTAGATTCTATTGATATACTTATAAGTAACTTTAATATTTATACTTGTGGAACTAATTTTCGATATTATTCGTAAGGCCCTGTTTTTGTCTTCTAATTATAATTTTGGCCCCTCCTTCTCGTTTACCACGTGTAATCTTATAACTCTTTGAATAGCTACCACGTGTAACTTAAAAGCTAGCATCTAATAGTCTGATAACTAAATACCCCCGCATTTTTTTAACTACTTAAATTAGTAATCTTACGATTAATTACTATAAGTGAGTTCCAAAATTATAAAACTAGCCAAGTCCTATAGAATAATCAGATTATGCAAATAGCACATAACCAACATGTAATGCATGAACTATATTGGCCTAGTGAGTAGTGAGTGGCTCGGGTATTACATCCTCCCCTCCTTATAAAAATTTCGTCCTCGAAAGTTTACTTACCAAAATAAGTCAAGATATTTAGCTCTCATCTGGTCTTCCCTTTCCCACGTTGCTTCCTCTGCTGATTGATTTCTCCGGAGTACTTTAACTAATGGGTTTTCCTTATTCCTGAGTTTCTTTACTTCTTGTAATAATATCTCCACCGGTATCTCTTCGTAGCTCAAGTCGGCTTTTAATTCTATTGGTTCGTGTTTCAAAATTTGAGATGGATTTGCAACGTATTTCCTTTACATAGAAACATGAAATATGTTATGCACTTGAGACACTGATGCAAGTAAGTTAAGTCTGAAGGCAACATCACCAATTCTTTCTATGATTTGAAACGGACCAATGTATCTAGGACTGAGCTTTTCTTTTTTTCCAAATCACATTACCTCTTTCATTGGTGCCACCTTCATGAACACTTGGTAACCTACATAAAATTCTAACATTCTTCTTCTTTGATCTGAGTAACTTTTCTGTCGACTCTGAGCGGTTTCCATTCTTTGTCGAATTTGCACCACAACTTCTGTAATTTCTCGAATCATGTCTTGACCTAACAACTTCCTTTCGCCAATCTCATCCCAATGGACCGGTGATCTGCACCGTCTACCATACAATGCTTCATAGGGAGCCATCCTGATTGTGTCTTGATAGCTATTGTTATATGAGAATTCTATCAAAGGTAGATATTTACTCCACTGTCCTTGAAAATCTAGCACACAAGCTCTAAGCATATCTTCTAAAATTTGTATCGATCGCTCTAATTGTCCGTCGGTTTGAGGGTGATAAGCAGTACTAAACGACAATCGTGTTCCTAGTGCTAGTGTAAACTCGTCCAAAAAGTAGATAAAAATCTCGAGTCTCTATCTGAAACAATCGATAGTGGCACACCATGAAGTCTAACCACTTCTTGTATATAAAGTTGTGCATAACGGTCCATGGAATAGGTTGAGCAAATAAGAATAAAATGAGCAGATTTGGTTAATCTATCAATGATCACCCAAATAGCTTCGTGTCCTTTGACAGTTTTGGGCAAACCTATCACAAAATCCATGGTGATTCTTTCCCATTTCCATTCTGGAATAGGTAGAGGTTGCAATGTTCCAGCTGGCCTTTTGTGTTCTGCCTTTATTTGTTGACCTGTTAAACATTGTTCCACATATTGCGATATCCCTTTTCATACCAGGCCACCAGTAATGCATCTTCAAATCTCTGTACATTTTGGTAGCTCCTGGATGTACATAATATGGTGTTGAATGCGCTTCTTCTAGAACATTCTCTCGGAGATTGTCCCTGTTGGGTACGTATAATCGTTCTTTAAATTGCAACACTCCATTGTCAGATATCTTGAAATCAGAAGATACTCGAGAGTTAGCATCTTTCTTCACTTTGACATAGTAATCATCACTTTGTTGTTCCTGTTGAATTCGATCAAGTAACGTAGGTCGGAGTGTTAACGGTGCCATATTAGCTTCAATGGACCCCAATGATACAACCTCTACGTTCATTTTCTAAAGATCCATTAACTTTGGTTTCTGAATGTGCATCACAATTGCATTGCTTTGTGTTGATTTCCAGCTCAACGCATCTGCTACAACATTGACTTTACCAGGGTGATAATTGATCACACACACAATCGTAGTCCTTCACTAGTTCCAACCAACATCGTTGACACATATTTAATTCCTTCTGTTTGAAGAAGTATTTTAAACTCTTGTGATCTGTGTAGATCTCACATTGTTCCCCGTACAAGTAATGCCTCCATATTTTAAGTGCAAATACCACTGCATCAAACTCTAAATCATGCGTAGGGTAGTTCTTTTCATAGTCCTTTAATTGTCTAGACGCATACGCAATCACCATACCATTTTGCTTCAATGGGCATCCTAGACTATTCTTCGACGCGTCACTATAAACTACAAAACATCCAATACCTAATGGAATTGATAGAATAGGTGTTGAAGTCAAACTCTTCTTCAATTCTTGAAAGATTTGTTTGCATGCTTTCGTCCATTTGAATGAGACACTCTTTCTTGTCCATTGCGTTAAAGGTGAAGCAATCTTGGAGAATCATTCCACAAATCGATGATAATAGCCCGCTAATCCCAGAAAACTACGTATTTAGGAAGGATTTGTATGTTGTGGCCAATTATTGATAGCCTCAACTTTACTTGGATCAACTGAGATTCCTGCTCCGGACACAACATGTCATAAGAATACTACTCGATCTAGCCATAATTCACATTTCTTAAATTTAGCGTATAATTGTTTTGCTTTCACAACCTCTAACACTATTCTTAAATGTTCAACATGATCCTCTTTTATTCGAGAGTATATCAAGATATCATCGATAAACACAATAACGAATTTATCTATAAAGTTTTTAAATACCCGATTCATCAAGTCCATGAAAGTGGCTGGGGCATTCATTAAACCAAACGGCATCACCAGAAATTCATAGTGTCCATACCTCGTACTGAACACTGTCTTGGGTGTATCATCTTCTTTTATTTTCAGCTGATGGTACCCAGATTGCAAGTCAATCTTCGAAAATACTGCAGCACCTTGAAGTTGATCAAACAAATCATCGATTCGAGGTAACGAGTATTTATTCTTAATTTTAACTTTGTACAATTCATGGTAGTCGATACACAATCTCATCGTAGCATTCTTCTTTCGCACGAACAGGACTGGCGCACCCCATGGCGAGAAGCTAGGTCTAATGAAACCTTTATCTAACAACTCCTGCAATTGTATCTTCAATTCTTTCAATTCAGATGGAGCCATGCGGTATGGAGCTTTTGAGATTGGAGATGTTCCTGGAAGTAAGTCAATAACAAACTCAATCTCGCGGTCAGGTGGTAATCCGAGAAGATCATCTGGAAATACATCGGGATATTCTCGCACTATTGGAACTTTATCAAGGGCTGGTTGGTGTTGTTCGTCGATGCTCATGACACTTACTAGGTATCCTTCACAACCAGCATTCAATAAATGTTGTGCCTATAGTACGAATATCATTGGAAATCTAAAGCGAGTTGTGATTCCAATGAAGGTAAATGGATCTTCTTCTGGGGGTTGAAATGTCACCGTCTTTTTCTGACAATTAATTGTAGCACCATACTTTGACAACCAATCCATACCTAAAATGATATCATAATCGTTCATGGCTAATACAATCAAATCAACATAAAGTTCCCTATTTTCGATTGGAATAGTACAAACTCTCAAAACTTGATTAGTCTGTTTGGAATCTCCCGAGGAATTGTTACATTGTAACCCACTTTAGCTACATCAGGTGTCCTATCGAGTCTCCTCACATACTCAATGTATGCAAATGAATGTGTCGCTCCCGAATCAAATAATACGAATGTTGGGGTGTCAAAGATAAGAAGTTTACTTGTCACCATTGATGGGTTCACCTCTGCAACTGCTCTAGTGATAGTAAATGCTCGGGCTGGCACATTCTTTTATCCCATAGAATTCAGCCTATTTGGGCACGCATTAGCAAAATTTCCTGGCATTCACACATAAAACATCTCCTGGTATCTACCGTGCAACGTCCAGTATGTTGAGTCTTGCATCTAGGGCAAAAAGGTAGTGCCATAGGTGCCTTACCCTGATCAGCTCTTTGGCACTTAATTTGTTCCCACTGTTGTTGTCCTTGACGTGGTAGAAAGTTAGGTTTCTGTTGTTGTTGAACTTGAAAAACTCTCTTCTTCTGATTTCCAACCCATCTTTGTCCTTGTCTGAATTGACGTCTGGCTTCTTGGGCACGAAAAATCCTTAATTCTGCTTGTTCAGCCACCAGTGCTCTCTCAGCAACCTGTGAATAGGTTACTCCTTGAATTCCTGCCATGCTGACATCTATATAGTTCCGGCCTCAGGCTATCAAGGAACCTGTCTACTTTTAGTGCGTCAGTGCTGACCATATGAGTAGCAAACCTGGACAATTATTCAAATTTGCGAATATAGTCCCTGACAGTCATAGTTCCCTGGCATAGTTGTATGAACTCGTTCATCTTCATTACACGAATAAGACCCGTGAAGTACTTGTTTTTGAATAGTTCTTTAAATCTTTCCCAGGTTATTGTCGTAACATCTTCTATGCTCCTCATCGTATCCCACCAATGTCCCGCACTTCCATAAAGCATAAACAAAGCACACATTACTTTTTCTTCTTATGGGACCCTACTGTTTTACATGTTATCTAAAGTCCTCAGCCAATCTTCTGCAGCTATGGGATCTACTGCATCTTTAAAGGTTGATGGATTTAGCTTTTGGAATCTTTCTCCTACTATCTCAACTTGATCCACCTTTGGTGTGGTTAATTCATTTATGCTCTTTGTTCTTCAGCTATATCCATCTGATGGATGAGTTGTTGAATTTGTTCAGATTGTCGATGGATGAGCTCCGTAAGTTGATTTATGACATTATCTCGATCACCAATTGGTATAGGGGTCTCCCCTCCTTGATTTCTATCCCCACCACTACTCTCACCTCTAGTTCTCACCATGATTGAAATACTGTCTTAGGATAACCGAATAACACATGGCCAATATAATATAATGAAACATAAAATGCATCAGACAATAAAGTAAAACTTATTTGCATGGTTGTGCTCCTTGAGTTTTGAGTTCATGTACATGGATAGTCTACAGAACCTGTAGCTGGGCTCTAATACCACTCTGTCACGCCCACCCCTATTACTACTACTACAAAATATATAAATAGTACAACTCGACCACATACTTTATTTAAAACGTGTAATTTTTTTTCCTGTGTAACTTTAATAACACTCGAACAACGAAATAAACCTGGTGCACTGCAATGAAGATTTTACCATTTAGAAGTAAAAGGGCAGTCAACCTTGCCTGCAAGTAAACACGATGACTACATATACAAGCCCGGAACTCAAACCATCACATTATTTACATGTATTTACAATACAGTTTCAAAAGTTATAAATAGTATGAGTTCCTCCATACAAAACCACAGAGGCAAAACCAAAATGAACCCAAAATCAAGCCCGACAGGTCGTCATCCATATCCATGATCCTCAAAACCTGAAGAAGCTCCAACACCACGCAGTAAGCCAAAGACTAAGGCATTCTCATGCTCACCTGCAATGCATGAACTACATAAGCTAAAAATCAGCAAGTAAAAATCATGCATGTCCAAAGAATAGTGATGCTTTTCCAACATGTAATGCTCGCATGTAAAATCCATGGATCAAATTACTTTATTCAAAATCATTTTCTTTCATTTGGGCCCCTGACCCAACTACTATGCACCGGAAAAGAGCTCTGCACACATCAATAATCAAATGGCCAATAATATCAGTATGGATCTACGTATGGACCATTCTCCCGCGGCCCAGCCAAGGGTCCCCTACTTGCGTCCCTTGTGTCTGCCAAGAAGTACCCCACCCCGCAAGGCCATACATAGGTACTCACAAATGGACCATCCTCTTGTGACCCACCAAGAGCCCATCTCCCATCTAGCCATGTATTCACCGGGAAGTATCCTACCTGTTATACCTAAACATATACCATAAGCATGCCTCGGTGCCCTAGCAGCGGTCAATAAACATCCATTTTCTATCCAAAAATATTTTCGTGCATGCGGACACCCGCTTATAATATGCATGCACATGCGAATGATGTGAATGACATGTTCAATGACTTACCAACCAGCTCTCAGTAGGAAGACTTTAGCAGTCCTTAGGCCGCACCATATTGAAACATCATGCAAGCCAATTATGCCACATATAATACCAACATATATTCAACAAGATACGACAGTCACATATAATATAATTAATTCAAATAATACTAGGTTCATGCATTAGAGTTGCAGATGAATTTTTACTTACCTGTCAACTTTCGATATTCTACGGAAAAGGGTTGCTAATTTTACTTCCTCCCTGCATTAGGTGTAGGACAATCCTGTTGAAATGTAAATTATGAAGTTCTATTATCACCAATCTCACGAAAATATTAGATTCCTAAATATTTAGACATCACCTTGTTATTTTACTATAATATTTCATATAATTTGCAAATCAATTAAAGGTTACTGAATACACTCTAATTATAATTATCTCAAGTACTTTATTTTATATTTCCTAATTCTGCAATTAGATGGCCAAGTTAAGAACTTATTCAGTGAATTATAATTTTTGTAGCTTTGATACATTAATTTCCTACTAGAATTCGACCTTCCAATTTATAATTAGGACGCAACAATTGAAATTTTAATTTACCAAGTCTTAGTGGTTTAGTAACAAAGCATAAGCATACTTGAAATTCTTAATTCCAACCTAGAAATGGAGATTGGACAATTAAGCCATAAAAAGGAAAACTTACCTTTAACTAGCAAGATTTATGAAAACAACCCCCAACTTTAGCTCATGCGAAAAAAAACTAGCCCGAGTGTTTTTGTTGTTGCTTATAACACAATTGTGTTTACTTATCCTTAGGCTAGTGGTAAATGACATGTATTGTTAGTCTTATTTCCAATGAGGCGGTTAAGGAAGTAAGAGAAGTAAATCTTTTGTTTTTATCCATATGCACACTATATATATATATATATATATGGATTGGTTCAAATGAGACCAATCCCTTTAGGTTAGTCCATAAGAACACTTATGGACTCTTGATTTAAAATTTTGGATGGTGTAGATCATTTTAGTTAATTTAGGCATATAAGAGTATAATTGTACTTTTATATTTAATTAGTTATGTTAATTGGTAAGTTATTAGCTATTTTTAAGGAAACATAATCCTACATTTTCAGTTACCCGATTTTTAGGGAGGAAAAATCATCAACTTCAAGTATTTTTTTCAAAATTGATACTTATTTCCGCCATATTTTTGAACAGTCGTTCTATTGTATACTTAGTTCAGTGGACTTGTATACTTAGTCATGTTATATTGTATATTTAGTTCAGTGGATTTGTATACTTGGTTCAGTGGAATCGTATTCTTAGTTATATAAGTAGTTTAGTAAGTAATTTAGTAAATTTGTATACCTAGTTCTGTGGATTTGTATACTTAGTTCAATGGAATTGTATACTTAGTTATATAAGTAATTCAGTGTAATTGTATACTTAGTTAAATATTTCTGTATACTTAGTATTATTTTAATGTATAGTTAGTTCAATGTAATTGTATACTTAGTTAAATGTTTCTGTATACTTAGTAAAGTTTTAATGTACAGGTACTTTAGTGTAATTGTATACTTAGTTAATTGTTTATGTATACTTAGTAATGTTTTAATGTATAGTTAGTTTAGTGTAATTGTATACTTTTCATTAATTGTTGCACGATTTTGTTGCCATATTTGAATAAATTGCAGGTTCGAATGGGAAGAGAGAGAAATGAAAGGTGAATCGCTTGATTATGGGGACGTGATCAATACAAAATCACGTCCCTAATTCTTAGGAAGCGGTTACTATATTTAATTTCCTGGATTCCTATTTTATCCCTTCTGTTATATACTTACTTATGAAATGCTGTATACATTGTAATAATCTTGGCCATTGATTTACTATTTGAATGGTGTAGATTTAGTCTTATGGACTAACCTAGGAGGGTGGTCTCACAGGATCCCCTCCCTATATATATATATATATTACATTTTAAGGTATACAAATTACCACACTCTTTCCTTTATCCTTATTGATGTCAGTTTCCTTTTAGAAGTATATATATATATATTATATAAATTATACTTGTTAGAATCATGATCAGATGGTACACATTACTATATATATATATTATCAATTTTATACGTAACTAAATTTTATTGATATACTTATAAGTAACTTTAATATTTATACTTGTGGAACTAATTTTTGATATTATTCGTAAGGCCCATTTTTTGTCTTCTAATTATAATTTTGGCCCCTCCTCGTTTACCATGTGTAATCTTATAACTCTTTGAATAGCTACCACGTGTAACTTAATAGCTAGCATCTAATAGTCTGATAACTAAATACCTCCATATTGTTTCAACTACTTAAATTAGTAATCTAACGACTAATCACCATAAGTGAGTTACAAAATTATAAATCTATCAATGTCGTATAGAATAATCAGATTATGCAAATAGCACATAACCAATATGTAATGCATGAACTATATTGGCCTAGTGAGTAGTGAGAGGCTCGGGTATTACATAAGCTGCTTTACCCCTTTATTGAGTTTTTTTCCCATAAATCTGGGATGACTCAACTGTCAGTCTACTGAAAGACACAACTTCATCACTTGACTAAAACTCTTTTTCGATACTCAGCTGTAACTCAGCTGATTCTTCACTGCATTCCTTCAGTCAACTTCTGCGATCTTCAGTTGGCTGCTTCTTAACTCAACTTATATATCCTATCTATTATATAGTTGAAATACAAGCGAAAATGGGGTGCCAACTTTCTAACCTAAGTTTTCTATGCATCATCAAAATCTATACAAATAAATTTCCCAACAATTTCCCTCTTTTTGATGGTGTCAAAACTTAAATAAAAATATAAAATACAATATAAAGTGCTAAAGAGAATTATTGAAAGAATGTAACATTTTATTGAATGTATCATTCTGCACTTACATGTACTTACAGTGTTTTTTGTGTATTTATAAGTATTGTAAAAATACAACAAAAACATTTCTCGCAGCTCACTTCAACATATCTGTTGCTTCCTCCTTCTTTCTTGATCCTCGTCTTTACTCCTCAGATGTCTCCAGTGATAGTAGCATCTCTATTGTCTAGCCGTTGGTCCAATGTCGCAAAACCATGCTCCATCTTTTCTATTTCAGCACAGATGGCTTTGAAGGCCTTTCGGAAGTCGGCTGTCTCAGCGTACAGTTCCTCAGGCCATACAACATCGAAATCAAAACCAATAGGCACCATCATGGTCTCACCGGAGTTCCGATTTCTTCTGGAGAGACTTGGACATTGTATCTGGCACGTTCTGCGGCTGACTCGGCTTCGAAGGGTATCTGGGCTTCAAACGGAAAATATTCCGCAAACAAGTCTTCAGGGAAAATAGGTATCTCCACATCCTTGGCTTGTAGAGATTTTCCCTTTTCTTTCAAGATGTTTTCAGCTCTATGTGTCTCAGCTGTTTTAGCGTCATCGACAGTTTGAGCAGCTGTGTTAGCCTGCTGAGCTGACTGATCCTCAGCTGTCTTAAAAGCTTCCTCGGCATCAATTGTTTCTTCCTGTTGAGTTATCTGTTCTTCGACTGACTTATCAGCTTCATCGAAGGGTGATGGCGCCATTAGAGGTGGGCCATCAACCATTGTAAATTTCATTGGAGCAGCCTTATCACTGGCCTGACTCCGTGTTGCCTGTGCTTCCTTATCAGCTTTGTCCTTGTTAGATTGATCAATGGTGGGTCAAAAGCTACTCTAGAAAACCGTAGGCAAGTGCACCTGTCATTTATAGTATAGATTATTGAGTACCGAGTGTCATTCCCACGAGGATTGGAAGTACTAATAATTACCGTCTTTTTGTTATCTAATCTAGCATTTTTCAGAGTTTTTGTTTGTTAAAATGGAAAATGAAAAATATAAAATTTAAAATAATTGCAACTTACAAAAAATCAAATAATAGTAGATTGTAAAATAAGAAATCAAGAGCTAGAAATATGTTTGAATGTAAATCCCTCTAGAATGTTTTTGTGATTTAACAAGATAAAGATACAACCAAAAACCCTTAAGAAAAAATCAACCTCTTTTAATAAAATCTCATGTTTTATGGACCGTAGAAATTCCCGATTTAAGTTAAACCCTCTATCGAGCGCGAATAACTTCTAACCTCAAGTTGATTAACTGAAATCTCTTTCTAGTTAAAACCCCCAAGACATCATTATAACAATTTGTGAATTCCCATATTAGGTTTGACCCTAATCCAGAAGATTTATGTCGTCCTATATCTAGGATTGCATGCAACTCTTTTCACTTATATAGGTTCTATTTCACCATGAATCTCTCGATTTCCCGGATGAAAAATAAACTTCAAATCAATATTGCGCATATACCAATTCGAATGAATAAAGCATAATATAAGTGAATCGCACAAAACATGAAGATTTTATTAAAAATATTCAAACCTTAATCACAAATTCATTCTAGAGTTCATTACATTCAAACACTAGAAATTTAGTTACACATGGCTTTGACAAAAGAGTATACTACACATGAAGATTTGAATAAAATGAACATGGTGTACTTAGCTGTTATTCAAGACCAATTCAAGGCTTCCTCCTTGGTTGATTGCAATGATGTTGAGCTCCAAGCCTTATCCTCTATTGCTCTTCAACTTCCAACTGTACCTCTCTTTTATCCTCTCAATGTATTTTGCTTTGAAACAATGAATATACAATGAATCTCTATATGAATGAATTGGTTTACAATGAATGGAATGGAATCCTCCAACCCAAACTCTTGGCTTTTATAGACATTGTTATTGTGAAAGAACACATTAACAATGTCATCTTTTGGCAAATAATTTCTCCACTTCCATAGTTGGGTTGTTGAATCCTTGTTTTCATATGATAATTGAGGGAATAATGGGACTTAATGCAGCAACATGAGAAAAAGTTGTACAAAAGTTGTCCAAAAGCAAAAAGGAAAAGTCCCCATAATTTCCGCCAAAAGGAACTTTGAGTTGGAGAAAAAGCACGGCTGTGTTCGTCAAAATTGACGAACACGGCCGTGCTTGGGAAGCACGGCCCGGCCGTGTTTTCTTCGTCATTGGGGAATTTTTGGCAGGGTGTGCTTTTAAACACGGTTTGGGCGTGTTTTGCTGGTCGTCATGCTGAACACGGCAAAGCACGGCCTGGGTGTGTTTTTATGCTTTTCTTGTTTTTCTTCCCTTTGAAGCATGGCCATGTTTTCCAACATACTGGGGTGTGTTTTGCACGAGATTGAGTCTTCTTGCCTTCTTTTTGATCAACGTTAGACTTTATTTTTGTTCGTCTTTTCATACAAAAATCATGTGAGTTTGCTTCAAGTCTTTACCTTCACCATTCAAAACAATCCAGTGTGATTTTTCTTGAATTTATTGATTATTAAGCTAAAAGGTTAAAGAAATTATCGAAAAAGAGTTATAAAAACATGAACAAAAATGCACTTATCAATCATTGGGGCTGGACTCAGTTTCATTTTCAGATTCCAGGAATCCATTGTCAATATTTTCCTAAGAATCGTGAAGGGCGCTGATCTCTTCTTCTTCCTCAACAACCTCTTCATGAGGAGCAGACACTTCCTCAACGACTTTCTTACCTAGGGAAGTCTCAACCTCCTCTAGGCCTTCTTTACCCTTAGCAGTCTCAACCGCTGATGGGCCTTGTACATTTCCTTGTATTGTCTCAACTGCAGCAGGGTCTTCTGCGATTATCCATTCAGCAAACGGAGCTGTTTTAGGGTCTTCAATGGCATCCGTTGGAGTCTCAACTCCTTGGATTGCGCTTTCAGGGCCAGAAGTCTCAACTCCCATGGCCTCACTTCCATCTTTTGCCTTAGCTGCTTCATCAGCGTCATCGGCGTGCATGGCAGCTGAAGTTTCAGCTGTGACAATCTAAACCGTCTGAGCTTCATCAACTTCGGTCTGCTGAACTGTAGCATTTTCTCCATCGCCTCCAAACTTCATTTGTGGTTGGTCTCCCACAGCCTCCTCCGATCTGGCTGTGGTGGCTTGAGTTTCCCTCTCAACTGGAGCACCAACTAAGTCTTGAGTAGTGGGGTTATTCAAAACCTGAGACCCAACTGTTATTCCAATCGAGTGTTCAACCATCCGGGCAGGTGTCTCAACATCTTCTGCAAGAATTGGCTTGGCTAAGGTGTCCGCTTCATCACCTTCCTTAGTTTCATCGCCATTTTTCCTGGAATTGTCTTCCTCAGAGTGCACATGAGATGTGGTTGCTTGAATATTTTTCACCATCTCCTTTATGTTAGGGCTGGGGGTAATCATGATAGATGAAGATTCCCCAGATCCCCTATTCATTTGGTGCTCGTGCATTTCCATGGATTCCCTTATCGCTTTTTAACTCGGCTTTCTCGATCGCAAACAAAGGTCAATCTCCTCTATATCATCAAGCCGCCATTTCTTTGTTGGCGATTCCAGGGCATCTTCAGCATCCGTGAATGGGCAAAAATGGGGCTTTTGCAATTCAGCAATAGCTTTTGCCTTCTCAACTTCCTTAATTTTTGCATCATCCTTGATTGCGGTCAACATATCTGCACAACTATCATCATCCAGTGCAGATCGTACATAACTTCGAAAATGGATAGGAGGTATTCTTCCTCTTCAATGAATTCAGGATGTTGAAACTGGGATCTGGCTTCACTGAGTTTCCATGATCTCCATATCCAGAACCTTTCTCGAATCTCTGGATAAGCAAGAGATAACATCACAAGATCATAATCATCTCCTTCTTCCTCCTGCACAAGTGCAAGTGGAGCATGTTCCTCCTCAGGTGTCCGTGCATCAGTCTGAGGGGACTGAACATCTAACTCTTCAGACTGGTCAGCTGTGTCTGCTCCTTGTTCTTCAGATGTGTCTCGAACAACTGACTCTTGTTCAATTGGCTGACCCTTGTAAACTAACTTATCTGTTTCAGTGGTGAGTGTTGCACCACCTACAACTTCCTTAGACTACTCTTCATGAGCTTCAGAAGTCTCTTTCGCTGGTTGAGTGCCAGATTCAGCTGGCTTCTCAAGTTCCGACTTCTTGAACAATCTTCTTCTTTTGGTTGTAACCAGAGGGACTTCTGGCTCCACATCTTCAGGCTCTTCAAAGGTAAAAGTCTTTTTGCCTGTCTGCTATTTCTTGGATGCAACTGCCTTTCGGGGTACAAGAGTGCGCTTCTTCTTACGACTGGAGAAGGTAAAGAGGTTCTTTCTCAGTCTCGACTGCTAGGCAGGAGACGGTTCTGGGACGGCTGCATGGGCAGGTGCTTTCTCTGAGACGGCTGCTGGGGCAAGTGCTTTCTTAGCTACATCAACTCTCTTCTTCTTTTGAATCGGCTTTGGAGAAGGAGCTGGGGCGGTTGCAGCAGTGTCCTCGGGGACAGGATCAGCTGACTCATCTTCACTGGTGTCAGCCCTTCTAGCATGAGCTTGCCTTTGAGCTCCAGAGAGGTTAGCTTTAAACATCTTCTTGTTGACATGGAATGGCTTCCCATGCCGGAGTGCAATCTCTTTCACCTCCATAAGATGGCCAATGCCCAGGCCATATCCTAGCGAACTCAAGAATAAACCATCATCTTTGATGGTCACGTTCATGACGTTTTGGTAGATTTGGCTGAAGATGAACTCAGCCCAGTTCACCTTATTTTCTTCAACAATAGCAGCCATGACAGTTAGCTTTGTCCTAGACAGCTGATAAAAGCTGCCAAATTTCATATCCACGCACTTGGACACAATGTCTATCATCTTAAGATAATAATCCTTAATCAACGATTTCTTGGCCGTGTAGACAACCTTAGCAGCAGACTCTGGCTTGGGAATCTATTTCCATGCCACAACTAGGTTCACATCTTTTTCAGCAATGTCCTTCATTCCTGCCGAAGGCAAGCATCAGTGTTAGCTAAGTCCGCAGCAGTAATCTTAATGTCCTTGTCGTGGACTGAAGACCTAATCTCCCCATCATGAACTTCAGCATTCACGTAGAACATGGCGACTTCTTCTAAGTATGTGTGAGAGTATTCCATCGTGAGAAATCCTTTTAGACCTGATTTATCTAGTTTCACAGCAATTTTCTAAACCAGGGCCTTATCAACTCCTTGTTTCACCATTCCTTCAAAATTCACGGTTGAGCCGGAGTGGATTTTCTCAGACATCTTGACAAAATCGTAGTTTGCAGCCATTTTCTTGAAAAGGAAATTGTGGAAAACGTGTAAAATAGGCACTTGAAAAACTAGGGTTTTACTTGCTTTGCAGAGAAACACTTGATCTTTCTTGCTGGAGAAGAGAGAATTGTAAGGAGAGATAAAGTTGAATTTTTGGTTTATATGGGACGTGAGGGGACAATTTTAGAATTTGAAAAGTTTGATCAAAATCAACGGTCAGGATTAAACCTTTGAAACCGCATTAATTTCCCCGCATTAAATGCAATAGCATTTATATCCAATCATAGGCTAAACGTGTGCAGGCTTTATTCTGACATAATAATTATGCTGATGTAATGCCCAAAAATATTTCCGCTCGCAGAAAACGACTGTGTTTTGTCACTTAGCACATAAATAACTCAGCTATCTTCCAAAAGTGACTTAACTCTGCTTCTCTCTTCACATGATGATCACTCAGCTGTCAACTAACTCGATACAACCGATTTTCCGTCTTGGCTGGATAATGAAACTTTTCTTATTTTTCATTTCTCTCTTCTATGACTCTGCTAATTGAGTCTTCTGAGTCTCCTAACTTAACTCAATCAAACCTAGCTCATTCTTAAGCTCGTCAAATCTTGATTCACATAGAGGCTTAGTTAATATGTCAGCTAATTGCTTATCAGTTGAGATGTATTCCAAAGTGATGTCTTTCTTTTTAACATGATCTGTTATGAAGTGATATGTGACATCAATGTGTTTTGTTCTTGAATGCAATACTGGATTCTGAGTGATTGCAATAGCACTTATATTATCACACATAATTGGAATTTCTTTTTCCTCTATATCATAATCTCTCAGTTGTTGCCTCATCCATAGAACTTGGGCACAATAGTTGCCCACAATTACGTACTCTACTTCAGTTGTGGATGTAGCTATTGAATTTTGTTTCTTGCTGAACCAAGAAACCAATCTATTTCCAAGCATTTGGCAAGTACCTGATGTACATTTCCTGTCTACTCTACATCCAGCAGTCTGAGTCTGAGTAGCCTATCAGCTTGAATCCTCCATCCTTTGGATACCATAAGCCAACTTCTTGGCATCCTTTCAAATACCTTAGGATTCTCTTGGCTGCAGTCATGTGACTCTCTTTTGGTGCAAATTGAAATCTAGCACATACACCTACATCAAAAGTGATGTCTGGCCTACTTGATATTAGATAGAGCAACGATCCAATGAGAGCTCTATATCTAGTTTGATCAACAGCTTTGCCACCTGCATCCATATCCATCTTAATTGAAGTGTTCATTGGGATCTTCACTGATGACTTATCTTCCATACCAAATTTCTTCATCAAACGTCTGGTGTATTTTGTTGACTTATGAAGGTTCCATCATTCATTTGCTTGACTTGAAGACCTAGGAAGAAAGTCAGCTCTCCCACCATGCTCATTTCAAACTTCCCTTGCATGAGGTTTGAAAACTTGTCACATAGCTCTTTATTTGTGGATCCAAATATGATGTCATCCACATAGATTTGAACAACCAATATACTCTCCCTATCTTGAATTCTAAAGAGTGTTCTGTCAACTTTGCCTTTGGTGAATCCATTGTCAATTATAAATTGAGACAATTTGTCATACCAGGCTCTTGGTGCTTGTTTTAATCCATACAATGCTTTTTTGAGCTTGTAGACTTTGTCTCCAATAGTTTTCTGCTCAAAACATGGTTGTTGCTCAACATAGATTTCTTATTCTAAAAGTCCATTTAGGAATGTACTCTTCACATCCATTTGATACACAGTGAAATTCTTGCGTGTAACATAAGCAAGAAACATCCTTATTGCTTCCAACCTAGCAACAAGAGCAAAGGTTTCATCAGAATTTATTCATTCCTCTTGGCAATACCCTTTGGCTACCAATCTTGTTTTGTTTCTTACTACAGATCCTTCCTCATTCATCTTGTTCCTGAATACCCACTTAGTACCAATAACATTTTGGTGGGTAGACCTTTGAACTAATTCCCATACTTTATTCCTTTCAAACTGATCCAACTTTTCCTGCATAACCTGAATCCAATGTGTGTCATCCAATGCTTGAGACACATCTTTGGGTTCTATTTGGGAAATCAAACAAGTAAACATTGCTTCATGTTGAGCTCTGGATCTGGTTCTTATTCCATCTCTAACATCTCCAATAATTAACTCAGGTGGATGGTCTCTCAGCCATCTCACATCTGGTTGGAGTAAGTCTGCTGGATTCAACCGTCTTGCAGCTAAGTTGTCTTGAACAATTTCTTCATCATCATTCAGCTGCAGACCTTCCAGCTATCTTTGAGATTCAGCTATCTCATCTTCTTCAGGATTGAGTGCTCTTACATCTGCATCAACATATGGACTCTTATGCATAGTTGGCTGATTTTGCTTCCCAACTAACTCATCTATGTCTTCTCCATTTACATTAGGTTCATCAAACACCACATGGATAAACTCTTCTGTGACCATTGTCCTCTTGTTTAGCACTATATAAGCTTTACTCTCAGCTGAGTATCCCAAAAAGATACCTTCATCAGCTTTAGCATCAAAAGCTTTTAAGTTGTCCTTGCCATTATTGTGGATGAAGCACTTACATCCAAAAATCTTGAAATATCATAGGGACTTTTAGTTAATTGTCTGTTAATCATGCATCTATCCTGAGTGTAACAAGTAGTATTGATGGCTTCAGCCCAAAATCTCTTAGGTAATCCAGCTTCAACTAACATTGTCCTTGCAGCTTCCTTGAGAGTTCTGTTCCTTCTTTCAGCTACTCTATTCTGCTGTGGAGTCCTTGCAGCTGATAACTCATGAGAAATACCATTTTCAACACAATACTGAGTTATAATTCCATTGACAAACTCAGTTCTCCCGTCAGATCTTATCTTTATGATGGTTTGACTCTTCTCATTTTGAACTCTTCTCATCAGCTGAGGCAATTTCTGCAAAGTTTTCTTCTAGCCTCTGCAGGTGTAGCATCATCTCCTTCAGCTGGAGGTGCTCTTCCCACAACAATATTGACCTTCATTATTTGCAGTGACCCATTTTCTATCACTAGCCACATTTCATCGTGTAAGGCTGATAGGTGAGCCTGCATGCGAATCTTCCAGTCATCAAACTCTTCCAATCTAACTCGTATTCATATGTTTGCTGTGGAAGAGTTTGATGACTGGAAGATTCGCATGCAGGCCCACCTATCAGCCTTACATGATGAAATGTGGCTTGTGATAGAGGATGTACCACTACAATATTGAAGGTTAACACTACTGTGAGAAGAGCACCTCCGGGTGAAGGAGAAGATGCTGCGGAGAGGCTAAACCAACCATGGTTGAAAAACCTCGCAGTGAATGGACCAATGAAGACAAGAAAAGATACAACCTGGACAATGAGGCCAAGGATATTCTCTACAAGACGTTGGACAAGGCTATGTTCAAAAAAGTTAAGTCATGCAAATCAACCAAAGAAATCTGGCATAAGCTAACCCTGATTTGTGAAGGATCAGAACAGATTAAAGAGAATAAATTAACTGTTTCTGTTCAAAAATTTGAAAATTTGAAAATGCTTGCAGGTGAAAATCTGGATCATCTGGATGCCAGGTTCACACAGATCACTAATGAGCTTTTAGCTCTTGGGAAAGAGTACACTCAAAAAGAGATGTGCATGAAGATACTAAGAGCCCTCCCAGTGGAATGAGAAATGAAGGTCATGGCCCTGAGACACTCTATGGACCTCTCAAAGACATCGAATCATGAGCTATTCTCAGACCTCAAAGCCTATGAGTTCGAGCTGAGAAGGAAAGAGCAAGAGGAGACAGTTTTACCCAAGACAGCTGCACTGATGGCCAGTGAAGGAAAGAAAGTTGAGCTAAAGGAGACCATTGACCAGGAGAAAATTGCTCTCATGGTAAAAAGGTTCAACAAGTTCTTTAACAAGAACTACAAAAGAAACAAGGGTGAGACCTCTAGGAGACATTCAGTACCTTCCAAAGCAAGGGAGGACATGCCACCCAAGAGAGTTGAACATCAAAGAACTGACTATCAGAGAGCTGAAAACCTGTGTTGGAATTGCAGACAACCAGGACACTTTTTGTCGCTGACTTCCTATCCACCACCAACAAATACGAAAATGAGGAAGAAAGAAGAGTCTTGAGGAAAGAAGACAAGAAAAGAAGAAAGTCATGTTAGTCGTTGATCTTCTTGAACTAGCTAAGTGTAAAGAGCCAGTAGACTCAGACATCATTGAAGCTGACTATTCAAGTGATACTGAGGAAGCGGCTTTGATCTGCCTCATGGCTAAAGAACAAGATCAAGAAGATGAGGTACACTCTAACTTCTCTCATTCTGAGTCAAGTGATAGTGACTGTGACGCACAACTTCATCACCCACAAATCTTTATGATTCATTAGAGAAAATGATAAAAAATTTTGAGCACATTAAAACCTCACACACACTTTTAAATGAGGAAAACAGCCAGCTTAAAAGCCAAAACTCACAGCTGACTAAAGAGCTGAGTACTCTAAGTCAAATAGCTGATGAGAACACCAAGCTGAAGGTTGAAAATGCCAAGATCTTAGTAGAGTTAGCTGCTACTGAAAAGAGAGAAAAAGATCTTAAAAATATGATTGCCTCATTTACAAAGGCATCCAAATCATTGGATGAACTGATAATGAGTCAAAAAGAGGTTAGAGACAAGAAAGACATATAATTCAATTCCTTTGTGCATAGTCAAACTCCCAAAGTGATTTTGGAGAAAGGATCCTCAAGCAATGAGGGAATCCAAAAATTCAAAACACCATATGTTGCACCAACATCCACACCAAAACACAATCACAACCATACTGGCCTTGGATACAAAGGTAAAGGAAAGAAGCTAGTAGAGTATGCTGAGAGGACATCTGAAAAGAAATTTAGAAAAGTCCATCAACAGACTCCAAATATAAAATACTCTGTAAAAGCCAAACAGAGCTACCAAAAGGCCCAGAGATTTTAGCAAAGAAATTCATATGGAGGGAATGGTAGAAACTATCTAAATCAAGTTGATTGGAATAACCAAGTGAAATATCAGCAAAGACCTATGGGATACAAGCTAAAATGGCAAAGACCTCAACTCCAACAAAGGTCATTCCCAAGGCAAAAGAGCTATTATCAACACACATATGCACCTAGGTACAACACCCAGAATTCCACTATTACCCCAAGAAAGCAATTGCCAAAACAAACACACAAGCATAAAGACAAAAGAGATAGCTGTATGATCCTAAAACCCCGAGCAATTTGCTAATGTGCATTATGATTATGGAACTGGTAGATGACAATCTCTTAGAGTCAGATCATCTGGCTATAGGTTGGTTGAAGCATCTTATAGCACTAACCCTCAGGACCCAGACAAGTCTGGGTACCTAAAAATTAATTTCCTTGAATGTAGGTTCAAGGAACAGCTGAGTGCCAAGGAACCTGGTACATGGATAGTGGTTGTTCCAGATATATGACAGGAAATAAAAAAAAATCTGTCAAAATTCAAGGAAATCATAGGTGCAATAGTCATATTTGGAGGAAATGAAGCTCTAGGGGAAATCAAAGGCACAAGATTCATAAAGAAAAATGGACTGGAGATCACATATGTTGCATATGTTGAAGGACTCAGCTTTAATTTGCTAAGCATCAGCCAACTCTGTGACAAAGGCTATAATGTGGGATTCAACATGAGAATATGCCATATCAAGGATGCTGAATCAAATGAGATTGTGCTACAAGGAACAAGACAGAAGAACATGTATGTAGTGGATTGGTCAACTGCTACACCAAGCACATGTCTGCTAGTAAAGAGTATATCCGAATCCAGTTGGTTGTGGCACAAGAAGTTGAGTCACCTGAATTTCAAGACAATCAATGAGCTTGCAAGGAGTCATCTTGTGGAAGGATTGCCTGACTCGGTATACAAGAAAGAGAGCATATGTGATGCATGCCAGATGGGAAAGCAAATCAAATCATCATTCAAGGATAAGCCAAGTCCTTCTTCAACTAGGATATTGCATCTATTGCATATGGACTTATTTGGTCCTATTGAGCCAGCTATCATCAGTGGAAAGAAATACACCTTAGTGGTTGTGACGCCCACCCCTATAACTATTACTACAAAATATATATAGAGCACAACTCGGCGAAAAACTCTATTTAAAACGTGTAAATTTGTTTTTCCTATGTAAATTTAATAACATACGATCAACGAAGTAAACCCTGTACACTGCAACAAAGATTTTATCATTTAGAGGCAAAATGCAAGTCAACCCTGTTTGTACGTAAACACGATGACTAGATATACAAACCCAAAACTCAAACCAACACACTATTTATATATTTTTACAATACAGTTTCAAAAGATATAAACAGTACTAGTTCTTCCAAAAAACACAACAGAAGAAAAATCAAAATGAACACAAAATAAGCCCGACAGGTCGTCATCCATATCCATGATCCTCAAAACCTGACAAAACTCCAGCATTGCACAGTAAGCCAAAGACTCAGGCATTTTCATGCAAACCTGCAATGCATGAACTACATGAGCTAAAGCTCAGCAAGTAAAAATCACGCATGACCAAAGAATAGCAATGCTTTTCCAACATGAAATGCTAAAATGTAAATTCATGCCTCAAAATATTTTACTCAAATCATTTTCTTTCATTTGGGCCCCTGACCCAACTACTATGCACCGGAAATGAGCTCTGCACACAACAATATTAAAATGGTCAATAATATCGTTGTGATGTTACGTGTGGACAATTCTCCCGCGGCCCAGCCAAGGGTCTCCTACTTGCGTCCCTTGTGTCCGCCAAAAAGTATCCCACCCCACAGGGTCATAACATAGGTACCCACAAATGGTCCATCCTCTTGTGACCTACCGAGAGCCCATCTCCCATCTAGCTCTGTGTTCACCAGGAATACCCCACTTGCTATACCTAAATATATATCATAAGCACGCCCAACGTGCCTCGGTGCACTAGCAGTGGTCAATAAACGTTCATTTTCTTCCAGAAAATATTTTCGTGCATGCAAACATCCTCTAGTAATATGCATGCACATGCAAATGCTGTGAATGACATATTCAATGGCTCACCAAGCACCATATTGCAATATCATACAAGCCAATTATGCAATATATAATATCCACATATATTTAATAAGGTACCACAGTCATATATAATACAATCAATTCAAACAATACTATGTTCATGCATTACAGTCGCAGATGGATTTTTACTTACCTTGTACTCTTGAATATGCTATTGGCTCTAACTTAATTGCGTTTCCCTTCTAATTTTAAAATACCTGTAAAAATATAGGATATAGATTATTATGTTCAAATTAATAAGCTTACTATTTTTCGTACAAGACTCAAAATTTTAAAATTAATTAAACCTATAGATCTATCATTTAGACTTAGTTAAAACTTCCAAATACATTTGTCCCATTCTAGATATATTCTAAATTGTTTGAATGTACAATAATTTGTGTTAAATTTTAAGATGCTAAATATCACGTCCTTGAAATTCCATCAAGCGAAATATTTACCATTACACACACACACACACACACACACATATATATATATATATATATATATATATATATTCAAGGCTTTATGTATAATTTTCAGTACCAAGCTGGGAGTCGGTATTCAATATTTTTTTTTGTTTTTTTTGAGTCAAGCATAGTTAAATTTAGTATAACATTTAAGAACTCTTCAAATTTAAATAATTTTTAATCTCAACTAATACAAAATAACTTCTAATTTACTATATGAAATTCCTTTTAAACATAAATTAAAAATATACACAAACTCAATTCATGTGGGCGAATCATAATTACCTGTGCTATTATCTATCTCCTCTTTCTTAATTTCTACCAAGTTCTTCCAAGAGCTTGTTTCTGTTTCTCATTTCTTTTGTTATTCCCGTGTGCATATTTAGTAAGTAACATACTTATCTTTTATTCTATTAGAAATAAGGCGGTTAAATGGGTTAAAAGATAGAAATGTTTATCTATAGATAAATCATGCTTTCAGACTAAGCAACTCATTTTGTTGGATAAGCTGTGAACATACATTCTCATCTAACACACACATATATTTTATCATTATTCATTATCCACGTATCTATGTCTCATGTGTTACTATTTCTAGCATCAGCATATAACCATCATCATGTAGCTTATAGGTATCAATAGGTTTGTTTCATTTTTCCCTATTAAAATATTGTGTCTTTATTCTATTATAATTTATCAATTAATATATATTACCCACTGAACAAATAAATATAAACCTATAAATTTAATTGTTGTGCTTAATTAAAATTAAGGTTAACATAAATTAATTTTTGTGTGCAAAGAAATCTTGCTAGAATACAAATCATAAGACCCGGTAACTATTATTATTATTATTATTATTATTATTATAATTATTATTATTATTTTAATAAAACTAATAATCCCAGATAATATATATCATCTTACTACATGTTTTCGATCATATATTATATTCACCCGTTCAATCAATTTGTTCGCATTTTAGGTTTCTCGATACACACATTGCTGGGCAAATTGCCAAAATATGGCAAAAATGGTATGAGTTTGTGCAAATATGGTAAAAATCAAGGGGTTTGTGCATTTGTTCGGTGGCGCACATGGATTGTGCGCCACCTCAATTGGTGGCGCTTCAACCATGTGCGCCAAGATTAAATTTTTTTTTTTTTTTTTAAAAAAAATTCAGCTGGCGCAGCTTAAGCATGCGCCAGCAGTTGTAAAAATTACAATTGGCAAATTGGGGGTGGGGTTTGGCTGGGGGGTGAGGGTGGGGTTGGGCTGGGGGTGGGGGTTGGCTGCAGGGGGTGGGGTGAGGGGTGGGGGTTATTTTTATTATTTTATATAATAATAAATTAATAATTATTCCATGTAATTAGTTCGTATGTAACTTTTTCGTTTTTTATTTGTTTTTAACGTGCAATATGTCAAATTAATTATTTTTTTACGGTCTTCAATTTGACATCCATATTGCATATTTTTGCAAGAAAAAAAATACATAGTTATAAATTGGTCTCGATTTGAGAAGTCTATTCTTACACGATACACGTATTCGGGGTCGGGTTTCGGGTACCCGACCCGGTCGGGTGGGGTATTTTCCTAGGAAAATCGGGATTCGGGTACCCAATCGGATACCCGCCACTAATCGGATCGGATATCGGGTAGTGTATAAATTACCCGAATACCCGATCGGGTACCCGACATTTTTTTTTAAGAAAAAAACTAACCTTTATTTTCATCGCCAAAATACCAGTAGCATTTACACTATAAAAGGGTTGTAAGAAAGAATTAAACTTCATAATCTTCCCCAGAGATCTGTAAGAACCACAAAATTCATTAAAGACAAAGATCAAATATCAGGAAATACAAAAGCATCTGTTATTCCCGTGTGCATATTTAGTATGTAACATACTTATCTTTTATTCTATTGGAAATAAGGCGGTTAAATGGGTTAAAAGATAGAAATGTTTATCTATAGACAAATCATGCTTTCAGACTAAGCAACTCATTTTGTTGGATAAGCTTTGAAGATACAGACTCATCTAACACACACATATATTTTATCATTATTCATTATCCACGTATCTATGTCTCATGTGTTACTATTTCTAGCATCAGCATATAGCCATCATCATATAGCTTATAGGTACCAGTAGGTTTGTTTCATTTTTCCCTATTAAAATATTGTGTCCTTATTCTATTATAATTTATTAATTAATATATATTACCCACTGAACAATTAAATATAAACCTATAAATTTAATTGTTATGCTTAATTAAAATTAAGGTTAACATAAATAAATTTTTTTTGTGCAAAGAAATCTTGCTAGGATACCAATCATAAGACCCGATAACTATTATTATTATTATTATTATTATTATTATTATTATTATTATTATTATTATTATAAAACTAATAATCCCAGATAATATATATCATCTTACTACAGGTTCTCAATCATATATTACATTCACCCGTTCAATCAATTTGTTCGCATTTTAGGTTTCTCGATACACACATTGTTGCCACCTTTCATCCCTAAATTTACCACGTGTAATCTTGTAATTCTTTGAATAACTACCACGTGTAACTTAATAGCTAACTTCTAATAGTCCGACAAATAAATACTTTTTTTAACTACTTAAATTAGTAATCCAATGGATAATCGCTATAAATGAGTTTCAAAATTATAAAATTAGTCATGCATCACAAAATAATCAGATTATGCAAATAGCACATCACCCACATGTAATGCATGAACTATATTGGCCAGTGAGCAGTGAAGACTCAGGTATTACAGTGGTGGTGGATGATTACTCAAGATATATACATGGACAATTTTCATGTGTAAAAAGAAGGAAACACTGCAGAAATTGCCTCAGCTGATGAGAAGAGTTCAAAATGAAAAGAGCCAAACCATTATAAAGATAAGATCAGATAGGGGAACTGAGTTTGTCAATGGGATTATAACTCAATATTGTGTTGAAAATGGTATTGCTCATGAGTTATCAGCTGCAAGAACTCCACAACAGAATGGAGTAGCTGAAAGAAGAAACAAAACTCTCAAGAAAACTACTAGGACAATGTTAGCTGAAGCTGGATTGCCTAAAAGATTTTGGGCTGAAGCCATAAATACAGAATGCTATACTCAAAATAGATGCATGATCAATAAGCAATCCAGCTTCAGCTAACATTGTCCTAGCAGTTGGGCTGAAGCCATAAATACAGAATGCTATACTCAAAATAGATGCATGATCAATAAGCTGGATTGCCTAAAAGATTTTGGGCTGAAGCCATAAATACAGAATGTTATACTCAAAATAGATGCATGATCAATAAGCAATTAACCAAGACTCCCTACGAGATTTGGACATGGAGAAAGCCAAATGTTGGATATTTTAAGATATTTGGAAGTAAGTGCTTCATTCACAACAATGGCAAGGATAATTTGAAGGCTTTTGATGCTAAAGCTGATGAAGGTATCTTTTTGGGATACTCAACTGAGAGTAAAGCCTATAGAGTGCTAAACAAGAGGACTATGGTTACAGAAGAGTCTATCCATGTGGTGTTTGATGAGCCAAATGTAAATGGAGAAGACATTGATGAGTTAGCCGAGAAGCAGAATCATCCAACTATGCAGAAGAGTCCTTATGTTGATGCAGATGTGAGAGCACTCAACCCTGAAGATGATGAGATAGCTGAATCTCAAAGACAGCTGGAAGGGTCTGCAGCTTAATGATGATGAATAAGTTGTTCAAGACAACTAGCTGCAAGACGGTTGAATCTAGCAGGCTTACTCCAACCAGATGTGAGATGGCTGAGAGACCATCCACCTGAGTTAATCATTGGAGATGTCAGATATGGCACAAGAACCAGATCCAGAGCTCAGCATGAAGCTATGTTCACTTGTTTTATTTCCCAATATAGCCTAAAGATGTGTCTCAAGCATTGGATGACACACATTGAATTTCAGGCCATGCAAGAAGAGCTTAATCAGTTTGAAAGAAACAAAGTATGAGAATTAGTTCAAAGGCCTACTCACCAAAATGTTATTGGTACTAAGTGGGTATTCAGGAACAAGATGAATGAGGAAGGATCTGTTGTCAGAAATAAAGAAAGATTGGTAGCCAAAGGGTATTGCCAAGAGGAAGGTATAGATTTTGATGAAACATTTGCTCCTATTGCCAGATTGGAAGCAATAAGGATGTTTCTTGCTTATGCTGCACACAAGAACTTCACTATATATCAAATAGATGTGAAAAGTGTATTTCTGAACGGACTGTTAGAGGAAGAAGTCTATGTTGAACAACCTCCATGTTTTGAGCAGAAAACTATTGGAGATAAGGTCTACAAGCTCAAGAAAGCATTGTATGGATTGAAACAAGCACCAAGAGCATGGTATGACACATTGTCTCAGTTTCTAATTGACAAAGGATTTACCAAAGGAAAAACTGACAGAACACTCTTCAGAATTCAAGATGGAGAGAGTATATTGCTTGTTCAAATATATGTGGATGATATTATCTTTGGATCCACAAACAAAGAATTGTGTGACAAGTTCTCAAACCTCATGCAAGGCAAGTTTGAAATGAGCATGATGAGAGAGCTGACTTTCTTCTTAGGACTTCAAGTCAAGCAATTGAAGGATGGAACCTTCATAAGTCAAACCAAATATACCAGAGATTTAATGAAGAAATTTGGTATGGAAGAAAAGTCATCGAAAGATTCCTACGAACACTTCAATCAAGATGGATATGGATGCAGATGGTAAACCAGTTGATCATACTAGATATAGATCCCTTATTGGATCATTGCTCTATTTAATAGCAAGCAGGCCAGACATCACCTTTGCTGTAGGTGTATGTGCTAGATTTCAATCTGCACCAAAAGAGAGTCACATGATCGTAGCTAAGAGCATCCTAAGGTACTTGAAGGGATGCCAATAAGTTGGCTTATGGTATCCAAAGAAGGAGGATTCAAGCTAGTAGGCTACTCAGACTCAGACTATGCTGGATGTAGAGTGGACAGGAAGAGTACATCAGGTACTTGTCAAATGCTTGGAAATAGATTGGTTTCTTGGTTTAGCAAGAAACAAAATTCAACAGCTACATCCACAGCTGAAGCAGAGTACATAGCTGCGGGCAGCTGTTGTGCCCAAGTTCTTTGGATGAGACAGCAGCTGAGAGACTATGATATAGAAGAAAGAGAAATTCCAATTATGTATGATAACACTAGTGTTATTGCAATCACTCAGAATCCAGTGTTGCACTCAAGAACAAAACACATTGATGTCATATATCATTTTATAGAAATCATGTTGAAAAGAAAGACACCACCTTGGAATATATCTCAACTGATAAGCAGTTAGCTGACATATTCACTAAACCTCTATGTGAATCAAGATTTGAAGAGCTTAAGAATGAGCTAGGATTAATTGAGCTGAGTTAGGACACTCAGAAGATTCAATCAGCAGAGACTATGAAGAGAGAAAGAAAAATAAGCATATTTCAGTATGAAGAGAGAAAGAAAAATAAGCATATTTCAGCCAAGACAGGAAATCAGTTGTATCGAGTTAGCTGACAGTTGAGTGGTCTAATGAGAAGAGAGAAGCAGAGTTAAGTCACTTTTGAAAGTTAGCTGAGTTATTTATGAGCTAAGTGACAAAACGCAGTCGTTTTCTGCGAGCGGGAATGTTTTTAAAGGATTACGTCAGCGTAATTATAATGTCAGAACAAAAGCTGCACGTTTAGCCTATCATTGGATATAATTGCTGATGCATTTAATGTGGAAAATTAATGCGGTTTCAAGGGCTAAATCCTGACCGTCGATTTTGATCAAATTTTTCAAATTCCAAAACCGTCCTTTCAAGTCCAATATAAGCCAAAACCTATTTTCTCTCTCCTAACAAACTCTCTCATCATCAACAAGCAAAGGAAGTTTTTCTCTATGAAAGTGCAAAGCCATAGTTCCAAAAGAACAAGATTTTTCGCTTCATTCACCGTTTATTTTCTAAGAAAATGGAAGCCTCGTACGATTTCATCAAGATGTCCGAGAAGATCCACTCAGGATCTACAGTCGACTCCGAGGGAATGCTGAAATAGGGTGCTGATAAGGCCCTGGTGAAGAAGATCATTGGAAAGCCCGAGAAATCGGGTCTGAAGGATTTTCTCACGATGGAGTTTTCTCATACGTACTTAGAAGAAGTTACCATGTTCTGTGTCAAACCTGAAGTCCATGATGATGAGATTCGCTCATCCGTCCACAGCAAGGAGATCAAGATCACTGCTGCCGACCTTGCTGAACACTACAAACTGCCTACTGAAGGGCTAAAGGAGATAGCTGAGAAGGATGTGAACCTAGCTGCTGCTTGGAAGGAAATCGCCAAACCTGAGTCAACTGCGAAGGCTGTCTATACAACCAAGAAGGCTTTGATAAAAGATGATTATCACAAACTAATGGACATCGTGGCCAAGTGTGTCGATATGAAATTCAACAGTTTTAATTAGTTGTCTCGAACTAAGCTGGTGGTGATGGCTGCGATTATGGAAGAAAAGAAGATAAACTGGGTTGAGTTTGTCTTTAGCCAAATATGCCAAAATGTGATCAACAAGATCATCAAGGAGGATCGACTGTTTGGAGGCTCACTGGGATATGGCCTGATTGGCCACCTCAAGGAAGTGAATGGGATTGCCCTACGACATGGAAAGCCATGTAAACAAAAAGATGTTCAAGGAAAACTTGTCAGGCACTCAGAGGCAAGTGCATGCAAGGAAAGTTGACACTAGTGAGGGTGAATCAGCTGACCCCACTCCAGAAGACACAGCTGCAACCGCCCCAACTCTCTCCTCCAAGCCGAACCAAAAGAAGAGAGTTGTTGCAGCTAAGCCATCACCTACCCCAGCAACCAAGTCAAAGAAGGCTCCTGCCCCTGTAGTCGAGCCAAAAACACCTGCCCCAACAGCTGAATCAGAATCTCCTACCCTTGCAGCCGAGATCGAGAAGGCCACATTTAAACCTTCTCCGATCGTGAAGAAGCGCACAGCTGTGCCTCGCAAGCCAGTTGCTGCGAAGAAGATAAAGATGGCGGAGCTAGAAGCCACCGAAGAAGAAGCTGAAGAGGAAGAAATTCCTCTTGTTCAGGCCAAGAGAAGACTGTTCAAGAAGTATGAACTTGAGAAAGCTGAGTCTGCCACTCAGCCCGAGAAGCCTAAAGAAGAGACTGTTGTAACTCAAGAGGAGCAGTCGAAAGAAAAAGATGGTGGAGATACAACCACCATGGACATAGAGAACACTGCTGATGTCGATTAGCAGACTGTAGAAGACCCAGCTGCTCGAGAGACAGCTGTAGAAGTGCAAGGAGCTGAGACAGCTGATCCTAATGAGGAAAGAGTTGTCCAATCCCCTCAGACCGATGCCAATGAATCTGAGGAGGAGCATGCTCCTCTTGCCACTATTCATGAGGAAGGAGATGATGATGACATTATAATGCTATCTCATGTATATCCTGATGTTCAAGAGAGATTGAGGGAATGGAGGAGCTGGATGCTAAGTTACTCGAGACAACAATTTGAGCACCCAGAGTTCATAGAAGAAGAAAAGGAGCTCTTAAGCTTCATGGGGAACATATCTCTCCACTCCACCCTTGATCCAGATTTTTGTATGACTATCCTTCTTGACATGAAGGAAGAAGAAAAAGAAAGAGCTTTGGAGAAGGCCAAGGCTATTGAGAAGTCCAAGCCATGTTTATTTACTGGTGGACCTAAGCATGAAATGGAATCAACTGACAGCAACGATAGTGACGTAGAGGAGATCGACCCTGCTGTAGCAGCAGAAAGTTGAATTCCAGCAGGCCATCAGAGAATCTAAAGCCATGCACGAGCAACAAATGCAAGAGGGTCCAATAGAGTCTTCTCAAATCTCTCCCAGCTCTGACCCTATGGATGTGGTGCGAAACATAGTTGTCGATATTGCTGCCACCACATCCCTCGTGCACTCAGAAGATGACACTAAGAAGTTTGGCGATGAAGCTAGGGAAGGTGACGAAGCGGGCACTCTACCCAAGTCAACTCCTGCAGAAGGTATTGAAACACCTCCCACCACGGCTAATCACTCAAAGGAAACTACAGTTGAGTCTTAGGTGCAGAGCAACCCCACTACTCTTAACTTAGCTGGTGCGCCAGCTGAGGGGGAAGCTCTCACCACCACAGCCAAGTCGGAGGATGGTGTGGGAGACCAAAAAATGGAGTTAGGAGGCGAAAGAAACAGGCTGAACAGTAGATTGAAGTTGATAAAGCGCAGACGGTTGAGACTGTCTCAGCTGAAACCTCATCTGCACTGCAGGCCGATGACGCTGCTGATTCAACTATGACATAAGATGGAAAGGAGGCCATGGGAGCTGAGACTCCTGGCCCTGAAAGTGTAATCCTAGGATTTGAGACTCCGACGGATGCCACCGAAGACCCTAAGGCAGCTGAGTCTGCCGGGGGAGATGTTCAAGACCTGCTGCATTGAGACGCACACGGGATGTAGAAGGCCCTCCAGTGGTTGAGACTGCTGGGGGTATTGAAGGCCCAAAGGAGGTTGAGACTTCCTTGGGTAAAGAAGCTGTAAATGAGCAAATTCCTTAGGTGGAGGCAACTGATGAAGAAGAAGAAATCAGTGCCCTTCGTGATTCCCAAGAACATGTTGATATTGAATTCCTAGAATCCGAAAATGAAGCTGAGTCCACCCACGTTGATGAATCTAACAAGGTCACCACTGAGGATGCTCAAGCCTCTAGGAGTGAAGCTAGTGATAAAGCTGCTTCGATGAAATTCGTGTTGGTTGATGGGCCACCCCCAATGGCACCATAACACTCCGATGACGCTGATAAGTCAGCTGAGGATAGACTACTAATAAGGACGCCCCAACTAATACCGATGAAGCTGTTAAGAGAGCTGAGGGTCAGTCAGCTGAGCAGGCTCACATAACTGCTCAAGCTAAAAATCAGTCAGCTGAGCAGGCTCACACAGGTGCTCAAGCTGAAACTCAATCAGCTCAGCAGGCTAACACAACTGCTCCAGATGCCGATGAAGCTAGATTAGCTGAGGCAAGTCGAGTTGAAGAAATTTGAAAAGAGAAGGGAAAGGCCCCACATGCTGAAGGTGTGGGAATACCTGTTTACCCTGACGATTTATTTGAAAATATATTTCCTTTTGAAGCCCAAGTACCCTTAAAAGCCGAATCAGATGCGGAACAAGCCAAGCACACTGTCCATGTCCCACCAGAAGAATGCAAAACTCTAGCTGATACAACAATGGTGCCAATCGATTTTGATTTTGATGCAGTATGGCCAGAGGATGAGTCTGCTTCAACAGCCGACTTCTGGAAAGCCTTTAAAGCCATTTGTGCTAAGATCGAGAAAATGGAGCATGGCTTTGCATCATTAGACCACATGCTGGATAATCGTGATGCCAACATCACTGGAGACATTCGCAGAGTTGTACTAAGAATTCGAGAATGGGTTGGACAAACATTGGCTTTGAGACGAGAGCAAGTCCGCTACTTTAAGTCCCTATTCGTAGAGTTAGTGGTTTGGAGCTCCGGTAATCTCAAGTTCCAGCAAAGACAAAGGGACCACGTTGTAAGGATGGAGAAATCTCATAAGTCAAACATGGAGTTACTTAAGCTGCAACACAAAAATGAAATTGCCATATTGGAGACCAACATGAGTCAGCAAATTCAGGTTCTCCAAACAGAAATGAAGGTGATGGCAACTGAGTCAAAATTGGGGACTTCCTAAGTCACATGATAAATACGATGCAACCAACAGCTGACTTGATTTCATCCTCAGTGTTATGTTCCCTGGCCTTCCTCTACCTTTTAGTGATGATGCCAAAATTGGGGAAGAGGAAGCTATGAGGGAACTGAAGGAAGGGCAAGGGAGTTATAAGGAGGAAAAGAAATGAGAAGCATCTAAGGGGAAAGAAGTTTAGTGAAAACCCCCTTCTGAAAATTATGTTTGCCAAAACTCCTCAACAAGGAGATGTCACAGCCTCACTCCTCAGCAGACTACCTAAAGAGCTGACAGTCGAAGAGAAAGTTGAGTTGGCAGTCAAAGAATCAACAAGAGCCATCGAAGCTGAGTTTGAGAATGTGGCTGAGAAGCATTCCGAGCGCATTAAGAATATCCGAACAAGGTATGATGGCCCCCAACAGGACTACTAAAGGATTCCCCAGTGATTAAACCTCCTAGAGAAATCACAATGCCTGATGCTGGATCTGAGCCCAGATTGCTAGAGTAATTTCAAACTCTAGAAGCAGAAGACTATTTCAAAAACTCGACTCTACCGCAGGCGTGGGACTTGTACTGGGAGAAGGGCCTTGATTTTTGTAAATCAGCTGACAGGCAACAGAGTTCCAGTAGTCACTCAGCTGGAAAAGCACCAGTGCAGTACACTCCCAGAGGTGGAGCTGAGTCAACAAGAGGAAAAGGAAGATCTGGAGGCACTGGAAGAGGCAGAAGCACTCAACCACAACCAAGACCAAAAGACATAAGGTACATTGATCCACAGAAGAAAGGGATCATTTACTGGGCTGGGTACGATCATCTTGCCAATTTAGAAGTGATGTGCAAGAATGAAGAAGCTGTGAGGAGGCAAGAAGCAGTGAATGAGCGAGTAACGCGCGAATGAGAGGAGAGACATCATAGGGATGACCCTGCTGCTAAGCGTGCTTATGAGAAGAAGAATAAAGAAGAAGAAGAGAGGAAGACAGGAGGAGAGGTGAAGATGAAGAGAGAAGAAGGAAGCAGTCGAGGCGTTGATGACAACTGTAACCCCTTCATGTATTTTACTTTCCTGTAAATACATAGCTGTAAGTATTTTGTAATCTCATAATGCTTTGATACCTATTTGTAACTTTGCCCTGATACATGTTGTAATTCAATGTATGTATAAACTCTGATACAATGTATAGAGTACATTTTTGTAAACAGCTTTGTAAAGGACAAGAATGTTATGATCAACAAAATTGACATATTAAAGCATACATTCTTTGTTACTACACTGCTTGTGTTTGCTGTAATTTTTAAGTTTTCGCATCATCAAAAAGGGGGAAATTATTAGGAAATTTATTATTAGAATTTGATGATACCATGTAAAACTTAGAATAGGAAATTGGCACCCCATTTTTCTTGAATTTCTTTTTTGTAGTAGATAGGACTGCATGAGCTGAGTGAAGTCAGCTATGTCGAATAATGCAAGAAGTCAACTGAAGACTGAAGTGAAGGCCCAGATGTATGTCAGGTGAGTGTGGTCAAAATGAAAGGCACAGACTGGACTGAAGGAGATCCAATTGAGGAACAACTGAGCAAATGTTGAAGAATTGTCAGTCAAGTTAGTAAAGAGCCAAGTCTACCAGTTGAACTGATAGTTGAGTCTTTCCTAAAAGGATGGAGCAGACTCAAGCCAAAGGGATAAAGACAACTGTCAAGTCAAGTCGACTGACATTGATCCGTTGGACGAAAGTCAAGGATATTACTTGATATAGTAATTAGTCCAAGCTGCCCTGTCTTAAAGTGTTTGGCCCAGGAACATGAAAAAGAAATAAACCAATAGGAAGCACTGATGTTTGTGTCAGGCCCTGAAAAGCTGCAGAGTCATTTAATACGAGGAAGGGTCAACATCACAATGCTGCAGGTCAAGAAAAGACAAGCCAACGAACAAGAAAGTGTCATTTGAAAATAGCATATCTCTTCAACGGGCAAATTTTTAAATGAGCACTATAAAAGGCTGAGGAAGCATTTGAGAAAAGATTACCAATCTAACAAGCAAAACCTGCAAACATTCTCAAGCTTATAAAGAAATTCCTCAAGCCTAAAACTTGAAAGAACTCCATCCAACACACGCTGTGAAGGAAAGAATACTTCAACCAGTTGAAGAGGAAAAGTTTTAAGAACAAAAAAGGGTCTACTCTCCAAGTTTGAAAGAGTTGTAGTAAGGTTCAAGGTCGAACTAGAAGTTTCAAGCTCGTTGGAAGGTTGTGTGATCAATTCCAAGGGTTTGAAGGGAGCTGAAGTAGCAAGGCGGTTGTCTTGTGAAGAAGCTGAGTCACAGGAGAAGCCAGCTATGTTTATCAAGGATGTCTCTAGACTGAAGAACTACTTTGTAACCTGATCTGTTACTTAGTGGATTCCTCCAAGAGTTGGAGAAGAGTGGATTAGAGGAATTACCCCATCCTCGAACCACTATAAAATTTGCTTGTGTCATTTACTTCAGCACTTTAGTTTCTTGCATACTTTTATAATTGCTGTTAAGTTAAATTGCCAACCCATCTGATAATAACATTGCTAAAACCGAGTGTTATAAATGTGCTTAAGATTTACAAGGGTGTTAAGTCTTTCGTTGTATAAAACCAAATCATCTAAAAGTTAAGTGTTAGCTGACGTAGCTAAGTTATACATCAATAGCTCAGTCGAGTCTGTTGAGTGGGTAACTTTGTTGAAGTAAGCCAACCTAGCTGTCCTCCAAGGACTTAGCTGATTTGAGTCAGCTCTGTTGAAATATTTTAAAAGGACTAAAAAGTGAAAACTTGGTAAGGTTTATTAAACCCCCTCCCCTTCTAAACCTAACACCACACCCCTAGGGACCTACAGCTTTTCAGAAGAATAAAGCTGAAATTGCAAAGTTAGACATAAGTCAATAGGAGGGAATCCAAAAACTAGAAGTCCAATTTGGAGGTCCACCAGTGGGATGGAGTTAGCTGATACGTTGGATTTTCGTTGGTGAAAAGGTTGGAGAGATATTGAAGAGACTAGGAAGCAACCGACTTAGGGAAAACCTTCTAAGAGTCAGCAACCTTCCAATAGTCAATCCAACAACAAAACTTCTACGGGAGAAAGCCAAGCCAGGGGAAGAGGTTTTGAAAGAGGTAGAGGAAGAGATTTCAGGTCTAGTGGGAGAGGAAAACTTTCTCCACCAAAATGACTAAGTGGAATCATGTCCATCAACCCTCTGAAAAAAGACTTCGTGTATTGGATAGGCTTTGACGAAGCTGGGAATGGGGAAGCGACTCGCAGAGCAGCTGAGCTAGTGTGAAAATATGAGAAAGATGCTCAAAGGATTCAATGGATGGAGGAGGAGAAGTTGAAACTTGATTATGGGAGGAGGAAAATAAAAGAAAAAGAAGAACGTAGAAGAAGAGTTGAAGAAGATCGCCGAAGGCGAGAAAAAGAGGAAAAGAAAAGAAGACAACCAAGGCGTTAACTGTTAGTTGTCTAGAAGAAATTTTGTTGTATTTTTACAATTCTTCGTAAATACACAAAAATAATGTAAGTGCTGAATGATTCATTAATAAAATGATACATTTTTTCAATTATTTTAATTTTAGCACTTTATGATGTAATTAAGTTTTGGCATCATCAAAAAGGGGGAAATTGTTAGGAAATTTATTTGTATAGATTTTGATGATGCTTAGAAAACTTAGATTAGAAAGTTGGCACCCCATTTTTTGTATGTATTTCAACTTTGTAATAGTTAGAATATTAGTTGAGTTATCAAGAAACCAAGTTGAAGATACAGAAGACTTGCTGAAGAAGTGCAGAGGAAATTTATTCAGTTGTGTCGCGGCTGAGTAGCCTAGAAGAACTTCAGTCAAGTAAAGCAGCTGAGTCTTTCAGAAGACTTACAGCAGAGGCATCCAAGAATCAAGGAGAAGACTCAACTTAAGGGGTAAAGCAGCTGAAGGACTTAGAGAAAGCTGAAGAAGTGTGTTGCAAAGAAAAGTCAAGATTTACCCATTTTGGTAAGAGACAGATATGCAACCTTAAAAAGTTATCTTGCTGAAAGGGTGCAAGTAGTAGGGACCAATGGAATGCCTGCAGAACCCTGGTGCATTTCAATTACCTGAAGGTAGTTTATGCAAATGTGGGTCAACATCAAAAGTTGCAGAACAAGACAAGCCAATGAACAAGAAGTGAAGTTTGAATTTGTCTATCTCTTCAACAGACAAATTTCAAACTCTCACTATATAAGGCTGAGGAATTTTCAGAGAGACATAACGTGACACAAGAAATGAGCAATCAAGCAAGCATCTACAATATTCTCTCTAAGCAAAAATTCCAATCCTTAATCCTAAATTCGAAGTGACTTTATCCAACATTACCCAATGAAAGAAGGAAGCCATACTTCAAAGTTGAAGAGGAAAATTGTTTTCAAGAACAAGGGGTCTGCACATCCACGAAGTGAAGGAAGTAAAGTGAGGTTCAAGATAGAACCTGGTTCAAATCCGACGGAAGGCTACATGATCAAGTCCGAAAGATTTGAAGAGCTAAAGTAGTGAGACATCTTTCTTACATAGGGATGAGCCCAGCAATGAAGCTAGCTGTGTGATCAAGGTTTGCTCGGACTGTATTTGTACTATTGTAACAAAGTCAAAGTTGCATTAGTATATTCCTCCTGGAGTAGGAGAAGAGTGGAGTAGAGGAATTACCCCATCCTCGAACCACTATAATTATTTGTGTCATTTACTTTCAACATTTTAATATCTGCAATTTATTTTTTTGCATTTATATTTTCTATCCAACTAATAATAACAAAGATTAAAATAAGTGTTGATAACCAATCTTAAAAATAGTGTTAAGACTTCCGCTATAAAACCAAGAAATCGAAAATTGGTTAAGTCTTTTCACCCCCCCCTTTCTAGACTTAACTGACACCCCTTGGGACCTACACTTTCGTTCTCAGTTTTTATTCCCTTGAACTAGCCCAAACGTGATATATGCATCAACATTGACGAAAACACCACCAACACCCACCAAAATGTCTAATTATTGACTCAAAACTCACCCTATCAACCTATTACTCAATAATATAAAAATGGACACGGAATAATAGGTTGCCTCCCGGTCAGCGCTTCTTTATAGTAGTATAACTGGATTACTTCACCTTACTGTGAAGGTTTGTCTCGCAGATTTGGCTTTGTGTTACCAGGCAAGGTTCCTTGTGGCCTTTCCACGCGAGCTTTGTGATCTGCCTAATCTGACTCTCCAAGTTATAGAGGGATGCCTCTTGATTTCTCAACGATGTCTCTACTTTTTGGAATCGAGTCTTTATCAACTGTACGAATTTAGCCATGCGTTCCTCCAGATTGGGCTTCACTTGCAGCTGTTGGAATTTGGGGGCCATTTGTGAGGTGGGATATTGACGCAACAGAAACTTAGGACAAAGAACATTCAAACACAAATATGCAAATTTAACAAAAATATTGTTGACATCAAAAGGGAGAAAACCCTCAATTTCATAAGAAGACTTCAACGTGTTTTTCCTTGCAGCAACACATCATAGAGTTAAATAGGGACTCAAATACTCCTACCAACTAAAGAAACCTATTCTATAAGGAAATAATCAAGAAAAGAATTCTATTCTATACGAAACTAATTAACAACATACCAATAAAAATAACTTAGGAATAAATATCATAACATTGTCGACTAACCAATGATTAACCCAAGCTAAACAAATTGCACAATCTCGTCTCCATCGTTCTCTCCCTCCACAAGACGATTCGCCCTCGAATCCCTACCAGTCTTTTCTCCTAAATTTTCACCCTGATAAGAAATCAAATGGCACACATTGAAGACATCAGATGTACAAATATGGCTAAGGAGCCTCAGTCTGTAACCATTAAGATTTATTTTCTCAAGAATCTCTACAAGAACAACTTTCCGTGCGGCTAATTTGTGAAACTCATGAGCTGGGTAGCGATCTTTGGTAAGGAAAACCCAAACATAGTCCCCCACAACAAACTCCACATAACAGTGATGAGTATCAGCATGACGTTTGTACTGGGCAGTCGCGCCAACCAATATGGCCCGTGTGGTTTCATGTATCCAGCAAAGATCAGTTATGAATTCAACTGCACAATGATCCTCACGTGCGTGAAGGCAAGATCACCAAATCAGCAGGCGTACGTGGAAGGAAACCATAAACAACCTAGAACGGGCTTAGACCTGTGCTGTGATTAACAACCAAGTTGTGTGCAAATTTCGCTTGACTAAGATGTGTATCCCACACATGATCACTACAAGAAATTAAAGAAAACATGACGATAAAATTCGTCATATAAATGTTCTTTTTCGTCACTAAAGTTATTATATGACGAAATTTGAGCGTCATAATGATCGTCATTGTAGCCCCATGGTAAAAGGTATATGTGACAATTTTTCCGGTTCGTCACTAAATCTTTAACCTTTGATGACGCTAACAACCAGTGTCATCATTTATATCATTTTTCATGACGCATAACTCGTCACTTAAATGATCAAACTTTTGACACTTAAATTTTTATTTGTCACCAAAAGGTAACATTTTAAATGATGAACGCATACTTTGTCATCCAATCATTTGATTTTGGTGACGAAAATGATTATATTACCAAATTAATCAAATTTTAATGACGCCTTCAGTGTCACAATTGCATAACTAGTTCGTCATATATCATATAATTTGTCATAAAAGAGATGCTTTATAGTTACAAAATATTGGTCGTCATTTAATGAGTATATATAATGACAAAACAATATGTCACAAAAATTAATATTCAATGACACGACATTCATTGTCACCAAAAGATTATTAAACGTGATGACATGTTTCGTCATAGAAACATTAACATTACATGACAAAGTTGATTAGTGTCACTAACCGCGTAGGAATTGTGATGACCTGGTTCATCATAAAAGAAGTATGTGGTGACAAAATCTGTCGTCACTAGATAGTTTTATATGGTGACACACAAATTATCATAATTAACTCATTTTTAGTGACAAATTTTGAATCCATATGTGACCATACAATTCATCATAAAAATACTATTTTTAATGACTAGTTGTATATTGTCACTAAATGGATATGTATGGTGACGTCTAAGTTCGTTGTGGAAGATAATAGTTTCATTACAAAATATTTCAATGTCACCAATTGATTTTTATATTTATCGATTGCGGCATAAATATCCAGGGAATGAGGCATTGGAGACTAAAAATTTATATTTATCGATGTATTAATTTGTCATATTTTATCATTTATATTGCATAAAAATAAAATAAAGTCTCATGGTGAGAAAATTATTTATTGACTTTCCACATACATATTATTAATACTTCGATTCAATGATACATAAATTTGCTCCGATCTAATATTATATTACAATTACAATTACAATCTAAAAGTCAAATAAGCGTGAAAAATAAAAAGAACCAACATGTTTAAGTAGAATGTGATTATTTATCAATATGAGGAAAATGCTAAAATATCCAACTTTGAAATGAAAATTATAAAACTACTTGAACAATATTCCAAAACGAAATATTAGACATTTAAACCCAAAGAATACTCATAGAAATATAAACCACATGTTCCCAAATATCTTATTTCTAAGTTGCTAAGTTATTCCATATTCCATCGGTAAATTGAGAAATTTCTTCTTGTTGAATCCAAAACCATCCAGACTCGCCTGTACAATTAAAAATTTTAAATTAGTGCATACACATCAGTAAAGAAATAAAAAGGTAATTGTAAAATAAAGAAACACATGTATACAAGTGTACACACAAAAGGAGAGAAACACTAGTTCATAATCCTTTTTGAAACTCTTGTGTACACGTCATATGACATATATAATCCCTAATTTTAGTCAAGCAACATGTGACCACTTTCAAACCTCATTTTCGGCATTGGACGATATTCTGAGAAGACAACAAAAATTATCAAGAACAATATCAGATATTTCTTTCTTCTATGCAATTAGCTCTTCACACTGTTTGAAAAATCCCATATAGGGATGGGGGATTAAGGGCACATCCCCAACCTATTTATTAGATCAAAAAATATACAATGTACAAATGTTTACAAACAAGACATCGTTACACTCTAATAGATCTAAAGGAAGGAAGGTCTAACTGATCAACTCTAGTTAACCCCTTTACATGAAATGGCCTAACTGATCAACTTTAGTTAACCCCTTTACATGAAATGGAAGCGAAGCAGCATTAAATTCCCTCAAAACAGGGCTATCAATACCTAAAGAAGCAAGTTTATCAGTTAACATTCTATATGAATCTATATGTTTATTTGATTTAGGAATAAAATTTGAAAACAGATAGCAAAGGGAGAACGAAAAATTGACATAAAAGAAAGGATAGATGAAGAAGTTGTAAGCTTGATCATTAATTAGCTAGCCAAACCATATAAAGTAGCAACAAAGCACAAATTCAACCATCTCCCAGAACCTAAAGTAGCAACTAATCCACATCAAGAGTTAACCCAATTGCTTAATCAACACAAATGTCCAGACATGTATCCATATTTCCACATGGTTCATGATTGAAATAACATATTTTGCTAAATTATGCAAATTGAAACTTATTACTTACATGAAATATTGCAGCTTAGAGATTGTTCCCATTTGCAGCCATGAATGCCATAAGCTTGTCGATACATGCACCTTTTAGCCTCTGTCTTTTAGCCTCTTGCAAAATCAGTTCATATTCATGTGCAATGAAAAATCACTCACCAAAGTCACAACCAAAAAAACTCTTTTATCACACAATAATCAAAATAATAGATGAAATAGATCCAAGAAACCTAACTACAGTTGAATTCTATATTCTCACCAAACACAATTTCATGTAATAAAATATTCACTACTTGCAACTTCAAATTGAGAGAGATTTTTACACATGTTGAAATCTAAAAAGAGTCGAATTGCACAATTGATATTCAAAACTCTGCAACTTTTATCGAACCAAAAGTTAATTTCTCCGCCAAATTTGACAGACACAACTCAACGACAATTACACCATATGATTTTATTTGCACAATGTTGCTTAGTCATGTTCTTTTTAGCAGGATAAATTGAATACAATTGCGATTTTAAAAAAGATCACTTTGGGGTCCATGCAGCCCCACAACAAAGGACAAGCAAATCAATTTCTTTATTTCCTTTTTTTGGACAAGTTTTCGCTGCCATTGAAAGTTGCATATAGGGATAGCCATGGGGTGGGTTGAAACCCGGCTCCACATTAAACCGCCCATCCAGGGCAGGTTGAAACCCGGTCAACCGGGTCCTGGGGTGGGTTAGAGGTCCGCTAATAAAAACCTGCCGGTCCAGGGCAGGTAACGGGCCCAGCTGGACCCACCCCGGACCTGCCCCGTATATGTATAAATTATATTTTATATTAATTAGAGAACTTAGGACACGAAGCCACATACAATTCACATAATTATATTTGCTTGACAAATTACATGTTGGAGTCTGCAACTGAAGTAGTCTGTTAGTAGGATATTTTTTTTGTTTGGCGTTAAATATGTAATCACGAGAGATGTAATTGAAAGGAATCCACAGTCAAGCATGTAAATTATAAAATTCATGGGCACTACACATTAACTATTTAATAATTTATTTCAATTCCTGGGGCATAGTTGTCAAAGGCGCGCCTCAGGCGCAAGGCGCACAAGGCGCTGGTCCTTGCGCCTCATAGCCTCTCAGGCGAGGCGTTTTACACAGGCGCGCGCCTAGGCTCAAAGGCAATTTGCTCAGGCGCGCGCCTGAGTAAAATGTAGGGTTTTTTGAGTCTGGGCTACTTAAAGTTGGGCCTAAAGTGGGTTTTTTAAACTGGGTTTTTAAATGGGTTTGTATTTACTAAGTTTTCCTAGGGTTTCTTAAGTTATGCCCTAATTAAACATAAGCCCAATTGCCCAACTGGGTTTTTTTAATGGATTTATGCATGTTTATGTTACAAATTTTTTATTTTATTTATTTATTTATTTTTGCGCCTCACTTCAAAAAGGCGCGCGCCTTGTTTTGCGCCTCAGGCTCCGGAAGCCCTTGCGCCTTTGTGCGCCTTGAGCCTTTGACAACTATGTCCTGGGGTTTAATTAAAGAATAAAAAATCATGAACACTTTAGACAAATGAGTTGAGAGTTCCACATAGTTTCAACTTTGAAGCAATGACAGTTGACTGATTCAGTGATTCCATGAAAATCAGCCATTAAATCCTTATTTACCGGGTCTGGCGGGTTGGACCCGCCGGGTCCTGGGTCCAAGACAGGATGGGCGGGTCCTAAGGTGGGGTGGGATGGGTCCCAGATCCAGAATTTTCTTGGCGGGGCGGGTCCCAGGTTTAGCCAAACTCGTTCTAGACCCGCCCTGTTGCCATCCCTATTTGCATATAAATTCCAATTTCATCAATTTCAATGCTTCATCTTTAATGCTTAAGACATTACTGTAAGAGGTATAGATAGGGGATGTGAATAAAAATAAACAGCTTATTAGGATGGATATAAAAACTAACACCTTATTACCTGTGATATGATCACATTCACTTCAGGTGATGGATCTTGAATGTTCTCGGGATGTGACTGAATTTCAGGACTTTTACTTGGTGGCATTTCGGGGTTTCTGGCATGCTGGCACTCTCATTAGTTGATTTGTTGTAGTAGTTTCACCTTTTTCAGAATATCCATTATGCGTTTCAACTGTTATCAATGTCTCATTCGAACCATCAAATGTCGTAATTGCTTTATTGAAAAAACTTATGATACTTCTACGAGGTGTCAAATAAGATGCACCATCATTGGTAATGTGATTTATGAGACTTTGATGAGACTTATTTGGGATGATTTTCGGTTTCAGTTTGCGAGCTCTTAGATCCATTTTTACAGTAACAGGGGACTTAAGACCTCAAAGCGTGCATAGTATGAATCAGATTAGAACAACTACATGCATAATCTGAAAACAAATGGATCTCGACTTTTAAAGCCAAATGAATAAAAGCCAAAAATCTCTTTTGAGATGTCATTATTATCTGTTTTGTTATTAAGACATCAACATTTAGATTATCAAAAACCTTACATAAACAATTTGCATAAACTCAATTGATAAAATTGACTTGCCAATTAAACAAAAGAACTTGTATTTTAAGGATTAAAACACCAACTGCACATATGATTCCTATTGTTTTTTCAAAAACCTTGTCATAAGATAATTTAGTATAAATTAAACCTTTTAAAACCTATTTGACTTTAGAGGCCAAAAGCTAAAAATCATCATATCTGTAATAAAAAATAGATACTAAATTATATCCAATTTTTATCTTTTATTTAACTAGTTTTTTTCCTAGAGCAGGTTTAGTACATGAGCTATTGATGTAGGTATTTCATGAAAGAGGCTGCAACAACAAACTTTTCTCAGTGCAGTTAACCAAATGCTAGTTCAAAAATAGCTAGAATCTGCAAATCCAACTAGATATATGTGTTATGTTTAATTAAGGTAATTATTAACAAGTCGACAAGCAAAACATATAAAGAGTGCAGATGAGTTCATTACTAGTTTTTTTCCGGGAGCATAATTAGTACATAAGCAGTTGATTTGGGTATTTCATCAAAAGACGTTAGCACTCAAATTACCAAAACTTTAAAAAACGATCTGCATAAACTCAATTGATATAATCTACATTGTATTAACCAAAAGAGCTGGTATTTTAAGGATTTAAATACCAACTGCAAATGTGATTGCTATTTTTTTTAAAAAGCTTGTGATCAGATGATTGAGTAAAAAAGTAATTCTTTTAAAACCACTTTAGCTTTATAGCCCAAAATCTTAAAGTGATCAGATTTTGATCTCCAATCATTGAGACAAAATCAACAAAAAAAAATAACATTTTACTTAATCAAATCCTAAACAGATCAAACCAGATACAATACACTTAAAAATAAAAGTTATGTGATATAACATACTGTAAAGAATTATGGACATCTATAATTAATAAATCTGGTATAACAATTGCACCAGATGAAATACACCAAAAAAAAAAAACAGAATTTCAATCTCTTATACACATACATACGCACAAAATCCCATGTTTTCATATTAATCACAATCTATATCTAAGTAACACATAACACAACGTTCTAGAATCAAGCAACCTACATGTTACTTATAAGAAAGTAGCAATATCAGTAAAAAATCCTATATGTTTGTGATTTCAGTGAAGAAATGAGATATTACCAGTATTAAATAGACCGCATAATGATGAAGAGAGAAGAACGATGATATCTTTGCTATATTGTTAACCTAATTGTTGACACATATGACTGACAGTAAAAGGGAAGAGATGGAGAGTGTTATGATAACAATAAATCCTTGTGTTTATCTACCTTAATAAGATACACATATACCATAATTAGATTGAAAATATAAACGCCAAAATAAACATATTATCCGCCAAATATTTTGTTGGTTGTGAAAGCCTTTTCTTTTACTTATTTATTTATCTATTTATTTATTATTTTTAAATGTTACAATCAAACAAAAAATATCAAAATTAGGATTAATTTTAACCATATCCCATACTAAAATTTAAATTTAATTTCAAACTGGTAATGAAATTTTACGAAAGAAATTAGGAAATAAAAGAAAATTGTCTTACTCATATAGTAGTCTGATAATTTCACCGTCACTTCCAATGCAAGCCTACTTTTGTCGGCACCAGTAGGTTCAGATATTTCACTACTTTCTGCCACTCATTTTTTTTTTTTTCAGATACTTTTTGCCAAGACTCAACTCGTATGGCAGAGGCGGTGCACTTAAAGGCGGAATACTGAAGGATATGTATCATGGCCTGGTGAATCGGCGAGTGATGGCTTCAATTTTGAAGGTGGGTGTTTGTCTCCTCACTTGCGGATCTTGGCATGGTGCGAAGGGTGGTGGTTTTGGTTGTTGGACGGTGACAAAATGGTGGTTGTTTTGGGATGGATTTGGGAGATTTTTGAGAATTTTACTGTTCAATTTCTGAGTTATCTTCAATTTCTTTTGGGAATTATCGAAACTTAGAGGAGGTTGTGAATGGATTATACCGTGAAGGGATGCTGGAAGAAGTTGATAAATAAGGGTTTATTCAATTTAATTGAATATTTGAGCGTAACCAACATTTTTTACGGGAATGTGGCGTTTTAATGAGAATGTGAATCTAAGATTTTGTAAGATAAATTATTACTTTAAAAATATTGATTTGCAAAATAACTTTATATATATATATATGAAGTATTTATAACTTAAAATTAAGATATATCAATCCTATAAACTAAATAAATATATCATGATCTCATTATTTTGAGAGTTGTGGCAACTTCTCATTCTCCCAATTCCACCTGGCAACCCTATACTACAAGAAATTATACATTTTATGATGAATCTTTTTCTCGACACATAACTATTTGTCATCATCTGTTAATTAAAAGTGACGACTTTTATTTTTGTCATTGTAAAGTACACTATTATGGCGCCATTTATTTTCGTCACTATTGATATTAAATGTCGTCATGCAATTGCCTATTTCATGACGATTAACTCAAACTCACATCGTATTTCATAGAAGGTGGAATTTGACACCAAAATTTTGGCGGAAAATATTTCGGTGACGAATTGGTGATAATTGGTGACGAAATTTAGTGTCACAAATTATTTCTTTTGACAAAGACTTATGTAAGACGGTCTCACGGATCTAAATTCGTGAGACGGATCTATGCTCAAACCCGACCCGCTATGGCTATAAATGGTAGCAGATTTGTAATCTCATCAAACACGGAGATTCTTCCGTAATTGGTGTAAAGTCACGTGCTAGGATCCATAAATCCAAATAGTCCCTCCCACTTTTTCTTAATTTTATTTTTTAGCCTTATATTTAAAAAAATAATAATAATGGAACAAAAAAAAAGCAGTTTTGACCCAAATCTGGGATGCCATTCGTTGTATTTTTTCTAAAATTTCTTTAATAATAAAGCAGCTATGTGCCCAATAGGCTAATAAGCTCTTTTTATATTTTAACATAGAAAATAATATAATGTTGTAAACAAAGTCATTTTATATTAAGTTAAATACAATAATTAAGATACTTATGAGGAACACCAATATGCAGTTTAAAATTTTAAATAATATTTATTATTTCCTTTAAAATTGTTGTTTTTACTTTAAAATTATTACTTTGTATCCTTTTTGAAGTATGCTTTTTTTTTACTCAAAAAAATAATGTATTACTTTGTATTCAAAAAATATTATTTTTTACTGGACAAGTATTACGTACTATATCCATTAAAATTATGTACTATTTTATTTTAAACTATTATTTTTTACTTGAAAAGTTACATGTTTTTTCCTAAAAAAAAGAAACAGAAAAGTTACATATTTTAATCCCTTTTAGAAGCATTAATTTTTACTTGAAAAGTATGACTTTTCGCTCGAAAAATATTACTTTTTATGGTAAATATATTATTGCCTGCACCTTTTAAAATTATATAATATTTCCTTTAAAACTATTACTTTTTATTTGAAGAATAATACTTTTCCTAAAAAACTATTACTTACTAATCTCTTTAAAAGTATTAATTTACTTGTAAAGTATCATCTTTTACTCGAAAAATATTATAAAATTTTTTATTGTAAAAGTATATTGGCACATAGGCCTATTTTGACAGCTCTAAAAATTATATACTATTTCCTTTAAAACTATTACTTTTGACCTGAAAAATAATACTTTTTACTAAAAAATTATTACTTACTAATCTCTTTAAAAGTATTAATATTTACTTGTGATGTATCATCATTTACTAGAAAAGTATAATTTTTTATTGTAAAAGTATTACTTGATATATTTTTTAAAATTATATAATATTTCCTTTAAAACTATTATTTTTGACTTGAAAAGTAATACTTTTTACTAAAGAATTATTACTTACTAATCTCTTTAAAAGTATTAATATTTACTTGTAAAGTTTCATCTTTTACTCAAAAAGTATGACTTTTTGTTGTAAAAGTATTACTTGCTATATCTTTTAAAATTATATATTATTTCCTTTAAAACTATTACTTTTTACAAAATATTACTATTTACTAATCTCTTTAAAAGTATTAATATTTACTTGTAAAGTATCATCTTTTACTCGAAAAGTATGACTTTTTATTGTAAAAATATTACTTGCTATATCTTTTAAAACTATATATTATTTCCTTTAAAACTATTACTTTTGACTTGAAAAGTAATACTTTTTACTAAAATATTATTACTTACTAATTTGTTTAGAAGTATGTAATGTTTATTTGAAAAGTATTATATTTTACTTGAAAAGTATTATTTTGTATTGTAAAAGTATTACTTATATATATATATTGTTTTCTTTGTAATATTGATTCTTCTGCAGTTCTCTGGGGACTGTGATAGTTCTACATCATTACCAGAGCAAGAATCGTCATAAGACGAGTATAAACTTTAAACTACACAAAACAAGAGTGTCACTTTTTATTAAAAATGTGTCACTTTTACTCTAAAAAATATATATTTTTTGAAATAGCAAATTAATATTAATTGCTTGCAAAGTACACTAATAAATATAATAGTATATAAAGAATTGTTTAAAAGTATCACATTTTTATTCAAAAAGTATCATTTTGAAAGTATCATAAGTTATTTCCTATGAAAAGTTGCAGAGCGTCAATTTGTTCTAATAATGGCTCATCGAAATTATCACTTAAATTAGACGTCAAGATAGAAACATTCGTGTGATGAATATCTAGACGTTTTGAATTGAATTGGTATTGGAATTGACTGAAAATTATTCCTTAACTGATTACAACATGAATTCAAAATCGATCCATCTTCCAAGGAAACACCTATTTTCTCCATGCCAAAACCTTCATTAATCATTAATCTCCACCGATAATTCACCTCTGGTAGGCATAACCACCAGAGCAGAAATACACTGAGAATAAACGCCATCGCAGGTTGATGAAGAAAAGGTTGTTGCCGCCGTGGAAGAGCGAGACGAGAATAAGATCTAATTTTATTATTTCCCTTTTTTTTTGGTGGTTGGGTCTAGTTTTGGATGTTGGGGCTCCGTCTCACGGTTTAGATCCGTGAGACGGTCTCACAAGAGACCCACTCATTTCTTTTTATGACAACATCATAATTTGTCATTTTTCACTCCAACAAAATAGTGACACTCTTATTTCGTCAACAAAGACAAATGTTATGACGATTATTTTTGGCACGCATAAAGATTTGTCATTATTTTTTAATTTAACAATGACGAAAGTTATTTGTGTCATTTCAAAATACTCTTTTATGACACCATTTAATTTTGTCACTATCAATATTATATTTCGTCACTAATTTGCATATTTCATGACGACTAATTGAATTGTGTCATAGTTATTTGTAAAAAGTTAGAATTCACACCAAAAATTTGGAGGAAAATATTTAATGACAAAATTATAGTAATTGTTGATGGTATCTGATGTCACAACATATTTTGTCATTGATTATGCAAAATATTAGTGACAAATTTATTTCGTCAACAAAATTCGTAATAATAACGATAAATATGAATTCGTGGAAAATTGAAAAACTCCTGAAAATTCTGAAAATTACAAAAAAAGCCCTTGAGGTTTGATTTCGTTTTACATGTTACCCTTCATAAGCAAAAAAACATTTCAAAACCCCCTAACATTTAAACATGTATTACAATTATCCCCTTAAATTTAAGGCATAATCAAATCGAATGACTTTTCTAAAAGTTTTGAAACATCTTTTGGTTATTTTGTAATTAGTCCATGTTAGAATTTTAGTTCAAACAATTTATTCTTTTTTGTCATTTTCTTACAAACAATTTTAGTTCGACCTACACTATGCTTTCCTTCTTTTCATTTTATTCTAATTGAAAGCTAAGAACTGAAAGAGTTAGAGTGTGTGATATTTTTTTGTTATGATGGGATAGTATGGGAGAAACACAGCCACAGGCACTCATGAAATCGAATGATCAATCGTCCGTATAATACAAGCCTCTACCAGTGTCGCACAATGTTAATCCGGGCAAATTTGTTTTTTTATAATTTGAAAGAAATTGTCAATTCTCGCAGCATGCGTGAAATAAACACATTCCGATTAACTTTTTGGTACTTAGATGCATGTTTGGTGCTTTAATGCGAATGTCATGGCCTGTGACGTAGTGTTGTATGTTATGTGCACAAAAAGAAAACAAAATATTGTTGACTTGTAACTTGTTTGGCGGAATACCTTGAAAACATTGATATATTTTGCCAATTTCCTCATATGCTAATTTATTACATTAATGTTGAGGGCAACATCTTCGAGGTATAAAAACCAAAGACATTAATATGAAAAAACGGCATTAAATAACTTCGTAGTTCAAAGGAACAAATGAGATCTGATAAAACCAGACTGGAAATGAAGTTCAAAGTCATGGATGATTAACAAAAGCAAAGCCCACATAACATGACACACTGATACAACTTCCTGAAAATTCAAATTTGCTAACAGAGAAACAGAGCTGTAAGAGGCTATAGTTGTCTCCCTTTTGACGTTCCATTACATGCAATAAACTCACTGTGCAGTGTTACTAATGTTGTCGGAATGAAGAATAAAAACCAAAGACATTGTCCATGTTTGTTTATTTCATCTCAAGAATGAGCAATACTTTTGTTGGCAGTCACATAATAAAACCACAATTCTTGCAAATAAAACAATTTAAAGACCAAGAGCTCTATAGGGATGATCCACAGACAAAAGTTGCAGCATTTCAACAAACAAGAAAAACTTGTGCTTATTTAGTCCCATTATACCATAAAACAAAAGGAATTGGAGCTACAACACAAGCTTTCTTCCCCAAACAGAGACTACCATCATTCAATTCATAAAACAAAAGGAATTGGAAAGCATAGTGTAAGTCGAACTAAAATTATTTGCAAGAAAATGACAAAAAGAATAAATTGTTTGTACTAAAATTCTAACATGGACTAATTACAAAATAACCAAAAGATGTTTCAAAACTTCTAAAAAATCCCTTCGATTTGATTCTGCCTTAAATTTAAGGGAGTAATTGTACTACATTTTTAAAGGCTAGGGGGTTTTGAAATATTTTTTTGCTTATGAAGTGTAACATATAAAACGGAATCAAACCTCAAGGGCTTTTTTTGTAATTTTCAGAATTTTCAGAAGTTTTTTAATTTTCCACGAATTCATATTTATCATCATTATGATGAATTTTGTTGATGAAATAAATTTGTCACTAATGTTTTGGCGTAATTAATGACAAAATATGTTGTGGTCATGAAATAACATATTTTTTGACATCAAAATATTAGTGACAAATTTATTTCATGTTTTGTGGTCATGAAATAACATATTTTGTGACATCAAATGCCATCACCAATTCTTAAAACATTTCCCTCCAAATATTTGGTGCGAATTCCGACCTTTTACAAATAACTATGACACAATTCAATTAATCATCATGAAATATGCAAATTAGTGACGAAATGTAATATTTATAGTGACAAAACTAAATGGTGTCATAAAAGAGTATTTTGAAATGACACAAATAACTTTCGTCATTGTTAAATTAACAAATAATGACAAATCTTTATGTGTGCCAAAAATAATCGTTATAAAATATGTCTTTGTTGACGAAATAAGAGTGTCACTATTTTGTTGAAGTGAAAAATGACAAATTATGATGTTGTCATTAAAAGAAATAATTCATGACACTAAATTTCATCACCAATTATCACCAATTCGTCATCGAAATATTTTCCGCCAAAATTTTGGTGTCAAATTCCACCTTCTATGAAATACAGTGACGAGTTTCAGTTAATCGTCATGAAATAGGTAATTTCGTGACAACATTTAATACCAATAGTGACGAAATTAAATGACGTCGTAATAGTGTACTTTACAATGACAAAAATAAAAGTGGTCACTTTTAATTAACAAATAATGACAAATAGTTATGCGTCAAGAAATATTTCATCATAAAATGTGTGATTTCTTGTATCAGCAACCAAGTAACGAAGCAAATTACCCAAGGAGCGGTTTACAACCTTAGTCTGCCCATCAGTTTGCGGTTGATAAGCACTACTAAACTAAATGCCCGTGCGAGCCATACGCCAAAATGTGCGCCAAAAATAACCGAGGAAGTGTGTAATATGGTCAGAGACTATCAAAGCTTGCAACCCATGGAGGTGATAAACTTTACGGAAAAAAGTTGAGCCACATGAACCGCATTCATGGAACGCTTACAGGGAATAAAATGCATTTTTTTAAAGAACCGATCAACTACCACAACAATATTTTCGTGGACCCGTTGAGTACGAGGGAGACTTAAAGCGAAATACATGCTCAACGCACTACACGACATGGAATGAATCAGTAAAAGATAGTACAGACCCGCATCTATGGTGGTGCCTTCAAAGACCTAACAAATCCAACACCGTGCAACAAAGCGCGACACATCACATCGAAGAGTGGGCCAAAAATAAGTATGTTGCACTAACTCAATCAACCGATCTCTGCCCACATGGCCAATGGAATGTAATTCTTCCACTAACATGGTACGAAGACTACATGTTGGAACACAAAGACACAAACCCGTAAAGAGAAATAATCATGAAAGGAAAAATCTAGTCATTACCACGAGCCAACAAAGAAAGAATGAGCTTGACGAATGGGTCAGTTTCTGTGATAACCCATATATTTAATTAATATTTAAATTAGAGGTTAGTATAGAGGTTATGTTAGGGGTTAGTTTAGGAGGTGAGTTTAGGGGGTGAGTTTAGGGGTTATTTTAGAGTAATTAGGGGTTAATATTAATTACTATAAATATGTATAATTTCATACTCAAATTCTACACCAAATTTCATATAATTATAAAGTATGATATTTTTTCTACTTATTATTCAAGTTTTCTATGTATATGTATATATATATAATTCCAAGTTCACAAGCTTCTTTCATATTTATTTTTACAAATTATTTCATTAATTAGTACGATTTATTAAAATCACATATTAATTATATAATTTCATATAATTATAAGAAAACGAAGGGGTCGAGGACTAGGACTTTTATTGTTCATTTTTCTACATCGAATATCTGCGATTATTAAGGTAGGGATTTCTATATTATTTGTCTTTATTTAATGTTCCATGATTATACTTCATTGATTGCAATATCTAATAAGAGTAAATAAATTCATATAAGCTAGGAGCCATGAAAAGGGTCCGAGATCAAACGTATCTTCGGGGTGAACCCGCAATTCTATATGCAGGAACTGGTCAGCCAGAGCAAAAAGAGGAAATTAATGAATTTACTGTTGTAATTATGTGAATGCTTTTCATGTTATATTAAATATTGACAGATATGTCCCTACTGAGTGAGATGAAGCTCACCCCTATTATTATCATGACTTTCAGGTTGAGGAATCCGGCTGAAGATATGATGTTGTGGATGGTGGAATAAATCATGATATATTTATATTTTAAATAATTATGATCAGACTAAATTTTGGAATTATGTTTTTAATTATTTTTTTCCAATTGTGCTTGGAATAAATTTTGGATATTTAATTTGGAAGAATTATAATAATAATATCGTTATATTTTTTTCCTTAAGAATTAAAAATTCTAAATCAATTTTTGATAATTATTGGCATCACTTTAATTTATAAATTTGTGTTTTCTTAATAATAGTTTATAATACTTTAATTTCATAAAATTGGGTCGTTACAAGTGGTATCAGAGCAGGTCTATGGTTCTGTAGACTTGGAAAAACAAAGGTGTTTCTTTTTTAAATGAAAATAGTCTAGTAACATCCACCTTCATCATATCTTGTCAAGGTATCAGAGCAGGTCTACGGTTTCTCAAGGTATGCAATTTATTATGCCATGTTATTCCATTTATTTATGAAGTATCATTTTATATTATCATGTTTTAGAAGTACATTTATCAATTCTTGTCATCATTCTTTTTAAAATAAAAGCACTATTGTATTAAAGAAAATTCATGACAAGTACATCTATTACGATATTTTATATTAAAGAAATTTTATGATAAAATCGTATGGGCTTAATTACATGAACCTAGATGACCAATACTTATTTGATTTGGATTATTAGGAAGATGATTAGTGAGACCTATGTTAACGACATCGTGCTATTGAGGTTTATAGAAGTTACCAGCAACTTTGAGGTGATGGTGCTACCGTGCTGGTGCTCATGCCAATATTTTGATGATACTTGAGGGAGAAGAAAAAAAAACCCAAGAAGCGAAACTTGAGAAAGATTCGAAGTTTTAGAAGACTTAGTGTCTTGTAAACTTTATGGATTGATTAATAGACCCATTATCATTTATAGAGATGAGGAGTGAGACATATTATCTATAGTTAGTTTTCTAATCATTATTGTTAGTTAACTTTTGGTTGTTGACTTTTATTTTTTAAGCATGAACCCCGGTTATTCGAGAATTATTATTATTAATAAGATTTTGTTTTTTCTTTAGGATTACACGTCTTGATTTGGATTATGAGAAACATATGGGAACTATTAAGTTGATAGATGCAAAAGGATAATCTCTTGATTTTAGTTGTACAATGAATTTATTTAAGTTTTTACTAACCCTATGATACAGGGTTCGAGTCTAGGTTTGTTTTGATGGAGGCCTAGAAAGGACTTTACTACAATCCAAGTTAAACAGATAAGTGATATAAGTTTGTCGCCTAAAGCTTATAATGATTTGTGTGTTTCTGTAAATTAGATTGTTATTGCTGAGTTGGTCGATTACTGTGCTATATGCTTATTCTCAAATGAAGGTGATAAGATTTATCCAGTTATAGCTGAACTACTGATTATAGTGTTTTTCTTGATTAATGTTTGAGTATATGGTTTACTCTATAAGGTTTGAGTTATTGAATATACCATTTTTCCTATGAGGTATGAGATATTGAACACAAGATTTTGCCCTATAAGATTTGAGTCATTGAATGTAAGATTTTCCCCTAAAGGATTTGAGTTATTTGAATATAGGGTTATCCCGTGTATTTGAGTGAATGGTTTTTCCTAATTACAGTTTGAGTATTTGGACATATTGAAATATAAGGTTTTCTCAATAAGATTTGATTATTGTAGTTGTGAGTTGACAACCAATAAGGTTAGTTATTTGATGAAAAGTTCTCCTACTAAGGATTAATGTATTGAATACAGAAATAAATTTGGATTTGAGATGGATTTTCCCTAATGAGATTTGAACTTAGGATTTCTGTAAATAACGTTTTGAGCATGTAAGGTTTCCTTATTTAAGAGTTTGGTTGTATTGAACATAAAGTAATTACCCTAACTACGATTTAAACTGTGAGACCAAGGGTGAGTGACTTGTTTGCTCACGGAGCAAGAGCAGTTGATAAGAGAGTTAATTTGGTGGCTAAGTATGAAAAGAGATATTGAAACTTTTGTGGAAAAATATTTGACTTGTCAGCAAGTTAAAGCCGAACACCAAAGACCATCTGGTTTACTTAAACCAATTGATATTCCAGAATGGAAATGGAAGCACATAACTATGGATTTTGTGGTAGGGCTTCCACCATCAGTCAAGGGAAATAAGGATGTTTGGGTTGTAATAGATCAGTTAACAAAGTCAGCTTATTTCTTACCCGTTAAGATGACGTTCAGTATGGAGCGATATGCATAAATTTATATTGAGGAGATAGTGAGACTTCATGGAGTTCCTGTGTCAATTGTTTCAGACAGAGATACGCGTTTTACTTCTAAGCTTGGAAAAGTCTACAAAGTGCTTTGGGAACAAAGCTAAACTTTAATACGGCTTATCACCCGCAAACATATGGACAATCTAAAAGGACTATACACATATTGGAAGATATGTTGAGAGCAATGTGTGCTCGACTTAGGAAGTAATTGGGAAACATTATTACCCTTGGTAGAATTCACTTATAACAACAGTTATCAAACGACTATTGGGATGGCTCCATACGAGACGTTGTACGGAAGAAAATGTAGATCACAATTATATTGGAGCGAAGTTGGTGAAAGAAAAATTTTGGGGCCTGAATTAATTCGGCAAACTGTTGAGAAGATAACTATGATACAAGATCGAATCAAGATGGCTCAAGATAGACAAAAGTCATATGCTGATAGACGGAGAAAATATATACAGTTTGATGAAGGAGAAAAAGTATTTCTGAAAGTAGCTCCTATTAAAGGTGTTATTCGATTTGGCGAAAAGGGAAAGTTGAAAGCGAGATATATCGGACCATTTGAAATCCTTACACGAGTTGGAGAGTTAGCTTATCAACTAGCATTACTACCGAGTTTATCAAATGTGCACAATATTTTTCACGTCTCTATGCTAAGAAAGTACGTTCACGATCGAAGTTACATCATGAATTATAAGGATCTAACAATCAACAATAACTTAACTTACGAGGAAGCACCACAAGCTATTTTGGAACGCAAGATTCACCATTTGAGAAATAAAGATATTGCTCTGATCAAAGTACAGTGGAGAAGTCTTGGCAAAAAGGAAGCTACTTGGAAGCGTGAAGAGGAGATTCGTGTCAAGTACCCAAGTTTTTTTTCCAATTCTAGGTAAGATATCGAATTTCGAGGGCGAAATTATATTTAAGGAGAGTAGAATGTGATAACCCATATATTTAATTAATATTTAGTATAGAGGTTATGTTAGGGGTTAGTTTAGGGGGTGAGTTTAGGGGGTGAGTTTAGGGGTTATTTTAGAGTAATTAGGGGTTAATATTAATTACTATAAATATGTATAATTTCATACTCAAATTCTACACCAAATTTCATATAATTATAAAGTATGATATTTTTTCTACTTATTATTCAAGTTTTCTATGTATATGTATATATATATATATAATTCCCAATTCACAAGCTTCTTTCATGTTTATTTTTACAAATTATTTCATTAATTAGTACGATTTATTAAAATCACATATTAATTATATAATTTCATATAATTATAAGAAAACGAAGGGTTAGGACTTTTATTGTTCATTTTTCTACATCGAATATCTGCGATTATTAAGGTAGGGATTTCTATATTATTTGTCTTTATTTAATGTTCCATGATTATACTTCATTGATTGCAATATCTAATAAGAGTAAATAAATTCATATAAGCTAGGGCCATGAAAAGGGTCCGAGATCAAACGTATCTTCGGGGTGAACCCGAAATGCTATATGTAGGAACTGGTCAGTCAGAGAAAAAAGAGGAAATTAATGAATTTACTGTTGTAATTATGTGAATGCTTTTCATGTTATATTAAATATTGACAGATATGTCCCTACTGAGCGAGATGAAGCTCACCCCTATTATTATCATGACTTTCAGGTTGAGGAATCCGGTTGAAGATATGATGTTGTGGATGGTGGAATAAATCATGATATATTTATATTTTAAATAATTATGATCGGACTAAATTTTGGAATTATGTTTTTAATTATTTTTTTCCGGTTGTGCTTGGAATAAATTTTGGATATTTAATTTGGAATAATAATAATAATAATAATAATAATTATAATAATTATTATTATCGTTATATTTTTTTTCTTAAGAATTAAAAATTCTAAATCAACTTTTTGATAATTATTGGCATCACTTTAATTTATAAATTCATGTCTTCTTAATAATAGTTTATAATACTTTAATTTCATAAAATTGGGTCGTTACAGTTTCATATAGGTCGTGGAAGGAATCAAAACCCGGTACTGTGATATGCATATAAATAAGCAAACTGTGACGGTGGCTAAGAGCATTCGCCGCCTTATTTGTAACGCCTGAATGATGTTTTACCACAAATGTTAATTGATGTAAGAAAACTGACCATGCCTCATGACACGCAGATAAAGAATCTTGAGAGTGGAGGTGCTTAAGAGCTTCATGGTCCGTATAGAGGATAAACTTGCAGTGAAACAAGTAATGGCGTTAGTGACGGATAGCGCGCACAACCCCATCAAACTCTACATCATAGGTGTTGTAACGATCTCGAGTGGTATATAATAATGTTTTGCTAAAATAAGCAATAGGGTGACCATGCTGGCTCAGCAACCAATGCCGACCTTCAATGCGTTACTGTGTAATTCAAAAGGGGCCGTGAAATTAGGAAAAAACAAGTAATGGGATGCATGTTAATTTCTTTTTGATATCGTCAAATGTTGTTGCCGTTTGTGGAGGATAGCAATTTTTTTTACCATGCATTAAATCGGTTATAGGGGTCCTAACAGTGCTAAAATGGCGAATAAAAAGACGATAAAATGATTCCAAACCATGAAAACTCCGCACTTCAGTAAGGGTTGACGGAACAAGTCAATCATGAACGACGACAATTTTGGCGTCATCAACGCCATTTCCTGCAGTAGAAATTGGATACCCCAGAAATAATACACTATCTCGTTAAGAATGCGCACTTCTAAAGGGCAACAAAAAGCACTCCGCTAGCAAAATAACCGAACAACCTTGAGATGAAGTACATGAGCATCAACGGACTTGTAAAATTTAAGTTGTCATTAATTAAACGATGACATATGACTCAATCAAAGGGTGGAGGGATCAGTTCATAATACACATAAACGTACTTGGAGCATTTGACAAATAAAATGGCAAAACAAGCCACTCAAAGAGGCACTCAAGAGTATTGAAAGCAGTTTTCCACTCATCACCCGATCAAATACGTATGTGGTTGTAGCCACTCTTCAAGCCCAGTTTACTAAACACCATTGCTCCACCAAGTTGATCCAAGAAATCATATAAATGAGGAAAGGGGAAAATGTAACATACCATAATTTTGTTAATGGCCCGACTATCGAGACATATGAGCCAGACACCATCCTTTTTGGGAATGAGTATGACAAGAACTGTACAAGGGCTTAAGCTTTCCTGGATATGGCTATGTCGCAACAATTCTTTAACCTATCTTCGGAGTTCTTCGTGTTCGGAGGGGCTCATTCAATAATGGAGATGATTCGGCAGATTGTCCCCAGGTAATAAATCAATCTGGTGTTGAATGGCACATAAAGGTGGAAGTCCATCCAGAAGTTCATCCAAACAAAATATCGGCAAATTCGGATAGTAGAGAGGTGACCACTTGAGGGGTACATGAAGATGACGGCGTATCACATGTCAATAGTAAAAAAACACAGGGGGCGTTATCCAAAATACGAAAAAATGCTAAAAATAATAATAAAAGGGTACATGGAAGTGGCATAACAGGCAGGGGACAAGGAGCCCCAGGCACCAACATAACCTTCGTCCCGTTAAACAAAAAGCTATGTGTTTTGGCGATCATCATGAATAACGCCAGGATCAAACTGCCAAGGTCGCCCAAGAAAAAGATGACATGCATCCATGGGAACCACATCACACCAAACACTGTCTGTGTAGGTTCCTCCGATGTAGAAATTAATTAAGGCATGTTGATTCACTACAATTTCATTGCTGCATTGGAGCCAAGCTAATGAATACGGTGTGGGGTGAAGTTCAGTGGAAAGGGCCAATTTGATAGCATCTGGCGCAAAGACGTTTTCACAAGAGTCAAAATCTATAATAAAGCGACAAATTTTACCTTAAACAGTACAAGTTGACTCAAATAATTTATGGTGCTGCACAGAATCATTATGCTCACTATGGGGTGTTAAACAAGCATGGTAGAGAACCAATAACTGACCCACGTCCCCAGTAAGAAATTCCTCTGGTGATGGCATAGAGTTTTCATCATCATAGATGTGCGGAGAGGAATAATCTGCCTCCAAGGTGTTCTCGGAATATAACACACGAGTGACAGTGCGTCGATCACTAGAGGATTGAAGACGGCTTGGACCGCTACAATGAAAACAACGCGAAGAGTGAAAAGATGGCTTAACGTCAAGGCACAAAATGATTTTCTATGCCCTAGCTTTATCACCAGAGTGGTTCACCAAACCATCGACATTAATAGTCACTATGGAATAGATCTTCTCCGAAATCTTGGTAAAATCCATAGTATGGGATGCAACAGATGCGGGGATCTTCTTTGGTGCCATTTCGAGTAGTAGAGATTGAGAGAAAAGATCGAAGCTTTTTTAAGAGAAATTCTTGAGAGTATTACTGTGAGAGTATGTGAGCGCGTAGAGAGAGAAATATATAAATGAACCGCTTCTATAGAAGGTGAAAATACATGATCTATGAAAGACGTGATCAAAAATTGTAAATTTTGAAATTTGAATGACGATCCAGATTTGATCTTGTAATCTACTTTTTGGAGCATTAAATGTATTGCAACATTTATGGCCAATCATAAGCATCCTAATAGTGTTTACTTATAACTTTAATTGAGAATTACTACGGAGCATTGAATGATGCTAACGTAGTATTATAAAACATTCCCCCTCAATTAAATACAACATTGTTTTGTCTTTTAAGCATTTAATATGTCTGCTGATAACTCTTAATTGAAGAGACTCTTACGCACATATAGTCAACTAAAGCTTGATTCAAATTGCTTGAGGATGACTGCACTCTGCTAACTATTTAATTCTATTGATTTTACTCAACTGATAGAAGAAAACTCTTCTAAAACCTATTTCTTCACTATTTCAACTCTTCTGATGAGATTAACTCAACTCTATTAAGCCAAGTTCATTCTTTAGCTCCTCAAATCTTGATTCACAAATGGGCTTTTGGAATATATCAATTAATTAACACATATTCTAACTTGATGTCTTTCTTTTCAACATGATCTCTGATTAAATGATATCTAATACCAAAATGTTTGGTTCTTGAATGCAATACTGGATTTTGAGTTATAGCAATTGCACTTGTGTTGTCACACATAATTGGGATCTCCTTTTCTTCAATATCATAATCCCTTAGCAGTTTTCTCATCTATAGGACTTGTGCACAACAACTTCCAGCATCAATGTACTCTGCATTAGCTGTAGATGTATCTATTGAAATTTATTTCTTGTTGAACCATGAAAATAATTTATTTCCAAGAAGCTAACATGTACCTGATGTACTCTTCCTGCCAACTCTACATCTAGCGTAGCGTGAGTCTAAGTAACCCATAAGCTTGAAACCACCTTCCTTAGGATACCATATACCCATTTCTTGGCTTCTTTTCAGATAAATATGAATTTTCTTGGCAGCTGTCATATGACTTTCTTTTGGTGCTTAGTGATATCTTGCACATACATCTACTGCAAAGGTGATGTCAGGTTTGCTAGCAGCAAAATAGAGCAATGATCCAATGAGTGCTTTATATCTTATTTGATCCACTGGTTTTCCTTTAGTGTCAAGATCCATTTTTTATGGTACTATTCATAAGTATCTTGTCAAATAACTTCTCTTCCATGCCAAATTTCCTCTTTGAATCTCTTGTATATTTGGTTTGGTTGATGAAGGTTCCATCCTTCATTTGTTTCATTTGAAGTCCTAGGAAGAAATCTATTTCACCCATCATGCTCATCTCAAATTTCCCTTTCATTACCTTTGAGAATTTATCACATAACTCTTTATTTGTAGATCCAAAGATGATATCATCTACAAAGATTTGCACAAGCAAAATGCGTTCTCCATATTGAATCCTAAATAAGATTCTTTCAACTTTTCCTTTTGTGTTGTTTTTGAGAAATTAAGACTATGTGTCATACCAGGCTCTAGAGTCCGCTTCAATCCATAAAGTGATTTCTTGACTTATGTAGGTCCTAAGGTGTTTGGTAAAATCTAGAAGGAAGGGTTGATTAAACTTTACAAATTTATCTATTCTTTTAAATCAGAGTTTAAGAAAATAGTAGACATCTCAGTTGAAGATCAACATGAAAGTTAACCACTCAATAGTTCTCTTGAGAAAGTTGTTGATAAAGTAACTCAGCTGAAGATAGTCAACTGTCTTAAAAATCCAGTTTCTTTTAAGTCAGCGGAAGACTTACACCATTTTAAATTTTAGTTATCAACACTTAATATTTTAGAGAGTTATGCAGTTGATTGGATAGCAAATATATAACAAAAGATAAAATGCAGGAATAAAATGCAATAAAATAAAGACAAAACAATTTATAGTGGTTCGAGGATGGGGTAATTCCTCTACTCTACTCTTCTCATACTCTTGGAGGAATTCACTAATGTAACAATTGACTTTGGTTACAAAAGTGCAGTCCAAATGGCCTTGATCACACATCTAGCTATTTTTGGGGCTCAACTATTCACCAGGCAGCTGCCTGGTTACTTCAGCTCTCTAAATCTTCAAGAATTGTTCACAATACCCTTATTTGATTCATAATCTGGTTCGAACTTGAGTTGTCAGCTGTGTATGCCTGCTGAGCTGACTGTGTCTCAGGTGTGATAACAGCTTCACTGGCAACAGTTGTGTCTTCCACTTGAATTGTTTGCGCATCATTTGTCTCAACAACATCACCTGCAGGTGATCTAGCAGCTTAAGAGGGTGGGTCAATTAGCACAAACCTATATTGTGCAACATTGGACCCTGCTACTTGATTAACTTTATCTAGGCTTGATTCAGCTGTGTCATCGATGTCCATCTCAACAATTATTTCATCTTCGGCCATGTCAGTTGCCTCTGATCCTTCTTTTTATGATTCAGCCGGATTCTGAATATTCTCCTGCTCCATATCAGCTGTTTCATTTATCTACATCGGATTTGATGTCGGATCAACTGACTCTTCACCCATATCTACATTCCCTGTAGCAGTCTCAACCGCTGATGGTCTTGAGCAACATTCACTGCAGTAGTCTCAACCGCTGCTAGGTCTTGAATAATATCAGCATCCACGAAGGTCTTAACTACCGGAATTTAATATCTTTTCTCACAGCAGTCTCAACCGCTATAACATCCACTTTAATTTTCACCTGTACCTCAGTTTCAATAGTCTCAACCACTGGAACGTCATTGGTCTCCAATATCATAACATCATCTATATTAACTTCTTCCACAACTTCACTTTGAACAACTATTCAACCTCTGTTATCTCAATAACAGTCTTTTGGGATGGCTCAGCTGGGTTCCCAGTTTTTATGTTTCTAGCTTCATTGCCAATATGGGCCTCAACTTCTTTTTCAATGTTTTCATTTTGTAGCTCCTTCTCCATAGTCATAATCATGGACTCACCTTGATTTGGATTGGTGATAGTTGAGTGAGAGTGAGCCTGTGATGAGAGGTCAGTTGTTTCCCTCATCAAATTTCCAATGATTTGAGTAGGGGATGAAGGTGCCCCTAGCCAAGTCTGCTGTCTTTGCTCAGCCAGTTCCTTAGACTCTCTTAGAGCTTGATGCAACTCAGCAGCTTCGACTTCTTCTAATTCCTCCTCATCAACCTCTTATAGAACATCTGCAGTTGTTTCAAACATTCAGATGTATGTTCCTTCCATGGCCTTTCCCTTCTCTAAGGCTAATTCTTTCTCTTCCCTTGTAGGTCCCAAGGGGTGAGAGTAAAGTCTAGAAGGGGGGTTGAATAGACTTTACCAAATTATTTGATTCTTAATAAAATCAAAGTTTTACAAGAAAACAACTGTGTCTTTTGAAAGACAACTGTGTTAAGCTTCAGCAGAAGAGTTAACCACTCAATAGACTCTAAGAGAGTTGTTAATAGAGTAACTCAGCTAGAATGAAGTTAACTTTTAGAAAATCATTTTTTTATTAATAGCGGAAGTCTAACACCAGTTTTAAAGCTTGGTTTATCAAACACTTATACTTTTGATTGGTTAGTATCAGTTAGATAGCAAATATAACAAAAAAATCAGATTGCATAAATTAATTTGCATAATTAAAATACCACATAATTTATATTGGTTCGAGAATAGGGTAATTCCTCTACTCCACTCTTCTCCAACACCAGGAGGAATTCACTAATGCAGCGTTAACTTTGTTACAAAAGCACAATAGTCCAAGATGGCTTTGATAACACAACCAACTAATCTTCTGGGACTCAGCTCTTCGCAAGGCCGCTGCCTCACTACTTCAACTCTTCAAATCTTCATGAATTGATCACACAAACTTCCTTCAGATATAAATCTGGTTCGACCTTGAACCTCACTATATTCCCTTCATTTCTTGGAAATATGAACCCCTTTATATTTTAACAGATGTTTTCCTCTTCAACTTTGAAGAACAACTTCTATCTTCCACGTGAGAGTGTTAGATAAAGTGTCTTAGAATCAAGCTTGAGGATATGAGAATTTTTGCTTGAGAGTATTTTGCAGTCTTGCTTGAATGCTTTTCAGTTATGTGTCTTGCTTGTTTTAATTGCTCTCTATTTGTCTCTGAAAATTCCTCAGCCTTTTATAGTAGGTGTTCAAATTTAGTTCGTTGAAGAGATAGACAAAATTCAAACTCTTACTAAGTGTACGTTGGCTTGTCTTGTTTCTGCAGCTTTCATGTTGACCCATCCTTTGAAATCTGGTACTTGTAAGCTTATCAACACCTGATGCGAATTTGACGGGGTTAAGTCAGAAATTTCTTGCTATGTACTTTCCCCAATGGAAAACACTGCAACTTAAAAGTGAGATCACTCAGTTTAAGTAGTTTGATGGTGAGCCATTATACCAAGCATGGGACAGATTTAAGGAATTACTAAGGAAGTGCCCACAACATGGATATCCTAATTACCAACAATGCAGTACTTTTATATTGTTTAAGTGGAAACACGAGGACCATTATAGATGTTGCATCTGGAGGTGCTTTATTGGGTAAATATACGGATGAGGCATTAAAATTATTGGAGGAGATGTCAAACAATAGATATCATTGGCCATGCGAGAGATCTAATGTAAAGAGAGTGGCAGAGGTTCAGGATGAGGACAAAATTGCCATGCTAACCGAGCAAGTTTCCGTGCTAAGTATGAAACTAATTGTGATCCAGCAAGCAACTCGGATAGAACAAGCGGTAATTGAAGAAGAGGTGAATTTTGTGGGATAACATAATTTCAATAACAACTACAAGAATAATTAGGCACCCACACATTATCATCTGGGGCTGCGAAATCATGAAAACTTTGTGCTAGATTTAATAAGGATGAGGCTAAGATTTTAATGTAGCCACCCTCGGGTTTTAATAAGGATGAGGTTAAAATTTGTGCGAAATAAGAAATATTTTGTAGCCACCTTCGGGTTTTAATGTGAGGAATCAGGGTAGAGCTAACTCGGAGGAAAAAGAGCCATCTCTGGAGGAGATGTTTGCCTCCTTCATTGGAGACACAAGAGCCAGATTTAATAAGGATGAGGCTAAGATAGACATGATCGAAGAACATGTTGCTCAACTGAAATGAATGTCAATTCTAGGTTGAAATCTTTGGAGACACAAGTGGCTCAAATCACAACAGCAGTGGAAAGCCAACATCAAGCAGGCAAATTCCCAAGTGATACAGAGATGAACCTAATGGAGCAATGCAATGTCATTCATCTGAGGAGTGGTGCAAAATATAGGAGCCTGAAGATATCAACGAAGACAGTACATAACAAAGGAGATGAGCAACCTAAAATCACTTTTGTCCCCAAAGGGCCGAAGTTGGAAGTTCCGGTTCCATTCCCGCAAAGACTTCAGAAAAGGAAATTGGAAAAATTCTCAAAATTTCTTAGAATCTTCAAGAAAATACATATCAATATTCCTTTTGCGAATGTACTAGAACAAATGTCGAAATATCCGAAGTTCCTAAAGGAGGTGATGGCTAAGAAAAGAAAGTTGAAGGAGTATGAAACGTTGAACTTGACTGAGGAATGTAGTGCTATTATTCAAAAGAAGCTACCTCAAAAGCTTAAAGATCCGAGGAGTTTCTCTATCCCTTGTGAAATTGGAGGTTCTTGCTTTAATAAAGTATTGTGTTATTTAGGAGCAAGTATTAATCTTTTGCCTCTTTCAATTTTTAGGAAACTTGGATTATGTGAAGCGAAGCCCACATCGATCACATAAAAATTGGTGGATTGATCCTTGAAATATCCGAGAGGAATAATTGAAGACATGCTGGTCAAAGTGGGTAAATTCATCTTTCCGGTGGACTTCATTGATTTGGACATGAAGGAGGATAATGATGTATCATTGATTTTGGGACGACCATTCCTAGCTACGAGGAAAGCATTGATTGATATCCAGAAAGGAGAATTGACACTATGGGTCAATGACAAGCATGTACTATTTTAAATTTATAAACAAGAGCATCCCCAAAAGAAGATCGAACAATGCAAAATGATAAAAGTCAAGACACAAAGTTCAGTGGCCAAGCATGCGAAACAAAGGGAGAAAGAGAAATTAGCACAAGGGCGTATACACGACCCAGTTGTTTGACACCCATCAACTCCGAAAAATGCAGTGATTGAAATCTATGTTTTGACAAAACACGAGCCCCCTCCCAATCATCTATCTCTCACTGAAAGCCGAAAACGTATGACCACTTTGAAGATTTTTGAGCGCGAACATTAGAACAAATGAGGAGAATGGAACAATGGGAAAGTGGTTGCATGATCGAGCCGTAAAAACTTAGCGCTTTTTGGGAGGCAACCCAATTTTAAATCGCCTTTATTCATTTAGTTTTTGTTTTTATACTAACTTAATTTTTAGTTTTGTTTGTTTTTGTGAGTTGTTGTGTAGGAGGCGTCACGACACACTCCGGAAAAAATTTGAAAAATAATTCACACGCACCATGTGAAATTTCACCTGATCGTGTGAATGGAAGACTTGGCAGAGAACAGAGAAAACCCAGGACCGTGTGATGCAAATTTCACACGGACATGGGAATTGCCCACAAGAGAACAGACGCAGCCGAACAGATCCCACAACCATGTGACACTTCACACAGTCTGTGTGTGCATAATCCGTGTAAGTTTTTCTTCTCTTTTAAAACTCGAACACTCCAAAAATACACCACTTCTCCCCTTCCAAACCCTAGGCTTGATTTTCCTCACTTTATAAACCTCTATCCATTCCAAAATTCTTCAATCTACTCTTCAATTCTTGAAGATATGGTTCATTTTCTCTTTCCCATCAAGTAATTCACCACTTATTCCTTCCAAATCTTCATCTGTACTTTCTCCTTTTCAAGTTTGGGAGGGTAGATTTTGAAATTTCCAGATTTTCTCAAACTATATTATTTAAAATCTTGACTTCAGGAAGAAGGGAGCCAATTTTGGAACTCGAGCTGGGTATGAAATGAACACACCCGAGATCTCCAATGTCATCCTTACAGATGAAACATCAAAATCGATGGGAATACCTCTACCTTCGAGACATGCATTTAGCAAGGCACCCCGATGAACATTGTCTCACTACTATAGGATTGTTAGATGATTTTAGAACCTTATATGGAAGGGTCGATTGGTATATCATGTTGAATGGCAATTGGCCTACATATATTGTTTTGACACTTGAATTTTTGAGTAGTTTTGGTTTAGTCACGATAAAGAGGGTGTTGATGGGTGTGAGATTTCAGTTGGCTAATGAGCCGTGGGAGCTTACTTTAGATGAATTGAATGAGATTTATCAAACACTGGCGTATATGGTAGAGGAGCACGAGGATTTTGATATCCTTGACTTTTGGAGAGCGATTACAGGACATAAGTTTTTATACCGGGGACCTCAAAGGCATCGAGTACTAGAAACCCCATTTTTTGATATGTGCAGCGCACATTGGCTGAAAATTGTGTTTGCTAGGGGTGATAGTAGATGGGTGCCCCACACTGATGAGCTGCTTATATTATGGTGTGTGGCTTCGGGTACTGAGATGGTGCCCAATGCAGGGGCGTTCATTGCTAGACTGTTCGAGAGGGTGAAGAAGCAACAGAAGGGGGAAATTTGTGTTGGGATTTTATTACCCCAATCGCGGTGCACGTTAATGTTGATTTGAGTAGATATACGACTGCGGGACGTGGGCAAAAGTTTGATTTATACGTCCTGTCCACTATGAAAATAAAGATTGATTTATACGTCTTGTCCACTATGAAAATGATAAAATTTGATGATTGTGATTATTGGTTGCTACAAGAGGATCGTACCAAGTTTAAACTCCCCAATTCGGAGGCCATCACAATACATGAATGAGCTAATTGGCTTATACGGGAGGGGCCAAATTTAGAAGCTCAAGCAGAACAAGTAGGAGAAGAACCACCAGTAGCATCTGATAGATCGGATTCCTCCTGGCTAGGAGGTAGGTACACTTGCGGTTTAGTGAAAAGATTTTAACGATCAGTTATCACGATATTTAGTGATTCAGCTGAATCAGAATAGGAAAAAGAATATCCAGTGGGAGGGCTAAATTTTGCAAAAATGGGTTGTAGACCTCCTTCTTCAACCTGCTAGATCTCCTGCAATTGAAGCTGTTGGAACAGCTGATGCAATGACTACTCAAAGGGAAGTTAATACTGTTGCTAGCGACGTTGTTAAGACAACTGAGGCACAGTCAGCTCAGCAGGCTCACACACTATGCCTGCCAATGAAGCTCCCTCAGTTGAGGCACAAAGAGTTGTTGGTCAAGATGACGAGGTAATGATTCCCAAAGGAGGAGTAGGACCTTCCTCAAATCCTATTGACTCTCTGGATATGTTACACTTTACATTCTGAGAAGAGATTCCGTTGGAAGAAGAGCCTGAGGAGGACGCTGCTAGATTCAAAGTACATGTGAATCCAGAATATTTTCATGTTCCAGCGGATACAAGAATAATTCTATATGGCCATGACTTTGAGTTTGCTTCTGAGGACAACAGTGAACAAGCTGCAGAATTTCACAGAGCCTTTAAGTAATGTTTGAAGAAATAGAGGTGACGACAAAATTAAGAACTCGAATTGATAATCATGATGCCATGATCACTGGTGATATCCGTGGGGCAATGCTAAAAATCAAGGAATGGACACTACAGACAAATGCACTTCGTAGAGAACAAATTGGCTACTTCAGACAGCTGTATTCTAAGTTGTTGGTATATGGAGTTGATCAACTTGCATTCCAACAAAGGCAGAAGGATAATATTTCTCGAATGGAAAAAAGTCACTTAACTGACATGGAGCTACTGCAAACAAATATGGAGAAAAAGTTGGAGTACAATGAAGCTACAATGAAGGAAGAACTCTCATCATTGAACAAGCAATGCATGTACTCGGCTCAAGACAATTAAAGCGAGACTCCATGACCCGGATGAAACTTAACTCCATCCTCCAAACTGTCCAACATTTCTCAGTCTTTGATGCAAAAAGGGGGAAGAAAAAGAATCCCCTACAACATCGATCGAAGCCAAAAGCACTACCTCTATCTTATCTCAACTCCCACCCTCAATCACCAAGAGAAGGCATAGTTAGCTTTTAAATCAATGGAAGAAATTACTAAGCTTGACGAAAGTCGGGGAGGAGAGGATCGAGAAAATAAAGAAACACTATGGTGGTCCTCCAACCATAGTCTCATTATCGAAAGGTTATTATTCGGGATGGAAATCGATGCTTGGGACTTGTACTAGGCAAAGGTTTTGAAAGATATAGAAGAGACTAGGAAGTAGCCGACTCAAGGTAAGAAAACCAAGAGTCAGCAGACTTTTAAGAGTGAGTAGACACCACCACCAAGTTCCCATGGGTGGCGGCCATTCGAGGGTAAGAAGCGGCGAAAGAGGAAAGAAAAGAGCGGCGATTCACACTTTGATGGGAGAGGTAGAAACTCTCCACCAAAAGAGGAGGTGGAATCATGGCTCACAATCATGCCATATTGGATTGGTCTTCACGAAGTTCAAAGAAGAGAAGATGAGCGAAGAGCCAATGAAATGGCTAGGCAGTTAGAAAGGGAGGAATTGGAGCTAAAAAGTAAGAGGAAGAAGAAAGGAGAAGAAAGAAAGAGGACGAAGAGAGGAGAAGAAGAAGAGATTAGGAAGAAAGAAAAAGGAGAGCTGACGAAGCGGAAAGAAGAAGAAGGCAGGAGCAGAGAAGATGAAAAATTGTCTAGAAATTTTCTTTTGTATTTTTACAAAGTATTTGTAATATACATACAATAATGTAAGTGCAGAATATACATGAATAAAAATTGCTACATTCAATTTCAATTATTTAATTTTCAGCACATGATGTTGTAGGAAAGTTGTGGCATCATCCTGAAATCATTAGGAAATTTATTGCATAAATTTTGATGATGCTTAGAAAATTTTGTATTAGAAAGTTGGCATACCCCAATTTTGTATGTAAATTTTTACTATGTAATAGTTAGATAAATTAGCTGAGTCAAATAGCCGTGAAGTAGAATATGTAGAAGACTTGCTGAAAAATGTATAGGACAATCAGCTAAGTTGCAACTGAGTGGATCAGAAGATATTCAGTCAAGTACCTCAGCTAAGTCTTTCAAAAGACTTACAGCAGAATCAACCATGGAATAATGGAGATGACTTAACTCAAGGGGTAGAGCAGTTGAAGGACTCAAAGTCAACTGAAGAAGTCCATTGTGTTGAAAGTTAAAGAGGTTGCCTATTTTGGTAATGAAGACGAACCTGTAACCTTAAAGTGTTTCTGCTGAAAGAGTGCAAGAAGCTTGAGCCAATGAGAAGCCTGCAGAACTCTGATCATTTTCAGAAGATAACCATCCCTTGGCCTTATCGTGTAGAGAGAATGCAAAAAGACAACAATAAATGGCATCCTCAGAAATACTGTTCATTTTTATTGTATCACAAATTTGTAAAAATTGCACGGATGCACATTCGGATCTTCCATGGCTCTCCCCCAAATCGCTCTGTGACACCATCCTTGGATCAATGCCGTTTTAGTTCAAAGTTGTTTGCATTGAGCGGCTGATGTGTCACTCCCCCATATCTGAGATTAATTTCCAGCTAGAAGTAATCTCTAACAGCCAATCTCACTATCATATCCTCTAGTACATTCTGACCATTAGCATTACTCGGTAGTATCAATGGCGCCAAAAACTTGATCGTGAAAATCCTTTCGCAAAACTGGAAGTGCACGGTGTAGTTGATAGATAGTAATGAGCAATGTGGTATTCCATAGGGATTGATACAAATCATATAAACTATAATAAATTTCATATTCCAATTTTATTGAAGCTATAAAAAAATAAGAGTAGTATCTAAATTAATCCTAAAATTACTAAACTAAAATTGTCTAAATATTATTAATCACCAAACTTCACAAGATTCCAACAATTATGAAAAGCAATCCTAAGACTATGATCATAACATGCTTCATCAATATTAATTCCAATTAACGTTTGTAGGTCCCAAGGGGTATGAGTTAAGTCTAGAAGGGGGGTTGAATAGACTTAACTAAATTTTTGATTTTAAGCACAAATCAGAGTTTCACAAGAAAACAGCTAAGTCTCTTGAGAGACAGTTGGGTCAAACTTCAGCTAGAGTAACCACTCAACAGACTCTGAGAGAGTTGTTGATAGAGTAACTCAGCTGTGTGAAGTTAGCTTTTCGTAAATCCAGTTTTCTTGGTTTTTAACAGCGGAAGTCTTTCAACCTTTTTAGAAATTGGTTATCAACACTCACTTTTGATTTCGTTATTACCAATTGGATAGCAAATATTGAGCAAGTAAATAAATTTCATAAATTAAAGTGCAGAATATTAAATGACACAAATATTTATAGTGGTTTGAGGATGGGGTAATTCCTCTACTCCACTCTTCTCCTACTCCAGAAAGAATTTATTAATGCAACGGTAACTTTGTTACAAAAGTACAAATAGTCCGAGCAACCCTTGGTCACACAGCTGTCTTCACTCCTGGGACTCAGCTCTTCACAAGGTAGTTGCCTCACTACTTTATCTCTTCAAATCGTTTGAACTTGATCACTTAGCCCTCCATCGGATTTGAAGCAGGTTTGAACTTGAACCTCACTGAACTTCCTTCATTTCTTGGAAGAACATACCCCTTTGTTCTTGAAAACAAGTTTCCTCTTCAACTTCAAGAACACACCCCTTTGTTCTTGAAGTATGGCTTCTATCTTTCACAGGAATGTGTAGGATAAAGTCAACTTCAAGTTTAAGCCTGAGGATATGAGAATTTCGCTTGAGAGAGAGTTGCAACTTTTGCTTGAATGCATTGATGCTCCGATTTCTCTAATGTGTCATATGTCTCTCTGAAAATTCCTCAGCCTTTTATAGTGAGAGTTTGAATTTTGTCTGTTGAAGAGATAGACAAATTCAAACTTCAATTCTTGTTCGTTGGCTTGCCTTGTTCCACAACATTTGATGTTGACCAAACCTTTGTATTAACTACCTGCATGCGTCTGAAATGTACCAGAGTTCTGCAAGCATTCCATTGGTTCCTGCTACTTGCACTCATCAAGACAACTTTTAAGGTTGCAGTCCTGTCTCTTACCAAAAAGGGCAAGTCTTGCTTCACAACGGACTTGTTCAACTTTCTCTAAGTCCTTCAACTACTTTACCCCATAAGTTTAGTCTTCTCCTTCAGATCATTGGATGACTCTGTGTAAGTCTTCTAATAAACACATATGTTGTACTTGGTCAAAGCTTCTTGACCACTCGGCTATGACTTAGTGGATCTTCTCTGCACTTCTTCAGCAAGTCTCTTGTATCTCCTTGGAACTTGGTTGTTGGGCTGACTCATAGAAGGTTTTCCATGAGTCGGCTGCTTCCTAGTCTCTTATATATCTTTCAAGCCCTTTCTCCAATGCAAACCCCATGTGTCAGCTAACTCCATTCCTTTATAATACCATAGAGTATCAAACTCTTCATTGGATCTTGTAGGTCCCACGTGGTGTCAGCTAAGTCTAGGAGGGGAGATTGAATAGACTTAACCAAGTTTTCGATTTTAACTTTAAATCAGAGTTTAACAAGTAAATAGCTAAGTCTCTTGAGAGACAGCTAGGTTCAACCTCAACAGGAGAGTTAACCACTCAACAGACTCGAGAGAGTCAGATAGAGTAACTCACCGAGTGAAGTGAGTTCTTTTAGAAAACCAGTTTACTTGGTTTTTACAGCAGAAATCTTACACCCTTTTTAGAAATACTATTTTCAACACCTGTTTTAGGTTTAGTTATTATCAATTGAGTAAACAAATGTAAATCAACAATAATAAATATGCAGAAATTAAATGTTGAAAGTAAAAGACATAGAGAATTTTTATAGTGGTTCGAGGATGGGGTAATTCCTCTACTCCACTATTCTCCAACTCCTGGAGGTAATCCACTTATGCAGCAGTCGTGTTACAAAAAGGATAATGCAGTCCAAGTAAGCCTTGATCACACAACTGGCTTCACTCCTTGGACTCAGCTTCCTTCTAAGGCAGTTGCCTCACTTCTTCAGCTCTTCAAACCCTTAGGACTTGATCACATAGCCCTTCGTTGGATTCAAATCATGCTCTAACTTTAACTTTACTGCACATCCTTCACCATGTGAAAGTGCAGACCCCTTGTTCTTGAAAAACAAGATTTCCTCTTCAATAGGTTGGAGCTTTCTTCCTTCCTTCACTAAGTGTGTTGGTTAGAATCACTTAGAATGTTTAGGGTTGAGGATTTTGAATGTATAGCTTGAGAGATTGTTTGCAGTTGCTTGCTTGAATGCTCGAACTTCTCTTGTGTGTCACATACTTCTCTCAGAATTTTCCTCAGCCTTTTATAGTGACAGTTTGAAAAAGTGTCTGTTGAAAAGAGACACATTTTTCAAACTTCACTTCTTGTTTGTTGGCTTGTCTTGTTTTGCAGCTTTTGATGTTGACCTTTCATTAACATTAATGTTCTGCATGTGTCTGAATCGAACTAGGTTCCTGCAAACATCCATTGGTTCCAGCTTCTTGCACTCTTTCAACAAGACAACTTTTAAGGTTATAGGTCTGTCTCTTACCATATTGGGTAAGTCCTTCAGCTGCTATACCCCTTTATTGAGTCTTCTCCATGAATCTTGGATGACTCAGCTGTGAGTCTACTGAAAGACACAACTTCTTTACTTAACTAAGATTCTTCTTCGACACATCTGAATCTCCACTACAATTCTTCAGTCAGTCTTCTGTGATCTGCAAGTCTGCTACTTCATAACTCAGCTAATTTCCTATCTATTACATATTTTAAATACAACAGAAAATGGGGTGCCAATTTTCTAATCCATGTTTTCTATGCATTATCAAAATCTATACAAATAAATTTCCTAACAATTCTTCCCTTTTTTGATGATGCCAAAACTTAAAAAAAAATGCTAAGACAGAATGATTGAGAGAATGTGTCATTTATTAAATGAATCATTTAGCACTTACATGTACTTACATTATTGGTGTATTTACAACGAATATAAAAATACAACAAAAAAATTATGTGCAGCTAACTCAATGTCTCTGTTGCTTTATTCCTCCTTCTTCATCTTCCTCTCGCCTACGGCGATCTTCTTTATCTTTTTGCATCATTTTCTCCGCTCCTTTCTTTTTCTTTCTTTCATAGTCTCTTCTCAGCTTCTCATCCATTTCTCTCTGCTGCCTTGCTGCATCTTCTTCATATCTTCGTTGAAGCTCATCTGTAACTCGTATAGTTTCTCTGTTTGCATCTTCATCGAAGCCCAACCAGTATTCATGGCCCTCTTTCAGAGGATCTATTCCCACAAATCGAGTTTGTCTTCTTGGTGCAGAGCTTCTGCCTCTCCTGCCAGACCTAGATTCTCTTTTTATTCCTCTTCCTCTAGCAGAGTCTGCTCTATGGGTTTGATTGGGCTGTTGTACCCTTGAAGTCTGCTAACTATTTGATTGTCCTTGAGTCTACTGCTTCCTGGTTGATTCAATATCTATCAGCCCTTTTTCCCAGTACAATTCCCACATAGCTTGTAAGTCCATCCCTTCATAAAAACCTTCTGATCAAAGAGTTGCAAACTCGTCTACAGATCTTTCTTCTAACGGACCAGGGGGAGTGAGTTCTTCTATTTCAACTGGGAGTTTGCCTGCCGGCAGATCCAAATTGAGCTTTAAGCTTCTCAGCTCTGTCGGCTTGACTTATTTCAAGCTTTTCAATTTCTTGATTTTCTTGAAGGCAATATCGCTTTCTCTTTAGTCGATTCTTGAGGCACTGAGAATGGGGAGAGATGTATATGCCTTTGGATTTAAAAATGATTTTCAAGGGGGTTTTCTCTGACTTATCTTCCCCCTTTTTGGCATCATCACCTTCTATGAGAGTGGGAGGTGTCATAACCCGGAACTTTTATATTTTAATTCGTGCATAATTACACGCATTTTGACATCTCATGTTCACATTTAGACACAAGCAAAGTTTTGATTAGCATATAGGTACGAAGTTATTATATTTATAAATATATATAGGTAATTAGAAAGCTAACTTTTGTAATATATATATATATAGTTGTTCTCGGTGCCTATGTCTATATCTATTATAATATCTTAAGTTCTTGAACTTTCTTATGATTATCACAAAGACATACACACAATTAGTAAATGGATATGATTAGAACACCACCACCTCAAATAAGGACACATGAACACGTGTAAATTATATATGAAGACAACACAATTGTTATCTAGGTACTAATCTTAACTACACAAAATTGGCACACATATGCACGGCTAGAACTCCACTTACGCACGAGTGGAGAAAATAGAGTTCATGCTCGGTGAGATAGCGAAACGAAAGAAGTGAAAAAAAAGAAGAAAAATTAAGAGGGACGAGAGCATAGCTTGTGTACTGGCAGGTGACCTCTTAATTTATCTTTTCCTTTATCTAGTTTTATCACCATGAAACATGGTTAATTAAATGTGATATTGGTGTTGGTGTGGATTAAATGTAAGATATTCCAACTGAGTTCACTTATACTAAATAGATATTAAAGTTAATTATAAGATATTTGGTAGTTATATATACTTATACATATGTAGTAGTTTTGTATTTTGGTGAAAGAGATAAAATCATGCTATATGTATTAATTAATGAAAATCTGGTGGAGAATAGATAGATTGAAATTAAGGAAAAAAAAAGAATTAATATAACAAACATATGTTTGTGCCTTTGTGCATCACATTCCTAACTAAACTAGAAGTAATCATTAATTTAAGTTGGTTCCAGATTATGTAGTTTCCATTATCTGTTTCGAAATTAGTTTATGGTTTATTAATAAACTCATACTGTGGGTACTGGTATTTGTGGCTATAAGAATTAAAGTTATGACCATGCCATCTAATTTTACGAATTAAAGGGCCAAACTCTTAAAGAAATTGAGATTAAGTAATTTCTCATTCACTCCTAATTATCGATTAGGACATGAAAGAATAAATAAATAGATTATAGAAACAAATGAACCGAAAACAAAAGAGATAATTATTTTTATAAGCATATGTGTGTGTATATATATATGTAGATATATCTTTGTAGAGGTAAGAAGAGATAATAAATTATATTGAGATTAATATTATACTGAGTTAAGATATGTAAGAGGATTATCTTACAAGAACATGTTATCAATATCATAATTGTTAGAGTTAAATTGTGATTTTAAAATTGGTTATGCGTTTTTGATATGTTAATAGGTCAAAACCCCGACAAATGAGTAAATAAGGCCAACTAGGCAAAGTTATCGGGATAAGGCTACCACTTATGAGTATAATCTTTTAGTTTGCTATTTAACTTGTGTGATTATATGATTAATGTGTTGAAATGAACTATTTACTTATTTGGCTACAATGATTAGTAGCTTATCGTGCCCTAATGTGAATTGCATGATTCTCGATGATGATATTGTGATGAAATTGAGATATATGATCTCTATGTGATGAGATGGATATAAAATTGAGATATGTGATCTCCAATGATGTTATTGATATGGAAATGAGATATGCGATCTCTACTGATGTTATTGATACTGAAAGCAAATATGTGATTATAGAAATGCATTCATCGTGAGATTAATTGATTACTCGTTATGGCCACTAATGACCTTGAATCACGAAATTACGGTCATCCGAATTTCGGATTACGAGTCTCTTGCGGCCACCCCGAGTTCACTGAACCCTACATGTAATAAAGAATTATAGAGTGCCATGGCCATCTTCATGCTCACGATTTATTCTTGGCATTAGCTGGCCCATAACAGTAAAAGAATATGACTAAGCACGTGCATTTATGTGGTTATAAATATTATGAACAAATGATATGAAATGATGTGCTTGTGTGATGTTAAATAACTGGTTATTGGATTATACTTGCTGAGCTTGCAACTCACCAAATGCAATGTTGCCAATTTTTAGTTGTTGTAGATAGAAGTTGATCTGTGAGGTGTGACAGAAGTTGAAAGCATGGATCAAAGGTCGGCCGGCTGGATTCCCATCCTTCTCCCTCAGCTCATCATTTGCATATCATATAGGGAGTTTTATTTTGATCTGTATATAATAAGGCACAGTCGTTAATATTGTTTAATATGGATGAATGCACATACGTGAATGAGTGCTGCTAAATCGTTTTGAGTAAATGCTTCCACTTGAAATGAAAAGGTTATAGCTGATGGTTAATATATTAATATCATGTGCAATGCAGCGGTGCTGCCTATGAATTATATTTTTATACAATATAAATATTTGTTACAAGGGTAAGGGTGTTACCGTATAGTTTGGTATCAGAGCCCGGGTAGGGGTTCTGTAGATCATGGCATGACATGCGCATTATCATTAAATGCTTTACAAAAGTTAAAATTTCCGTCATATTTTAGGCAAAGGGTTGTGAGTCAAGAAGCACATGTACATAATGATGAGCAAAGTGTTCACGGAGGGGAACAAGCAGCCGAGCCAGAGTCACACTCATCTCATTCACCTATGCTTCATGTGCATGGAATACCTGTTCATTTTGGGTATCCACCTTAATTGGTAAATCCCCCTGAACCACGGGAAACAAAGTATGATAAACTTAGAAAAATGGGAGTTGTTGATTTTGTGGGTACTCTCGACCAAAGCAGAGGTCGAAACATGGCTTAAACGAACAGAAAGGGTTCTGAATTTGATGAAATGTACTCCTGAAGAAAAGTTTGATTATGCAGTATCACTCCTTTAGGGAAATGCGTACGATTGGTGGAAGACTATACCTAATAGTAATCTTTGACCACCACCACCATTGACATGGGATGATTTTCTAAGAGAATTTCATGATACATACTTGCCGGAGGATTACGAGATCGAAAGAAAAGGAGTTTCTTGAACTTAAACAGGAAATCGATCGATTCTGAGTATGAAGTGTTGTTTAATCGGCTTTTCCATTATGCCCCACATATGATAGCCACGGAAAAGAAGAAATGTACTAGATTTGAATCGGACTCCGGTTTGCTATTCGAAATCGTATTACACCCACGAATACTGAGTCTTATAGTAAGTCAAAGCCGCAATAATACGTCTTTGAGAAATTGAAGTCAATCAAAACAAAACTTTCAAAGATAATAATAAGAAGAGGGGTGGCGAAACGGAGGATTTAGAAATAGAAAGGAATTTATCGCACTTTTGCACGCAGGAGCTTCCCGAAGCTTCAAAAAGTGGTAGTTTTAGGGGTGCAACATCAGCCCAAGAAGAGTGTTGGTTCTACAACACCGGTTCCCATATGTGCACATTGTGGTAAGAATCATTATGGAGAGTGTAGGTTGCTTACAGAAAATGTTTTAGATGTGGCGAACCCGGACATATAGCAAGGAATTGCACAAAACCACGCGAGGAACCCACAATTGAGCAAACTAGATTTAGTGGTTTCAATCCTAATAGAGGTAGAGGTCGAGAAGATTCGGTATAGGAAGAGGCGTTGGTCCGTAAGAAAGTCAAGCGAGCAAACAACAAGGTCCAAAATTCGAGTTTTTCCTATGACACAAGAAGAAGCTAAAGCTGCACTAAGTAGAGTTCTTGGTAATCTCTCAATCGCCGATACAAATGCTTATGTTTTATTTGATCCAGGAGCAACACATTCATTTATTTCACAATCATTTGCATCACAATTGGGTAATAAACCGGAAACATTAGGCTATGATTTACTGGTTCGAACCCCAATAGGAAGTGTAGTGATTGTAAATACTGTATATCGTGACTGCAAAATTTTGATCGGTAAATCGAAACTGAGTGCGAGTTTGCTTGTTATGCCCTTAAGAGATTTCGATGTAATTCTGGGTATGGATTGTTTAATCGAACACCATTATAAACTGGATTGTTTTACTAAAGAAATCGTGTTGGAGCTTCCTGATCGGACGCATGTTGTATTTAAAGGGGAAAGAGAAATTTTGCCTACATGTATAATATCTCGCATCTCTGACTTTCAAAATGATTAAGAAAGGTTGTGAATGTTACCTGGCCCACGTAATAGACACACGTTTATGTGGTTTGAAACTTGAAGACACTCCAGTGGTTAGAGAGTATCCCGATGTGTTTCCAGATGATTTACCCCGATTACCTCCAGATAGAGATATAGAATTCACCATCGAACTACAACCTGGTACATCGCCAATCTCTATTCCTCCTTATCGAATGGCACCTGTTGAACTACAAGAACTAAAAATACAATTGCAAGAATTACTGGATAAAGGGTACATTAGACCAAGTGTTTCGCCATGAGGTGCACCTGTGTTGTTTGTTAAAAAGAAAGATGGTACACTGAGATTGTGTATAGATTATCGGTAGTTGAATCGAGTAACAGTAAAGAATAAATATCCATTACCTAGGATAGATGATTTATTTGATCAGTTGCAAGGTGCTAGAGTTTTCTCAAAGATTGATTTGGGATCAGGATATCACCAGTTGAAGATTGCGGTGACATTTCAAAAACAAATGTTAGGACTAGGTATGGTCATTACGAGTTTTTGGTAATGCCTTTGACCGACTAATGCACCCGTTGTATTTATGGCATTGATGAATAATGTGTTTAGACCCTACCTAGATAAATTTGTCATTGTCTTTATTGATGATATCCTAGTATATTCTAAATCTCTGAGGAACACGAACAACAATTGGGAATTGTCTTTTAAACCTTGCGAGAGAAACAGATTGTATGCAAAACTTAGTAAATGCGAATTTTGGTTAGATCAAGTAATCTTTTTTGGGACACGTTGTTTTTACGGTGATGGGATTAAAGTCGACCCACAAAAATTGAAGCGTTGATCAAATGGGAAAACCCAAAAGTGTTACAGAAGTTCGTAGTTTTCTAGGTTTAGCCGGATACTATCGACGATTTGTTGAGAATTTTTCGCTTATTGCAACTCCACTGACAAAATTACTACGAAAAGATGTTCCTTTCAAATGGACAGATAGTTGCCAAAAGAGTTTCGAAGAGTTAAAAAAGAGGCTTACCACTGCCCCAGTCTTGACTATTCCTTCAGGTACCGATGGATTTGTTGTTTATAGTGACGCTTCTTACCAAGGTCTAGGATGTGTTTTAATGCAACACGGTAAGGTTATTGCTTATGCGTCTAGACAACTTAAACCATATGAGATGTCTTATCCTACTCATGAGCTTGAGCTAGCTGCGGTTGTCTTTACTTTAAAGATATGGAGACATTACTTATATGGAGCCACATTCCAAATTTTCACTAATCATAAAAGCTTGAAATACTTATTAAGTCAGAAAGAGTTGAACATGCGTCAAAGAAGATGGCTGGAATTGCTGAAAGATTATGATTGTACCATCGAATATCATCCAGGGAAAACTAATGTTGTCGCTGATGCTTTGAGCTGAAAATCTTATGGTACTGTTTCTTCTCTATCAGTGCATTCTTTACCATTTCTGCTAGATTTGAGGAAGATGAATGTTGAATTGAATGTAAATGACATGGGTGTTATATGTGCTTCGTTTTGTATTCGTCCTATGATGATTGAAAGAATTAAACAAGCACAATTTCGTGATGATAAATTGACTGGTATCGCGGAAAAAGTGAAACAAGAAAATAGTACATCTTTTGTTCTGAATGATGATGGTAGTTTGACGATCAACAATCGACTTTGTGTTCCTGATGTTCATGGCTTGAGGCATGAGATAATGGAAGAATCTCACACTGCACCGTATGCCATACACCCAGGTAGTACAAAAATGTATCAGACCTTAAAAAGCTATTATTGGTGGCCCAGAATGAAGAAAGATGTAGCGAATATGTTTCAAAATGTTTAAATTGCCAGATTAAAGCGGAACATCGTGCACCGTAGGTAAATTGCATCCATTACCTATTCCCTGTTTGGAAGCGGAGCCTATTACTATGGATTTCTATATGGTCTTGTGACAGGGAAAAATGATGCGGTTTGGGTTGTTGTTGATCGACTAACAAAGTCACTCACTTTTTACCATTTAGATGGGGTTCTACTCTAGAAAATCTGGCGAAACGATATGTAAATGAGATTGTTAGACTACATGGTGTACCCTTGTCTATTGTTTCAGATCGTGATCCTCATTTTACGTCTAAATTTTGGGGTAGCTTGCAACATGCATTAGGTACTAAGTTACATTGTAGTAGTGCATTTCATCCACAGACAGATGGACAATCAGAAAGGACTATTCAAACTCTAGAGGATATGCTTCGTGCTTGTGTTTTTGAATTTAAAGGTTTTTGGGATGAATACATTGCGTTGATGGAATTTGCATACAATAATCAACATCATAGCAGCATTGGTATGGCGCCTTATGAAACATTATATGGTAGGAAATGCAGGAGTCCAAAGATGTTGGGATGAAGAGGGAATATGATTCTTTGGAAGGCCCGGATCGATTCAAGATACAGTTGAAAAAGTGAAAATAGTTAAAAGTCAATTAAAAGCGCTCAAGATAGGCAAATGAGTTATATTGATCAACATAGACGGAAATGGAATATGAAGTTGGTGAGAAAGTATTTCTCCGTGTTTTCCCTTGGAAGGGTATTCTCGATTTGGAAAGAAAGGTAAACTAAGTCCTCGTTATTTCGGCCCATATGAAATACTTGAAAAGGTTGGACCATTAGCTTATAGGCTTGCTTTGCCACCCGAATTGTCCTAGATTCATAATGTGTTTCATGTTAGTATGCTTCGTTGATACAGATCAGACCCGTCACATGTTCTTCGAGATGAACCAGTTGAAATTGCTGATAATTTGAGTTATATTGAAGAACCAGTTGAAATAATGGGGTACAAAGAAAAACAACTTAGAAACAGAGTGATTCCACTAGTAAAAGTGTTGTGGAGAAATCATTCTAGAGAAGAAGCTACATGGGAAACGGAACAACATATGAGGGAGCAATATCCGTGGTTATTTGCTGATACAGGTACAAATTTCGAGGACGAAATTTTTAAGGAGGAGAGAATTGTCATAACCCGAAACTTTTATATTTTAATTCGTGCATAATTACACGCATTTTGACATCTCATGTTCACATTTAGACACAAGCAAAGTTTTGATTAGCATATAGGTACGAAGTTATTATATTTATAAATATATATATAGGTAATTAGAAAGCTAACTTTTGTAATATATATATATATAGTTGTTCTCGGTGCCTATGTCTATATTATTATAATATCTTAAGTTCTTGAACTTTCTTATGATTATCACAAAAACATACACACAATTAGTAAATGGATATGATTAGAACACCACCACCTCAAATAAGGACACATGAACACGTGTAAATTATATATGAAGACAACACAATTGTTATCTAGGTACTAATCTTAACTACACAAAATCGGCACACATATGCACGGCTAGAACTCCACTTACGCACGAGTGGAGAAAACAGTATTCATGCTCGGTGAGATAGCGAAACGAAAGAAGTGAAAAAAAAGAAGAAAAATTAAGAGGGACGAGAGCATAGCTTGTGTACTGGCAGGTGACCTCTTAATTTATCTTTTCCTTTATCTAGTTTTATCACCATGTAACATGGTTAATTAAATGTGATATTGGTGTTGGTGTGGATTAAATGTAAGATATTCCAACTGAGTTCACTTATACTAAATAGATATTAAAGTTAATTATAAGATATTTGGTAGTTATATATACTTATACATATGTAGTAGTTTTGTATTTTGGTGAAAGAGATAAAATCATGCTATATGTATTAATTAATGAAAATCTGGTGGAGAATAGATAGATTGAAATTCAGGAAAAAAATACGAGAATTAATATAACAAACATATGTTTGTGCCTTTGTGAATCAAATTCCTAACTAAACTAGAAGTAATCATTAATTTAAGTTGGTTCCAGATTATGTAGTTTCCATTATCTGTTTCGAAATTAGTTTATGGTTTATTAATAAACTCATACTATGGGTACTGGTATTTGTGGCTATAAGAATTAAAGTTATGACCATGTCATCTAATTTTACGAATTAAAGGGCCAAACTCTTAAAGAAATTGAGATTCTGAAGTAATTTCTCATTCACTCCTAATTATCGATTAGGACATGAAAGAATAAATAAATAGATTATAGAAACAAATGAACCAGAAACAAAAGAGATAATTATTTTTATAAGCATATGTGTGTGTATATATATATGTAGATATATGTTTGTAGAGGTAAGAAGAGATAATAAATTATATTGAGATTAATATTATACTGAGTTAAGATATGTAAGAGGATTATCTTACAAGAACATGTTATCAATATCATAATTGTTAGAGTTAAATTGTGATTTTAAAATTGGTTATGCGTTTTTGATATGTTAATAGGTCAAAACCCCGACAAATGAGTAAATAAGGCCAACTAGGCAAAGTTATCGGGATAAGGATACCACTTATGAGTATAATCTTTTAGCTTGCTATTTGACTTGTGTGATTATATGATTAATGTGTTGAAATGAACTATTTACTTATTTGGCTACAATGATTAGTAGCTTATCGTGCCCTAATGTGAATTGCATGATTCTCGATGATGATATTGTGATGAAATTGAGATATATGATCTCTATGTGATGAGATGGATATAAAATTGAGATATGTGATCTCCAATGATGTTATTGATATGGAAATGAGATATGCGATCTCTACTGATGTTATTGATACGGAAAGCAAATATGTGATTATAGAAATGCATTCATCAGAGATTAATTGATTCTGTTATGGCCACTAATGACCTTGAATCACAGAATTACAGTCATCCAGAATTTCTGGATTACAGAGTACTGTACGGCCACCCCGAGTTCACTGAACCCTACATGTAATAAAGAATTATAGAGTGCCATGGCCATCTTCATGCTCACGATTTATTCTTGGCATTAGCTGGCCCATAACAGTAAAAGAATATGACTAAGCACGTGCATTTATGTGGTTATAAATATTATGAACAAATGATATGAAATGATGTGCTTGTGTGATGTTACATAATCTGGTTATTGGATTATACTTCTTTGAGCTTGCAACTCACCAAATGCAATGTTGCCAATTTTTAGTTCTTTGTAGATAGAAGTTGATCTCGTGAGGTGTGACGAGGTTGAAAGCATGGATCAAAGGTCGGTAAATTTGGATTCCCATCCTTCTCCCTCACTCATCATTTGCATATCATATAGGGAGTTTTATTTTGATCGTATATAATAAGGCACGATCGTTAATATTGTTTAATATGGATGAATGCACATACGTGAATGAGTCTTTGCTAAATCGTTTTGAGTAAATGCTTCCACTTGAAATGAAAAGGTTATAGGCGATGGTTAATATATTAATATCATGTGCAATGCGGTGGTCTTTGCTATGAATTATATTTTTATACGATATAAATATTTGTTACAAGGGTAAGGGTGTTACCGTATAGTTTGGTATCAGAGCCCGGGTAGGGGTTCTGTAGATCATGGCATGACATGCGCATTATCATTAAATGCTTTACAAAAGTTAAAATTTCCGTCATATTTTAGGCAAAGGGTTGTGAGTCAAGAAGCACATGTACATAATGATGAGCAAAGTGTTCACGGAGGGAAGAAGCGGTGAGCAGTCACACTCATCTCATTCACCTATGCTTCATGTGCATGGAATACCTGTTCATTTTGGGTATCCACCTTAATTGGTAAATCCCCCTGAACCACGGGAAACAAAGTATGATAAACTTAGAAAAATGGGAGCTGTTGATTTTGTGGGTACTACTGACCCAGCAGAGGCTGAAACATGGCTTAAACGAACAGAAAGGGTTCTGAATTTGATGAAATGTACTCCTGAAGAAAAGTTTGATTATGCAGTATCACTCCTTTAGGGAAATGCGTACGATTGGTGGAAGACTATACCTAATAGTACTGTTCGACCACCTGTATTGACATGGGATGATTTTCTAAGAGAATTTCATGATACATACTTGCCAGAGGTTTACAGAGATCAGAAAGAAAAGGAGTTTCTTGAACTTAAACAGGGAAATCGATCAGTTGCCGAGTATGAAGTGTTGTTTAACCAGCTTTTCCATTATGCCCCACATATGATAGCCACGGAAAAGAAGAAATGTACTAGATTTGAATCTGGACTCCGGTTTGCTATTCGAAATCGTATTACACCCGCAGATATGGAGTCTTATAGTAAGTCGGGGAAAATGCGCAATAATACGTCTTTGAGAAATTGGAAGTCAATCAAAACAAAACTTTCGATATAATAAGAAGAGGCGGGGTGGCGAAACCGGAGGATTTAGAAATAGAAAGGAATTTCATCGCACCGCACGGAGGAGCTTCCCGAGCGATTCAAAAAGTGGTAGTTTTAGGGGTGCAACATCAGCCAGTAAGAGTGTTGGTTCTACATCACCAGTTCCCATATGTGCACATTGTGGTAAGAATCATTATGGAGAGTGTAGGTTGCTTACGAGGAAAATGTTTTAGATGTGGCGAACCTGGACATATAGCAAGGAATTGCACAAAACCACGCGAGGAACCCACGATTGAGAAAACTAGATTTAGTGGTTTCAATCCTAATAGAGGTAGAGGTCGAGGAAGATTCGGTATAGGAAGAGGCGTTGGTCGAGAAGAAAGTCAAGCGAGCAAACAAGGTCCAAATTCGAGTTTTTCCTATGACACAAGAAGAAGCTAAAGCTGCACCAAAGTAGGTTCTTGGTAATCTCTCAATCGCCGATACAAATGCTTATGTTTTATTTGATCCGGGAGCAACACATTCATTTATTTCACAATCATTTGCATCACAATTGGGTAATAAACCGGAAACATTAGGCTATGATTTCTTGGTTCGAACCCCATAGGAAGTGTAGTGATTGTAAATCGTATATCGTGATCGCAAAATTTTGATCGAATCAAATCGAAAAGTGCGAGTTTGCTTGTTATGCCCTTAAGAGATTTTGATGTAATTAAGGTATGGATTGTTTAATCGAACACCATTATAAACTGGATTGTTTTACTAAAGAAATCGTGTTGGAGCTTCGATCGGACGCATGTTGTATTTAAAGGGAAAGAGAAATTTTGCCTACATGTATAATATCCGCATCTACTGACTTTCAAAATGATTAAGAAAGGTTGTGAATGTTACCTGGCCCACGTAATAGACACACGTTTATGTGGTTTGAAACTTGAAGACACTACGGTGGTTAGAGAGTATCCGATGTGTTTCGGATGATTTACCCCGATTACCTCCGGATAGAGATATAGAATTCACCATCGAACTACAACCTAGTACATCGCCAATCTCTATTCCTCCTTATCGAATGGCACCTGTTGAACTACAAGAACTAAAAATACAATTGCAAGAATTACTGGATAAAGGGTACATTAGACCAAGTGTTTCGCCATGGGGTGCACTGTGTTGTTTGTTAAAAAGAAAGATGGTACAATTGAGATTGTGTATAGATTATCGGTAGTTGAATCGAGTAACAGTAAAGAATAAATATCCATTACCTAGGATAGATGATTTATTTGATCAGTTGCAAGGTGCTAGAGTTTTCTCAAAGATTGATTTGGGATCAGGATATCACCAGTTGAAGATTGCAGAGGCTGACATTTCAAAAACATCGTTCCGGACTAGGTATGGTCATTACGAGTTTTTGGTAATGCCTTTTGGACTGACTAATGCACCCGTTGTATTTATGGCATTGATGAATAATGTGTTTAGACCCTACCTAGATAAATTTGTCATTGTCTTTATTGATGATATCCTAGTATATTCTAAATCTACTGAGGAACACGAACAACATTTGGGAATTGTGCTGCAAACCTTGCGAGAGAAACAGTTGTATGCAAAACTTAGTAAATGCGAATTTTGGTTAGATCAAGTAATCTTTTTGGGACACGTTGTTTCTGGTGATGGGATTAAAGTCGACCCACAAAAAATTGAAGCAATGATCAAATGGGAAAACCCAAAAAGTGTTACAGAAGTTCGTAGTTTTCTAGGTTTAGCCGGATACTATCGATGATTTGTTGAGAATTTTTCGCTTATTGCAACTCCACTGACAAAATTACTACGAAAAGATGTTCCTTTCAAATGGACAGATAGTTGCCAAAAGAGTTTCGAAGAGTTAAAGAAGAGGCTTACCACTGCCCCAGTCTTGACTATTCCTTCAGGTACCGATGGATTTGTTGTTTATAGTGACGCTTCTTACCAAGGTCTAGGATGTGTTTTAATGCAACACGGTAAGGTTATTGCTTATGCGTCTAGACAACTTAAACCATATGAGATGTCTTATCCTACTCATGAGCTTGAGCTAGCTGCGGTTGTCTTTACTTTAAAGATATGGAGACATTACTTATATGGAGCCACATTCCAAATTTTCACTAATCATAAAAGCTTGAAATACTTATTAAGTCAGAAAGAGTTGAACATGCGTCAAAGAAGATGGCCGAATTCTTTGAAAGATTATGATTGTACCATCGAATATCATCCAGGGAAAACTAATGTTGTTCTTTGATGCTTTGAGTGAAAATCTTATGGTAATTGTTTCTTCTCTATCGATGCATTCTTTACCATTTCTGCTAGATTTGAGGAAGATGAATGTTGAATTGAATGTAAATGACATGGGTGTTATATGTGCTTCGTTTTGTATTCGTCCTATGATGATTGAAAGAATTAAACAAGCACAATTTCGTGATGATAAATTGACTGGTATCGCGGAAAAAGTGAAACAAGAAAATAGTACATCTTTTGTTCTGAATGATGATGGTAGTTTGACGATCAACAATCGACTTTGTGTTCCTGATGTTCATGGCTTGAGGCATGAGATAATGGAAGAATCTCACACTGCACCGTATGCCATACACCCAGGTAGTACAAAAATGTATCAGACCTTAAAAAGCTATTATTGGTGGCCCAGAATGAAGAAAGATGTAGCCGAATATGTTTCAAAATGTTTAAATTGCCAGCAGATTAAAGCGGAACATCAGGCACCGGTAGGTAAATTGCATCCATTACCTATTCCTGTTTGGAAGCGGGAGCCTATTACTATGGATTTCCTATATGGTCTGCCTGTGACACCGAGGAAAAATGATGCAGTTTGGGTTGTTGTTGATCGACTAACAAAGTCAGCTCACTTTTTACCATTTAGATGGGGTTCTACTCTAGAAAATCTGGCGAAACGATATGTAAATGAGATTGTTAGACTACATGGTGTACCCTTGTCTATTGTTTCAGATCGTGATCCTCATTTTACGTCTAGATTTTGGGGTAGCTGTTCGCCTTATTTTTAGCTTCACCGCAAGTGTACGGTGTTCGTTATCGAATAGGGTAGCGAGGTCGTATCCACGGAGACTAATAAATCAATAGGCTAAGTATTGAACCAAGATAGTTTTACTTTTATTTAGACGATCAATATTTGATGGTTGTTGTTTTGAGATTAAGACAATTTAAATCACTAAAACACGAAAATAAGATAACACAAATAAAAGAAGTATCAAGATGATGAAATGGATTTCCGAGTTAAGGTTTCGATTAATAATCCTCTTGTTGTCCGATTAAATCAAAGCCAAGGTTATTATCAATATTCCTATAAGACGATCACAAAGCTATTTTATCCTCCCTCTCGAGATGCATATAAAATGTAGATTGAAATATCTATGCTAGCATCTCTACTCAACATAAGATACACAACTCCCAAAAGCATCAAAGATCAAATGTCCTCACAATATTCGCAAATCTCTCGATTCATGCAAATATTCGTGTCAAATACTTAAGATCTAATATTGAAACTCATCTCTCGAATTATGAATCAATATATCAAACAAGTTAAATCATTGGCCAAGTGATAAAACAAGAATAAGCTCAAAGTACTCAAATAGGCTTCAAGACAATAACTTCAACTAAGATTAAAACATTCAACAAGAGTTCATTAATCTACTTCCAAAACCCGAAAATCACAAGAGTTTAGCTACACATGATTAAACAACTTACACACAAAGTGTTCAAAGTCATTACAAATGAAACTAAAAGAGTGAAACTAAAAGAGAAGCAAGAAAACTTAGGAACGTCGACAATCTCTCGATGTATCTCCGTTCTTCAAGCTCCGATGCAACCCGATTATCTCCTTGATGTCTCCTTCCAAGAGTTGACTCTTGTCTTGTGTTGTAGATCCCAAAAATGCCAGAATTCCCCTGTGTGCGCCCCCAAAAGCCTTTTTATACCTCCCATCATGTTTAGGGCTTAATGTTGCAGATTATGGGATTCCAGCGCAGACGCACGGGTGGTGCGCCCACGCACGGGTTACCCGTGCGCCACCCTGCTGGAATACCCCAACTCTCTGTAGGGCGCACGGGTGGTGCGTCGGAGCACGGCCTACCCGTGCGCCACTCCGGTGAGATATCCTGACTCTCTGTAGGGCGCACGGGTGGTGCGCCCATGCATGGGCTACCCGTGCGCCATGCTGCAGCTTCAATCAACCTTATACAGGGGTGCACGGGTGGTGTCTTGAGGCACGCCCAACCCGTGTGCCCCCTGTCTCTTCCGTGAACGCTCAACTTTCGCTCTTTTAGGCTTCACGTTTCGTATATCCACTCAATTCTCCGCGTTTCTACTTTGCTTTCCTCATATTCTTATTCAATTAGCTTCAAATATCATGAAATTCCTACAAAATAAGCGAAGTGTAATATCTTTTCCACAAGGAGTGAATATGTAACGTTTAACGCGAGTATATGCATGTTTACTTATCATTATAACTCGAAATATGCATCAAAACACATGCAAAATTCACGCTTATCAAAATCCCCCAAACTTAAACTGTTGACCTTCCCGATCAACAATATTTAGAACACGATAAAGCATAACAGGGAGATAAAGATAACAGCGCACACCAAGAGTCTACAAGAAAATCCAAATTGTTCGTCATGAATGCTGAGTACAACTCAATCAAGCCTCAAATATCTAAATAAAGAACACGCCTCAAATAAAACAAAGTGAAATGCTCCGAATCCTACTCTCAAAGTTAAGTGTATACTCTCATCTCACGAGGTTATAGGACGTGTTTACGCTCAAATCAATTCGATGTTGCAAAATTACCATAGGCTTGCAATTTGTCTCATATCTCCGCCACGAGAGTGTATGCAATTTGTGAATCATAAAGGACTTTCTCCTTTGGTTGTAATGAAGGCTCTTTGGTTTAGGTAGGAAATTTTTTGAATAAAGTGACTCAAACTCGAGTGTATAGACCGATGAGCATATCAATCATTTTCATTATAATCCCCTATGCTACTCCAATCATCCCTCATTTTTATCAACTTCATTTATCTCCATTTCCTTCTTTTCTTTTGAGAATCACCTCCATTGACAATCTTTCGCCCCTCAAGTTTATCAACTTTTCAATCTTTTTCATTTGTGCATTTTCAACATCTTTCCTTCCTCTTTTATTCCATTTAACCAAGTATGGTCAATTATCCTATTTTTCAATTCCCACTCATTCAACCTCGTTCATTCCCCTTTTACTCAACGTTATACATTTGAGTTTAGGGTGATGGAAATATAGTAAGATCAAGGGTTAAATTTGTGGTTATCAAAGAAATAGGCTATAAGCTCAACTTGGCTAACTAGGAGTTTTCACATTTTTAGGTAGGCAAAGGCATGAAAGGCTAACAAAGATGGCCTTTAATCACATTCACAATTCACATACACATGTGGCCTTGACAGAGATACCAGAGCAAGTTCTAGAATTTTAATCAACATGAATGATACACTCAAATTACAACAAGACTGCACAAGATATAAGCAGTAAAGGCTCAAAGCTCACAGGCTTGTCAAAATGTAATTCAAAGCATCACACCAAGTTTTTCATATCAACATGCTCAAAGTTATCTATTCGAGGCTCAATCAATCCATAAACAGCATCTAATCCCAACAATATGAATTTTCCATCAACACACAAACAACAAGTTGCACCATGCTCGGTCAACACACTCTCTAACCACTACTAAAGCAATAGACGTGCTAAAGCTATAAACGTGCTCTAATGCAAATGCAATCTAAAATGCTCTAATGCAGCTATATGAAAACAAACAAATGCATGAAAATGTTTTTTTTTTTTATGTACGTATCCACACTTTTCATTTATTAAAATGCTATCTCTCCCCCCAAACTTGAATGAAATTATAGTGTCCTAAGGGGAAAAATAGAATTTCAATAACAAAAAGTGGGGATATACCTGAATCACTGCGGCGGCGGTGGTGGGAAGTGGCCTTGAGAAATATGCCACATTTGTAGCTGTTGGAGCACTTGCCACGTCTCCTCGGAACGCTGCTCCGATCGCTCGCTGAACGCGAGAAAATCAGCCCTATGTTGCCTCAAATCCTCTCCTTGCCGCCTCAACTCTTCTTCTTGCCGCCTCAAGTTCTCCCCAAACGCATAAAACATGTCTTGAAAATTGGCGTCGCGATGGGGTCCTCCACTGTGAGACGGACCGGGGCGATCCCCGCTTTGAGAATGTCGGGGGTAATCGCCTCCGTGTGAGGACTCGGGTATATCATACCCAATTTGGGGGTGATGAGGTTCCATCCCCATGTCTCGACCATGAAACGCATCCTCCTCCGCCACCATATCCTCCTCATCCAAGAAACCTTCGACTCTGCGATGCTTTCTTGTCTCTATAGCCTCGGTAATTCGGTTGTGTGCGTCGGAGTTCATGAGGAAGTTGGTGGTGTCCGTCAATGTCTCAACCGTGGTGTATGGCGGGTTAGGCAATGGAAATGAAGCACCTTTCTTTTGTAGAAGCACCAATCTGTTGTCTTCATTCGCTATGAATTTCATATGGTGCAACGATGCCAAATTAACCCGAGTGCTGCCCGGGATAGGCTCCAAGCCTCGGAAATCGACATTGAAATGCCGGGCAATAGGGGTAATGAGGCCCCTATAGAAATCGTACCTCCTTCCCGCCTAGCTAACTGCTCAATTTGCTCGGCAAAATTAATCTACGGCGGTGTTGTAGGGGGTGTTTGTGACCATACACCGAGAGAGATAAAGTTCCTTAGTCGTCATACCTCCAATGTTTTCTCGGGCGAACACGGAGGATGCGATCCACGCGTTGAATATATCGGAAAACGGGATTCCTGGATCCACGAGGCTTTGGCGGTCCACGCGGCATACAACATCGGCCCCGTTTGTGGTGTTTCCACAAGCATTCTCCGAGTTGTATTGATCATAATGAGGCATCGGGCGAGTACGAGCGTTTGTTGGGACCTCGAAAATGGTGTTCAATTGGGTCATAGAGCGATTGTCTACGGACATTTCCCAATTGAAACTTTATCATATACGGTTCAAAGGTCCCGCCTTGTTTGAGTACTTCCACGGTACTCAAGAACTCCAATGTATGTTTTTAAATGTCGGCCACCTTCGGCTCATGAAGTTCGTCCATCCTACCTTGGCGAAAAGACGCCACACGTCCTCATGTATCCCCAAAGTTTGGGTACAATCATCGTCGGCGTATCGAGATGGAGCTATTTGGCGACCGATCAAGCGATTCCATCGCTCAAGATCATCGGCATTTGTCAAGTTTACCCCATATGCCTCTGGACTGTTTTGGTCGACTTCCGGCGGTGCCACTTCGCGTTGTGACATCCCGCGTGCACGTCTCCTTCCACCCTGGGGGTTTCTTCTCTCGGCCATGAAGAGTTTATACCTGAAATATCTTTCATTAGCATCCCAATATCATCAATGGCAACATAAAATAGGGGATTAAAGCTAACATATTGGGTGATGCAAATACACTTGCCCACGTTACCTTTGATCGATCAACTACCCCAAGCAAACAAAAATTATGGCCATGCTAGACAATTATTAGCTTAAACAGTCATTGGCCATGCCCTACTCACTAACAATTCATCCTAAATCTCCTCAATTACACAAGCCCACAAGGTGTTTGATAATTTGTCTCAAAGAATAATTCACATAATTCATAGCAAAAATATCAGAATAAACACCTACCATGCTCCCTAATACATAATTGACAACTAATTGACAAAGAGAAACGGTGTTCTTACCGGAGTTCTCTAAATTAAACTCGAAGTGGAAGGTTTGAACCCTAGGTGCTTGTTCTCACAATTCTTCAAGTAAGTTTGAATTCAATGTAAAGTGACGTTCAATTGTGATGGGAGAGGGATTAAAAGGAAGAATTTAAGTAGAATTTGCAAGAAATATCGATGGCAATGAAGTTTGGGGGTAGTGGCGCGCGATTTGTGGGATTTTTGAAGAAGAAGACAGTTTAAAAACTGTCATATTTAAGCCTCTTCTGCAGGGCGCACGGGTGGTGCGTCGAAGTACGGGTTACCCGTGCGCCACCCCGGCAAATTCCTCTCCTCTCTGCAGGGCGCACGGGTGGGGTGCCAACGCACGGGCTACCCGTGCGCACCTGTACAACAAATTTCTCTCTCTTTTTTTTTTTTATAAAAACACACAAAAATTCAACAAAAACACACTAATCACACTTATTAATAAAAACTCGCATATCAAAGCACTCAAATCACACAAATTTTTGAAACTAAACACACACGAAAAACCGTTGGGTTGCCTCCCAACAAGCGCTATATTTAACGTCGTTAGCTTGACGCCTTTTGATTCCGATTATGATCTTTGCGAAATGAGGCTTGTCACCTCATCGTGCAGTTTTCCATGCCAATCCCGCTCACTTGGATTTACACCTCCCTTGATCATTACTAAAGGAGGTTTTCATGTTCGTCAACTATCCATGTGTTCTCCCCTTCATCGTGCGAATGGTACGTGCACGCTCTTGGTTCAACTTCGTGCTTTTTGTGCCTTTCCTTCTTCTTCATTGATAATTCATGCATATTATCTTTAGAATGCACACAATTATTCAAGCTATTAGCTTGAGTACGAGAATTAGCAATTGTTTTTGTTTTACAACCATTAAGATAATCATGTCCTTTCACATTCGGAAAATGGAAAATAAAATACGCTCATGATCAACTTGTAATGTAAGCTCCCTTTCTTAACATCTATTAGTGCTTCCGCGATTGCCAAAAATGGACGCCCAAGTATAAGAGGGGTGTCACAATCCTCATTCATATCTAGCACTAGAAAATCCACGGGGAATATGAATTTATCGACTTTTATGAGCACATCTTCTAGTATCCCGTTGGATATATGAGTGATCTATCCGCGAGTTGTAGGGTGACCGTGGATGGTCTCACTTCTCCGAGTCCAAGCTTCCGAGAACGGACGGTGGCATCAAATTAATACTAGATCCTAGATCACAAAGTACATTATCAAAGAAAATATCGCCTATTGTACAAGGGATAGTGAAACTCCCCGGATCTTTCGGCTTTGCGGTATTTTCCTTTGTATGAGTGCGCTACATTCTTCCAAGTTTACAATTCCATTCTCCGCCCATTTGTTCTTGTTGGACATCGCTTCCCCTAAAAACTTCGCATAATTTGGCATCCGTTTCATTGCTTTCGCAAAAGGAACGTTAATGTGCAATTTTTAAACATACCCACAAATTTAGCAAATTGATTATTGATTAGTCTTGTGAAACAATCGGGGAAAGGGAAGAGGAATATTATATTTCAACAAATTAGAGTTAGGATACGATTCACGTTTCTTGGCTCTTTTTTGTTTATCTATTTGTTGCTTCGGTTCCTCCTTTAACTTTCATATTGCCTTGGGCTTCGTTTGTCATTTCCACAATTTGAATGGTAGGTTCGGCATCACACACGACCTGGTCGCGTGCGTTGATATACGGTCGTGCGTGACTCCGACGTCACACCAATATCGGCATTTTCGGACTCTTCATTCTCTTTTCCACCCCACACATGGATGGCATTGCAATGTTCCCTCGGGTTGACCTCTGTGGTGCTTGGAAATTGACCCTTTTGATGTTGACTCCCCACAATTGCAGCCAATTGACCTATTTGAGTTTCCAGATTCTTTATTGAGCTTGCCACTTGTTGTTCTAACTTATCCATCCTAAGGTCTTGCTTATCGAGCGGCTCCTCGTCTCATTCATGAAAGCACTAGATTGATTTATGAAAGAGGTGAGTATATCTTCCAACGACGATTTGCCTCCTCCATTACCGCCTCCACTCAAGCATTGAATCCCGGTGGAGGTTGTAACACATTCTTTGTATTTGCATAGGAAAATTTTTCATGATTTCTCAACCCTGGATGGTAGTGCGTTGGGTTTGAATTATTCGAAATTGCTTTGAAATTCCTGTTATTCACATAACTTATCTCTTCCATCGGATATAGAAGAGCTTCACTACCCGTGCTCGTATTCCGCTTCCGCCCCTTCGTAAATACATTCAATTGAGTTGTCAAAGCCGCTACTTGTGCCGACAATGTTTTGATAGGGTCCGATTTTGAGATTTCGGCTACTCGTTGTACATTGGATCTTTCAGATGGCCATTGGTAACTATTCATGGCCATTTCCTCAAGAAGATTTAAGGCATCTTGTGGAAACCTTGCCAACAAAGCTCCTCCCGCGGCATCAACAAAGGCCCTCGTTTGCCCCATTAGACCATTGTAAAAGAAACATAACTGTGATCCTCCGGAAAGCCGTGTTGTGGACATCTTCTTAACAAATCCCTAAATCTTTCCCAAGCCTCGTACAAAGGCTCGGAGTCAAATTGTCGGAATTGAGTGATCTCACTTTTGAGCTGCAAAATTTTGCTTGGTGGAAAGAATTTAAACAAAAACTTTTGGCTCAAATCATCCCAAGTGCTCACACTTCCTTGCGTCAAAGTACCCAACCAATTTCTCGCCTTATCCCGTAAAGAGAATGGGAATAGGCGCAATCTTATGGCGTCATCTGAGACTCCGTTCATCTTAATCGTATTGCATATTTGGATAAAATGGGCAAGGTGAGAGTTAGGATCTTCTGTTGCAAACCCCCCAAACTGATTCTGTTGCACCATATTGATTAGTGCCGGTTTGAGCTCGAAGTTGTTGGCATTGATGGGAATATGGGCAATACCACCGTAATTACGATTCGTTTGTGGTCGAAAGTAATCACGAATGGCTTCTTTGTTGAACCGGTATTGGTAACTCGTTTCCACCATTGTTTGGCGGTATTGGTAACTCATTCAAATCCCCATTATCGGATTGTGTTGTCTTTCGGCTCGTCTAGTGGTAGCACGATTCTCCTCGCGAAAGCCTCAACTTCCGGTATGAGTGGTATTAAGTCCCCCCGCTTGGAGCGCGTGTTCATACACTACCTGGACCAAACTAGAAGAAACAAGTCAAATAATGTGGAATTCAAGTCACACAAAAAAAATAAATAAATAAATAATGAAGAAAAATGTCTAAATTAAGAATAATTCTATCTATCGCAATATTAGCACCAAAAATTGTATTAGTCCTCGGCAACGGCGCCAAAAAACTTGTTCGCCTTATTTTTAGCTTCACCGCAAGTGTACGGTGTTCGTTATCGAATAGGGTAGCAAGGTCGTATCCACGGAGACTAATAAATCAATAAAGCAAGTATTGAACCAAGATAGTTTTACTTTTATTTAGACGATCAATATTTGATGGTTGTTGTTTTGAGATTAAGACAATTTAAATCACTAAAACACGAAAATAAGATAACACAAATAAAAGAAGTATCAAGATGATGAAATGGATTTCCGAGTTAAGGTTTCGATTAATAATCCTCTTGTTGTCCGATTAAATCAAAGCCAAGGTTATTATCAATATTCCTATAAGACGATCACAAAGCTATTTTATCCTCCCTCTCGAGATGCATATAAAATGTAGATTGAAATATCTATGCTAGCATCTCTACTCAACATAAGATACACAACTCCCAAAAGCATCAAAGATCAAATGTCCTCACAATATTCGCAAATCTCTCGATTCATGCAAATATTCGTGTCAAGTACTTAAGATCTAATATTGAAACTCATCTCTCGAATTATGAATCAATATATCAAACAAGTTAAATCATTGGCCAAGTGATAAAACAAGAATAAGCTCAAAGTACTCAAATAGGCTTCAAGACAATAACTTCAACTAAGATTAAAACATTCAACAAGAGTTCATTAATCTACTTCCAAAACCCGGAAATCACAAGAGTTTAGCTACACATGATTAAACAACTTACACACAAAGTGTTCAAAGTCATTACAAATGAAACTAAAAGAGTGAAACTAAAAGAGAAGCAAGAAAACTTAGGAACGTCGACAATCTCTCGATGTATCTCCGTTCTTCAAGCTCCGATGCAACCCGATTATCTCCTTGATGTCTCCTTCCAAGAGTTGACTCTTGTCTTGTGTTGTAGATCCCAAAAATGCCAGAATTCCCTGTGTGCGCCCCCCAAAAAGCCTTTTTATACCTCCCATCATGTTTAGGGCTTAATGCTGCAGATTATGGGATTCCAGCGCAGACGCACGGGTGGTGCGCCCACGCACGGGTTACCCGTGCGCCACCCTCGCTGAATACCCCAACTCTCAGGGCGCACGGGTGGTGCGTCGGAGCACGGCCTACCCGTGCGCCACTCCGGTGAGATATCCTGACTCTCTGTAGGGCGCACGGGTGGTGCGCCCATGCATGGGCTACCCGTGCGCCATGCTGCAGCTTCAATCAACCTTATACAGGGGTGCACGGGTGGTGTCTTGAGGCACGCCCAACCCGTGTGCCCCCTGTCTCTTCCGTGAACGCTCAACTTTCGCTCTTTTAGGCTTCACGTTTCGTATATCCACTCAATTCTCCGCGTTTCTACTTTGCTTTCCTCATATTCTTATTCAATTAGCTTCAAATATCATGAAATTCCTACAAAATAAGCGAAGTGTAATATCTTTTCCACAAGGAGTGAATATGTAACGTTTAACGCGAGTATATGCACGTTTACTTATCATTATAACTCGAAATATGCATCAAAACACATGCAAAATTCACGCTTATCAGTAGCTTGCAACATGCATTAGGTACTAAGTTACATTGTAGTAGTGCATTTCATCCACAGACAGATGGACAATCAGAAAGGACTATTCAAACTCTAGAGGATATGCTTCGTGCTTGTGTTTTTGAATTTAAAGGTTTTTGGGATGAATACATTGCGTTGATGGAATTTGCATACAATAATCAACATCATAGCAGCATTGGTATGGCGCCTTATGAAACATTATATGGTAGGAAATGCAGGAGTCCAGTATGTTGGGATGAAGAGGGAATACGATTACTGGAAGGCCCAGATCTGATTCAAGATACAGTTGAAAAAGTGAAAATAGTTAAAAGTCAATTAAAAGCAGCTCAAGATAGGCAAATGAGTTATATTGATCAACATAGACGGGAAATGGAATATGAAGTTGGTGAGAAAGTATTTCTCCGTGTTTCCCCTTGGAAGGGTATTCTCAGATTTGGAAAGAAAGGTAAACTAAGTCCTCGTTATTTCGGCCCATATGAAATACTTGAAAAGGTTGGACCATTAGCTTATAGGCTTGCTTTGCCACCCGAATTGTCCTAGATTCATAATGTGTTTCATGTTAGTATGCTTCGTTGATACAGATCAGACCCGTCACATGTTCTTCGAGATGAACCAGTTGAAATTGCTGATAATTTGAGTTATATTGAAGAACCAGTTGAAATAATGGGGTACAAAGAAAAACAACTTAGAAACAGAGTGATTCCACTAGTAAAAGTGTTGTGGAGATATCATTCTAGAGAAGAAGCTACATGGGAAACGGAACAACATATGAGGGAGCAATATCCGTGGTTATTTGCTGATACAGGTACAAATTTCGAGGACGAAATTTTTAAGGAGGAGAGAATTGTCATAACCCGAAACTTTTATATTTTAATTAATGCATAATTACACGCATTTTGACATCTCATGTTCACATTTAGACACAAGCAAAGTTTTGATTAGCATATAGGTACGAAGTTATTATATTTATAAATATATATATATAGGTAATTAGAAAGCTAACTTTTGTAATATATATATATATATATATAGTTGTTCTCGGTGCCTATGTCTATATTATTATAATATCTTAAGTTCTTGAACTTTCTTATGATTATCACAAAAACATACACACAATTAGTAAATGGATATGATTAGAACACCACCACCTCAAATAAGGACACATGAACACGTGTAAATTATATATGAAGACAACACAATTGTTATCTAGGTACTAATCTTAACTACACAAAATTGGCACACATATGCACGGCTAGAACTCCACTTACGCACGAGTGGAGAAAACAGAGTTCATGCTCGGTGAGATAGCGAAACGAAAGAAGTGAAAAAAAAGAAGAAAAATTAAGAGGGACGAGAGCATAGCTTGTGTACCGGGGCGGTGACCTCTTAATTTATCTTTTCCTTTATCTAGTTTTATCACCATGAAACATGGTTAATTAAATGTGATATTGGTGTTGGTGTGGATTAAATGTAAGATATTCCAACTGAGTTCACTTATACTAAATAGATATTAAAGTTAATTATAAGATATTTGGTAGTTATATATACTTATACATATGTAGTAGTTTTGTATTTTGGTGAAAGAGATAAAATCATGCTATATGTATTAATTAATGAAAATCTGGTGGATAATAGATAGATTGAAATTCAGGAAAAAAAAATGAGAATTAATATAACAAACATATGTTTGTGCCTTTGTGAATCAAATTCCTAACTAAACTAGAAGTAATCATTAATTTAAGTTGGTTCCAGTTATGTAGTTTCCATTATCTCTGTTTGAAATTAGTTTATGGTTTATTAATAAACTCATACTATGGGTACTGGTATTTGTGGCTATAAGAATTAAAGTTATGACCATGTCATCTAATTTTACGAATTAAAGGGCCAAACTCTTAAAGAAATTGAGATTCTGAAGTAATTTCTCATTCACTCCTAATTATCGATTAGGACATGAAAGAATAAATAAATAGATTATAGAAACAAATGAACCGAAAAACAAAAGAGATAATTATTTTTATAAGCATATGTGTGTGTGTATATATATATATGTAGATATATCTTTGTAGAGGTAAGAAGAGATAATAAATTATATTGAGATTAATATTATACTGAGTTAAGATATGTAAGAGGATTATCTTACAAGAACATGTTATCAATATCATAATTGTTAGAGTTAAATTGTGATTTTAAAATTGGTTATGAGTTTTTGATATGTTAATAGGTCAAAACCCCGACAAATGAGTAAATAAGGCCAACTAGGCAAAGTTATCGGGATAAGGATACCACTTGTGAGTATAATCTTTTAGCATGCTATTTGACTTGTGTGATTATATGATTAATGTGTTGAAATGAACTATTTACTTATTTGGCTACAATGATCAGTAGCTTATCGTGCCCTAATGTGAATTGCATGATTCTCGATGATGATATTGTGATGAAATTGAGATATATGATCTCTATGTGATGAGATGGATATAAAATTGAGATATGTGATCTCCAATGATGTTATTGATATGGAAATGAGATATGCGATCTCTACTGATGTTATTGATACGGAAAGCAAATATGTGATTATAGAAATGCATTCATCAGAGATTAATTGATTCTGTTATGGCCACTAATGACCTTGAATCACGCGAATTACAGATCATCCGTCAATTTCGGATTACGAGTCTTGTCGGCCACCCCGAGTTCACTGAACCCTACATGTAATAAAGAATTATAGAGTGACATGACCATCTTCATGCTCACGATTTATTCTTGGCATTAGCTGGCCCATAACAGTAAAAGAATATGACTAAGCACGTGCATTTATGTGGTTATAAATATTATGAACAAATGATATGAAATGATGTGCTTGTGTGATGTTAAATAACTGGTTGTTGGATTATACTTGTTGAGCTTGCAACTCACCAAATGCAATGTTGCCAATTTTTAGTTGCTGTAGATAGTAGTTGATCCGTGAGATGTGACAGAAGTTGAAAGCATGGATCAAAGATCGGCCGGTTGGATTCCCATCCTTCTCCCTCAGCTCATCATTTGCATATCATATAGGGAGTTTTATTTTGATCCGTATATAATAAGGCACGGTCGTTAATATTGTGTAATATGGATGAATGCACATACGTGAATGAGTGCTGCTAAATCGTTTTGAGTAAATGCTTCCGCTTGAAACGAAAAGGTTATAGCTGATGGTTAATATATTAATATCATGCGCAATGCAGCGGTGCTGCCTATGAATTATATTTTTATACGATATAAATATTTGTTACAAGGGTAAGGGTGTTACAGGAGGAATTTGATTTAACTGAAGGAGAGAGTCCAACTTTCTGTTAGTGATGGAGTCTGTTGCTTTTTGGTCGGAGAAGAGTGAGTACAACTGATCCTTCATGTCAAGAATTTTAGATTTCAGCAACGCCTGGATGTGCTCCATCCTCTTTTCCATTGTAACCTTGAGCAGCTTCATATCAGCAAGATGAATGCATTCCAGTTGATCAATTATGTCCATTTGTCTCTACTGAAAAGTAACTTCCCAGACTAGCAATTTCGCATAACAACTGTCTGAAGTAGCCTACTTGTTCCCTGCGAAGTGCTTTTGTTTGTAGAGCCCATTCTCTGATTCGCAGCACTGCTCTGTGGATGTCCCCAATAATTGTGGCATCATGATTATCTATTCTTTCATTTAGTGCAGCAAACCTTCTTTCAATGGCCTATTTTCTCGCACATGGCTCGAAAGGCATGTCGGAAGTTGGCTGCTTTTGGAGATGAATCTCAGGAAGGAGAGATTCAAAGTCATGGCCGAATGGGATAACCCTCGACTCTTCTGGAACATGCAAATCAGCTAGCTCTATTTGAACATTGAAATATGCAGCTTTTTCCGCAGTATCAACTATGAACGAGATCTCCTCAAAAAATATCAACTACAACATCTCAAACATGCCAATAAGTTCTAAGGAAGTTCCAACTCCTCCTTTGGGAATGCTTCGCTCTTCACTATGGCTCGCAACTTTGTTTGCCTCAGCTGTTTGAGCTTCATTGGCGATGGCTTGTGTGGAAGCTCTTGAGCGATTGCGCCTCAGCTATCTCAACAGCTTCACTGGCAACAGTTGTATCTTTCTTTTGAGTAATATGTGCCTCTGCAGCATCACGGGCAGGTGATGGAACCATTGGGGGTGGCCCATCAACAAGTACAAATTTCATCATTGAGGCTTTCATTCTTGCTTCCAAGTCCTTTGCCTCCTGATTTGATTCAGTTGGCTCATCAAAATGTTCTTCAAGGTTAGAGAATTCAGCTTCAGAGTCGATTAAGGAATCTATCACCATAGGTTCAGTGGACTCGGATTTGGGCATTGTAGGAACATCATCATGAATAGGAACACTTCCCCAGGCAGTCTCAACCGCCATGGGGTCTTCAGCTACCTTGGTAGTAGTCTCAACCACTGCAAGGCCTTGGACATTCCCTGGTGCAGACTGAGCTGCAACTGGGTCTTCTTCAGTGGAATCCTTCAAGGCCTCAACCTCTAAGATTGCACTTTCAAGACCAACAGTCTCAACTGCCTTGGTCATCCCACTTCCATCATGTGCCCAGTTATAGGAATTTGGACCTCTGTAACTTCATTGGCCTTTAGTGTTGTTAAGTTCTTAGCTGAAACAGTCTTAACCATTGCAACTTCATCGGTACTAACAAAGTCTTTCTTAGTTGACTCACCATCGCCTCCAAACACCAACTGTTCTTTGTCCCCTGCAGCCTCCTCCGACCTGGCTACAGTGTGAACAACTTTCCCCTCAGCTGGCGTACCAAATGAATCTTTTTCAATGGGGTCAGTTGTCACCGGGGACTTAGCTATTTTACTTAAATGGTCAGCCATACCCTTAGTTGTCTCAACAGCTACCTTAGGGCGTGGCTCCGTTGGGTTACCCTCTTCTACTCTTTCGTTCCCAACATCATCGCCATTCTCCATATTTCCTTGTCCTTCGGTGGTGAGTGTGTGGTGGTCACAAAGAAGATCCTCACTATTCCTTTTATCATAAGGGTTGGAGAGATTTGACAAGATTCTCTAACACTCTTGAGCCTAGATTGCTCATGCAGCTCACGGAAACTTCTTCATCATCCGTCTCTAGGAGCGCCTCTCCAAGGGGGCTTCTTCCTCCTCCCTATCGGATCCTTCAGCCACAAACTCGGATGCCTGACTCTGCTGCAGGAGACTCAGATGTAGGCTCATCAATAGCCTTAGTTTGGAGCAGATTGAAATCTAGCACATACACCTACATCAAAGATGATGTCTAGCCTATTAGCTGTCAAACAGAGTAAAGATCCAATGAGAGCTCTATATCTTGTTGGATTAACAGCTTTGCCTTCTGCATCCATGTCCATCTCGACTGAAGTATTCATGCGAATCTTCACTGATGACTTCTCTTCCATACCAAATTTCTTCATTAAATCTCTGGTATATTTGGTTTGACTTATGAAAGTTCCATCCTTCATTTGCTTGACTTGAAGACCTAGAAAGAAAGTCAGCTCTCCCATCATACTCATCTCAAATTTCCCTTGCATGAGATTTAAGAATTTGTCATACAGCTCTTTGTTTGTGGATCTATAGAAGATGTCATCCATATATATTTGAACAAGCAATATACTCTCCCCATCTTGAATTCTAAAGAGTGTCCTATCAACCTTGCCTTTGGTGAATACATTGTCAATAAGAAACTAAGACAATGTGTCATACCAGGCTCTTGGTGCTTGTTTCAAACCATATAATGCCTTCTTGAGCTTGTAGACTTTATCTCCAATAGTTTTCTGCTCAAACCCAGGAGGCTACTCTACATAGACTTCTTCTTCTAACAGTCCTTTCAAAAATACACTCTTCACATCCATTTGATAGACAGTGAAGTTCTTGTGTGCAGCATAAGCAAGAAACATCCTTATTGTAGCACCCCATTTTCATATTTGTCAATATAGGATACGATTTATAAATTGAAAGTGCGATTTGATATGAAAAGTGCTTTCTAAGCATTCTAAAAGAACTTTTATCAACCAAATAATAATATTAAAAAAATATTAAATGATATAAAAAAACAAATTATTCTATAAAATAATTTTAGCTTCAAAAAGAAATAGTCTAACAAAGAAAATAGTAATTAGAATTCATTATTCTAAAATTTTACTTCGGGTAACCGCCACCACTTGTCCAGCTAACTCCATTATCCATCTGAAATAGAAATTTATTTTGGGGTGAGCATTCAACAGCTCAGTAGGGGCAATTTGTCCAAGCTAAATACACAATACACATCACAAAATAACATGCTTAAAATTTGAAAATTATAACTGTAGCTATGGCGTTGAAACATGGCTCGCACTGCCGAGATTTCACGCGACTATAGACACGTAGCACGTAGGAGCACCATTATCAAGCAACATATAAAGGGCATTTAACATGGACAAATAAAAGCGGAAAAAACCCCTACCTCGATCGTAGCTTTGAAAAATAAGTAGTACTTAAAAGTTTCGGATACAAGCACACCTAATCCTCGCTCGATAAATCGCCTAACCATAGGAATAAGATACTAATAAAAATCCTCGAAATTAATCAATCAAAACTAACATAGAACCTAAAACTTAAATAGGGCTTAATTGAATTTTTTAAAAAAAAAGTTTGGAGATTAAAAAGAAATTGTTGGTCAATTAAGGATTAAAAAAAAGCTGACTTTGAAATAAATTGAAATTTTAGGAAAGGATAAGAATGATTATATTTGCTGTCTGGCTTCTGATTTGGGGATTAAGAATCCCAAGATTGAATTGAAACTCACGAATTCTATTTGCTGCAATATTTTTCTCTAGTCATCTCTTCTTTCTTCTCCTTTCTTTCTTTCCGCCGGACAATCCCTTCTTTCACCCATCTTCACTTTCTTTTCTTTTTATTTTTTCTCCAGTTCTTTCTTCAGTCAAACACCCTCATATCTCCCTCTCTCTATGATTTTTCACCTACCTCCACACAATTCCACCCGCATGGTGCAAGAAAAACGGCGCGATGTGGCGGTCCGGCCGAATGGGATGGAAACAACGAGCGATTGCGGTTCAAGGTTGGGTTCTGGTTTATGTCGGGGCCATCGGCGATGTTCAGGCTTCGGGTCTTGGGCTCGTGATTTTTGACGCGAGGGCTTTGGGTTGCAAGTTTGATATCGGTGGCTCGATATTGTGGAGTTGGTGGGTTTTTCTGTTTCTCTTTTCTTCTTTTTTTGCTGGTTTTGGTTACGGTGAATCATTGACGGGGTTTTGGTAATTGCAGTAACATGGATGAATTGAGATTGAGTGTTGACCGTCTGTTGTTGGTGGGTTTGGATATTTTCAAAATGTGATATATATATATATATATATATATATATATATATGAGCAGCATTTGGATTGAAATTTGAAAGATGAGGGTTTTTAGCCTGATTTTGTCCTAATTGATTGATGAGTTAATGTAATTTGTTGATAATTAGTACGTAATTTGTGCTGGTAATTTTTGTTGACTTTAAAATGCTAATCAGTTGGGGGATATAAAGTTGATTTATTGGAAATTTAGTACAAATTAAATTTGACTTTTATTTAAAAAGATAATTGAAAATTATTAAGATAATTGATATTTTGTTGGTGTTATCATATTTGATAGATGACATGGGTTTGGGCTTGATAATGGGATTAAGATTATTTTTAATGGGCCAAGATATAAAGTCTGCAAAAAAAAAAAAAAAAAAATTGTTAAGCCCAAAAATATAATAGAATTTCCAGAAACCCCAAATTTTAAAATCCCTAATTATCAAATAGTCGATCCCTAATTTCTATTTTTTCCCCCAATTTTTTTGGGTATTACATCTAACTCCCCTAAAAATTAATTTCGTCCTCGAAATTCGAATGCTTACCAATATTAAGAAAATTCCTGTACTTAGCTCGAACATCTTCGTCTATCTATCCGTATAAGATTTTGTCTACTTTGCGCTACCTTCATTATATCCCCAACCTTTTCTATTTCTTCCATTGTTTGCTCAACCAATTCTGGTCCCAAAGTTTTCTTCTCATTGTATTCAACTATAATACAAGGGTGATCTATACTCTCTTCCGTACAATGTTGCCGTTTTAAAGGTTGTTTGATAACTATTATTGCAAGCGAACCCTACCAAAGGTAAAATTGACTCCTAATTTTCACCTGATTCAAGCACAGATGCTCATAATATGTCTTCTAAAGTTTGAATTATTTTCTTTTTACTGCCCATACGTCTAATGGTGATAAATTGTACTAAAGCTTAACTTCGTTCCTCAGGTTGATTGCAAACTTTTCTAAGATTTCGAAGTAAAATGTGTGCCTCTGTTCGATACTATCGTCATAAAGGGTCCCTGTGTAACCTTAAAATTAATCCCTTTTTTGCGTCCTTCTAACTGTCAGAAAAATGTGTTGATTTAGTCACTCGGTCCACTATAACCCACACAATATTATTCTTTTTGACCGATAGTGGGAACTCGACAACGATCTATTGTTCTATGTTCTCATTTCCGTTATAGGATCTTAAGTGGCCTTAGTAAAGTCGACGGCCATTGGTGTTCGACTTTAATTTGCTAACACATCAAATACCTTGTTATAAATGATCCGTTATCCGTTTTCATGCTTCTCCACCCGAAGACATCTTTCAAATCTCGACATGTCTTTGTACCTCAAGGGTGAGCGATGTATGATGTGCAATATACTTATTTAGATATCTTAATTTTTTTTAGTTCTTTATCCTTAGGTATACCCAAGCTTTCTTCGTAGATTAATGCACAATTAGTAGCTATAGCAAATCATTTGGTGTCTTCGGTCTAGAGCATAGTTTCTCATATTGTACAATTACTTATATGTCATTGGTATCTCTCTAATTCTATTTCTAAGTGCATGCCGCACAATCATTGTTGCAATAATCAATTCTTATCCACTCCCACTAGAAGGTGCTACGACTTCGATTCTCAACTTAGCAAACTCATTCATCAAGTGTTCTTATTATATAGGTAAACTAGCCAACTCTTGTTTAAGTTATTGGAAATTTCATCACATTTCTCCATCTATCGAGGCTTCCCATGTTTTCAATCTAGTCACTCGTGTTGAACTTTTCGAAAAATTTTCTATAAGCCTTTTGTAATATCTAAAGAGACCCACAAAACTTCAAACTTAATTCACAATCGTAGGCGCATGTCATTCATCAACAACTTCAACTTGAATCGGGTCAACTTGTATTTCTCAAATAGTGATATCATGATCAAGAAATACTACACAGCTAACAATAAATTAAACTTGTTGAACTTCAGTTGGTGATATCCAGACCTAAAATATGTCTTAGAGAAGACACTAGCTCCTTCATGTAATTAAATAAATCATTTCTTCTAAGTACTGGATACTAGTTTTATGATCAAATAAATTCTCCACGTAACCAATATAGACCCTAGATTACATCTTAACAAACGTGATTGGCTCTCCTCAAAGTGATATTATATGTTAGATAAATCAGTTAACCAATAAATCTTGTAATTGCACATTGAAATCTTGTAATTCCTTTGACGTCATCCTATAGGGTGAGTTTGACTGGTAGTGGTCCAAGTAAAAGTCAATAGTAGATTCTATTTGCCTATCCGGTGGAATCCCAAATGTTTTTCTGAAAATATTTTACATAGTCTCGAATAACTAGCATATTGATCATTATAAAATCAAAATTATTGGGACCTACTATTCTAACCAAATACCTCTGATAATTTCTTTCTCAAACTTTTTATTGTTTCTTTTGTTTTAACACAATTCGGGGTAACATACTAGCCTTTATTCCGTAGAAAATAAACTCATCTTTTTTTTATGCATTGAAATATTACATTCTTATGTGGCACTCTATACTTTCTCGGCTCTGCCAAACTTTGTCCATGACTAGGATCCCATAAAAATTGTTCCTTCATAAATTAATTTCTAAATCTAGTCTACAAACTTTCAAAAACACGTCTTTACATCCAAACAATAATTATTGTCTTTCCAAATGATATCATAACCATCTCAATATGTTACCATTAACTCTTGGGAAAAAGATCATAGTGTAAATCGAGAATATTCAACTTGAAAGAAATCAGTAAAGTCCCTCTAAATCTATGTTGCTAGTGATCTACTCATAGTCAATCCTAACATTCTAGATTCCCATTAAATTCGTAATGAACCTCATGTATTCTATCACAAGGATCCTCTAGAGTTTGTATTGTTCTTTCTATTTGTTTATAGAATTCATTAATATCTCGCAATAGTCTAAGAGTCACATTCTATCGTATGTGCTATGCATCCATGAAATTTAAGTTAAACCATTTTCTTTATCCGCTATAGGAATCATATACTTTTATCAGTAGTAGTAGCAATGGCAATAGCAGTAAAAGTAGCAGTGTCAATAGCTGTAGAAGTATCAATAAGACTTTCGAAAATTTAAGTTCGTGCCTTGACTTTTGGAGTTGGCGTGGCATAGCGGTTGTAAATAACCCATTTCTATGTATTATTCTTTTTTTTTGGGACAAATAATAATATTAAAAAAATATTAAATGATATTAAAAAAAACAAATTATTCCATAAAATAATTTTAGCTTCAAAAAGAAATAGTCTAACAAAGAAAATAGTAATTAGAATTCATTATTCTAAATTTTACTTCGGGTAACCGCCACCACTTGTCCAGCTAACTCCATTATCCATCTGAAATAGAAATTTATTTTGGGGTGAGCATTCAACAGCTCAGTAGGGCAATTTGTCCAAGATAAATACACAATACACATCACAAAATAACATGATTAAAATTTGAAAATTGTAACTGTAGCTATGGCATTGAAACATGGCTCGCACTGCCGGGATTTTACCGGAGGGAACTTTTATGCCCCGGACCTCTATATCGTCCCACACGTCTATAGACATTAAAATATGGCTCGCACTCCCGGAATTTCACCAGAGGGAACTTTTATGCCCCGGACCTCTGTATGGTCCTACGCGACTATAGACGCATAGCACGTAGGAGCAACATTATCAAGCAACATATAAAGGGCATTTAACATGGACAAAAAAAGCGAAAAAAACCCCTACCTCGATCGTAGCTTTGAAAAATAAGTAGTACTTAAAAGTTTCGGATGCAAGCACGCCTAATCCTCGCTCGATAAATCGCCTAACCATAGGAATAAGATACTAATAAAAATCCTCGAAATTAATCAATCAAAACTAACATAGAACCAAAAACTTAAATAGGGCTTAATTGAATTTTTTTTAAAAGTTAAAAAGAAATTGTTGGTCAATTAAGGATTAAAAAAAAGCTGACTTTGAAATAAATTAAAATTTTAGGAAAGGTCAAGAATGATTATATTTGCTGTCTGGCTTCTGATTTGGGGATTAAGAAACCCAAGATTGAATTGAAACTCACGAATTCCATTTGCTGCAATATTTTTCTCTAGTCATCTCTTCTTTCTTCTCCTTTCTTTCTTTCCGCCGGACAACCCCTTCTTTCACCCATCTTCACTTTCTTTTCTTTTTTTTTTCTCCAATTCTTTCTTCAGTCAAACACCCTCATATCTCCCTCTCTCTATGTTTTTTCACCCACCTCCACACAATTCCACCCGCATGGTGCAAGAAATACGGCGCGATGCGGCGGTCCGACCGAATGGAATGGAAGCAACGAGCGATTGCGGTTCAAGGTTGGGTTCTGGTTTGTGTCGGGGCCATCAGCGATGTTCAGGCTTCGGGTCCTGGGCTCGTGATTTTTGACGCGAGGGCTTTGGGTTTCAAGTTTGATATCGGTGGCTCGATATTGTGGAGTTGGTGGGTTTTTCTGTTTATCTTTTTTTTTTAATTTTTTTTGTGCTGGTTTTGGTTACGGTGAATCGTTGACGGGGTTTTGGTAATTGCAGTAACATGGATGAATTGAGATTCAGTGTTGACCGTCTGTTGTTGGTGGGTTTGGATATTTTCAGAATGGGATATATATATATATATATATATGAGCAGCATTTGGATTGAAATTTAAAAGATGAGGGTTTTTAGCCTGATTTTGTCCTAATTGATTGATGAGTTAATGTAATTTGTTGATAATTAGTACGTAATTTGTGCTGGTAATTTTTGTTGACTTTAAAATGGTAATCAATTGGGGGATATAAAGTTGATTTATTGGAAATTTAGTATAAATTAAATTTGACTTTTATTTAAAAGATAATTGAAGATTATTAAGATAATTGATATTTGTTGGTGTTATCATATTTGATAGATGACATGGGTTTGGGCTTGGTAATGGGATTAAGATTATTTTTAATGGGCCAAGATATAAAGTCCACAAAAAAAAATTGTTAAGCCCAAAAATATAATAGAATTTGCAGAAATCCCAAATTTTAAAATCCCTATTTATCAAATAGTCGATCCCTAATTTCTACTTTTTCCCCCATTTTTTTGAGTATTACACTTATTGCCTCCATCTTTTAACAATGCAAAGATTTAATCAAAATCTATGTCATCTTCTTGGCAATACCCTTTGGCTACCAATCTTGCTTTGGTTCTCACTACATATCCCCCTTCATTCATCTTGTTTCTAAATACCCACTTAATACCAATAACATTTTGGTGGGTAGGCCTTTGAACAAATTCCCAAACTTTATTTTCCTCAAATTAATTCAGCTCCTCCTGCATAGCTAGAATCCAATGTGTGTCATTCAATGCTTGTGACACATCTTTAGGCTCAATCTTGAAATGAAACAAGTGGACATGGCTTCGTTTTGAGTTCGATCCTGCAGTTCGTACTCTTTCTCTAACATATCCAATGATAAGATCTGGAGGATGGTCTCTCAGCCATCTCACATATGGTTGGAGTAAGTCTGTTGGATTTAGTCTTCTTGCATCGAAGTTGTCTTGAACAACTTCTTCATCATTCAGCTGCAAATCTTCTAATTATCTTTGAGATTCAGCTATCTCATCTTCATCTAGATTGAGTATTCTGACATCTGGATGATATTTTTGACAATATTGAGGCGGATAATTCGGCAGTGGGAGGGTCTCACAGCTCTGAAGGATAATACCGCACTGATGATCACTATGGAGATCAAAGTCCATATGGATATGATAAAAACATTGGTGAACTTAACGAGACATATTAAGAAGACTATGATAAGCTTAAGAGATGTTATGAGGAGCTTAAAACAGAAAATAGCAAGCTCAAGAAATCAGTAAGAAAGCTAAAGATCAAAGATCTCATTCCCTATGCATGCTTCTCCTTGGACGAGGATTGATCTTGTTTTTAAGTTCTGTCATTTTTAAACTCGTGAACTCATTTAAAGTTGTATACTTTTTTGAATATTGCACGTATTTTCTGCACTTTTTTGATATTTATATGCTTCTTCCTTAATTGCTTCTCTTGCTAATGATATTTTTTGTTATTTCAAAGGGAGAGAAATAATGCATGAGCTAAGAAGCTAAATGGTGGTCTAATTTCTTGAGCTAAGAAGCTCAAATGGTATAAGCTTTGATGAAGTTATAAAAGTATATTAGCTAAAATCTTATTGGTATAAGCTATAAGTTGATGGGTGTTGCTATCTTGATTATTATGAAATATGTTGAGCATTGTGTAATTCTCGTTTGCTATTTGATTAAAATTGATAGGGGAAGCTTTTAAGCTTTTGAGCTTTTGAGTTTTAAAAAGCTAAGCTTGAAAAGATTTAAGTTTTGAAGCTTTTATTTGATATTTTTTCTAATGCATATTGTTTATTTGGCATGTTGATAGGGGGTCTTTGAAAATCCCTTCTCAATAGTTTAAATCCCCTGGAAAGTGTGTTCCTCGAGTGTGGTTTGAAAAGGCCCCAGCCTATCCCCTTTGGTAATCCCACAACTATGTATAGGGGGCCTACCCGGATCCAAATAGCAGATAGGGTTTGTGGAAGATTACACTCCTCTACCTGAGATTATGAGTAAGCTTGGTCGATTTCCCTGGAAAGAGAGCACTCGACCATATTGACAAATGAATAGGCAAACTTTTTGATTCCACCTCCGAGAAGGCTTCTCTTGCCTTCCTCTTCCTCAATCTCTCAACGGAGCATGAACTACGTCCATCCTATATATGTAGCTTCCTTCAGGGGGATTGGGCAATAGAGAGCAAGAACCCTTGCTTCTTCTAATTCTGATGCAACTGATAGTAACGGAGAGCAGGTCACCTTTGCGAACGGGGTTCGGTTGGAAACCACGGTCCAAGCCCCCCGGGGAAGAACGTGTTGTCGGCGTGAGAGCTTGCCACCCTTATTCCATTAGTGGGACTATGGCTGGCTCTTTCTACTCAATTGGGGGGAATGTCATTCTTAAGATCTTTCGTTCACTCACGTTGATCAATCAAGAGGTTTGCCGCCACTCCTTAAGGTTACATGTTGTATCATACACTTATTGCATTCTTTCCCACGCTTCATACCTCCTTTTTTTCTTAAGGTAAAGGGACATGCATGGCGGGGTAAGAGCATCCAGTCGGTTCAAAATATGGAGCTTGAGATAGTCTTTCTGCTTGCCAATTTTCAAGACTAAGTAGACACACGGTACATACTAATAGATGTTCCTAATCAACTAAAGAGGAGCTTTGCTTACTCGAAGAGTTTTGGGACTATGTGATCATAGCTGGCTAGATTTGAAGATAGAGCATTCTGCCTCTTTTGTCTTCACATTCCCATCTAGGTTAGATTATGCGTTCCATTCTACTTGATCTATTCGTTTTGTCTTTCTCGCCTTCCTCCCGACCTGTTGTCTTTTGACTCTTCCCCAACAATGGCTACGAAATCAACGGATTGGAGCTCTTCGGCTTCTCTTTTCAATGGGTACTTGAATTCGTGTAGAATGTTTAGTATTAGTAATAGGGCTCTCAAACTAAGATGAGTGGGAACTCCAGCAGTAAGCTACAGTCTGACCCCCTAACCTAGGTAGGGGAAAAAACTCCAAAACTAGGGGTTTACAGGAGTCAAAGTGGAAGTCGTGGTGCTTCCTACTAGGAAAACCTATTCTGATCCCGAGAATTCAAAAGACAAAAAGTTATGCTTTGGGCTGGGCGAAGGCCCCTCCAGCTCCACATAATCGAATGGCTTGGGGAATTCGCAGCAGTACCTCAACTTATCAAATAGTACAGAGGGAAGTTTGACCCTGGGGCGAGGAGGGAATTAGCCCTCAATGAGTCATTAGTGTGCCTTTAAAGGTCTCTTTTGGGGCCTCTTGGGTCCTATAGGAGGGCATTCAATAGCAGCGGTTAATGATTGATCCGCTCCTACCTATCTTTCACTGCAGATCAATATAGTCAGTTTGATTCCAGTGTTTTGGGAAGCCCAGACTACGATCTGGAGCAAGCGGGGCTAATCTGACCTCTCGGGGTTCTCCCGGCCACTTATTGGTAATTGACCCAGCTTGTGCCTAATCCTTATAGAAGAACTTAGCGTTGAGTGCCCTTTCTGCTTAATCTGTTTTCTTGGGCACCAATCTTATCTCTTAGGACAAAGAGATAGAGATTCGCATTCTGGAAGAGAACCCTCATTTTGAGCAGCCTAGCCCTCTGTAATTAAAAAAAGAACCACTTATCAAAAATCTTCCTTTCATGCCCCTTGCGGTGCTAATATGTTCATTATTCTAAGATGAGAGGCTTAACGTCAGGTCTTCACTTTAATCTTTAGCCGGACATTACGATTGGGTGAAATTTCCATTTACGTCATATGATATATTGATCCGGAAAACTTACTTTCAGTTGTTTCTTCAACCATTAAAGAGATGCGTCATAAGTGGTCTTGGATCTTAGGCAGTGGACGTGCACGCGGTGAATTTCTTAATGAAGAAGGGCTGAAAAGGAAGTCGGTAAAAAACTGGAAAAAAGTTCCCTCACTTCGCCCGCCTCCATAAGCCTTGTTGCACGAGTATTGTATCATAATGAACACTTTCTGCTAGACCCACCCTCTAGTCAGAAGCTTTTCTTTTTAGCCTATCGAAACCATTTGAACCAAATTTGACTTCACTTTCTTACAGTGTAACTATCGTATGATAAAGCACTTTTTCTCGGAGGACAACCATCACCTAAAATATATTCCACAGGAAGGATGCGAACCTCTTTGTACTAACAGGACCAGGACAGCAACCTCTTGCCTTGGTATAAAACCCTTGACCATCTTCCGAGCTTATGACAAGAAAGGAATGCCAACAAGAAAACCCACCCAATGAGAAAGGCCCTAACCCTGCCAACCAAGAAAATCGGCACCCAATCTCGATAGACAGAGAAGGGGCGAATCCCGGTTCTATTCCTCTCGACTAGAATCATTGAGCACTAACAAAGACAATTCTTTGCTTTCAACTGGATTCCCAACCTATACAAGAAAGATAGGCAACTTTCACTTGACACTCGAGGTAAAGAGCCATCTTTGAAGTCTTAGCTCTTCTCTCTGGCAAGATGGGGAATTATTTCCTAAAGCCTAAAGTGAGTTTTGTGCCATGTGCTTCCCCTCCCTCCCATGGGGCTTTATTAAAGTCCTCTGGGTCATCCACTAAGTGAGTGAAAGAGGTATTATTGGGATAATTGGGAAGAGAGAAGGCCAGCCTCCCACCTTGACAAAAGTGGAGCGAAGATAAGGAGTTTTCCTAAAGAAAACTGCAATGGCAGTTTATCAACCACTCATAGGGGATTATTTTCCTATAATGTGCATATGCAAGCTAATTTATTAAGGGAATGTAGGTCCCAAGGGGTGTAAGTAAGGTTTAGAAGGGGGGGTTGAATAAACCTTACCAACTTTTCGATTTTAGTCCTTTTCAAAATATTATAGAGTTAATACACAGCTAAGTCCTTAAGGGACAGCTAAGTTAGTTAATCAAATAGAGTTAGCCACTCAACACTTGATAGAGTGTTGATAGAATAACTCACTGCTTAGTTTAAACCTTAACTTGGCTGTGATGAGTTTTTCAGCGGAAGACTTAACACCCTTGAATTTGATTTAACTTTGTTTTAACACTTGACTTTAGCACTTAGTAATTTATCAGTTGGATAGCAAATTATCAGCAGATATAAAATATGTGTGCAGGAATATAAATATGCTAAAATGTAAATGACACAAGTAAATTTTATAGAGGTTCGAAGATGGGATAATTCTTCTACTCCTCTCTTCTCCAACTCCTGGAGGAATCCACTAAGTAATGATCAGTTTACAAAGTGGTTATCAGTCTAGAGACAAGTCTTGATCACGCAGCTGACTTGCTCCTTGGACTCAGTCTGGAGATGCCTTGGTCACACAGCTGGCTTCTCGTCCGACTCAGCTTCTTCATAGGGCAGTTGCCTTGCTACTTCAGCTCACTTTCTCAAGCTTCTTGGATTTGATCACTAAGCCCTCCAATAACTTGAGATTGGTTCTACCTTGAACCTTCCTACAATCCTCCTTGGAAAGTAGAACCCTTTTGATGCTTCAAAAGTTTCCTCTTCAACAGTTTGAAGTTGTCTTTCCTTCACAGCTTTGTGTTGGATCGATTTCCTTCGAGATTTAGGCTTGAGGATTTTTTGCTTGAATAACTTGAGAATATTTTGCAGGTCACAGTTTGAATAAAGCTTGATTTCTCAGGTGTGCAAGGTTACCTTTTCTCAATGTGATTCGTCAGCCTTTTTTATAGTGAACTTTTAAAAATCGCCCATTGAAGAGATAGGCGATTTTCAAAAGTCACTTGTGTTCGTTGGCTTGTCTTGTTGCAGTCCTTGATGTTGACATTTCCTCGTATTAAATGAATGTCCAGCCGGTGTTCGACACGAGGTGCGGTGCTTCCCATTAGTTTATTCCTTTTGCACGCTTCGGGGTCGAGCACTTTAAGACATGGCAAAGCATGGAAGTATTACTTATTTAAGTAAACTTCTTGACTTAAATCAGGCAACGATTCTTTTCGATTAACTCCTCTTTGCACCCTTTTCCCCGGTGACTTGAGTCCGCTCCAATGATTGAAAGACTCATCTGTCACTTCAACTTGTGACTTGGCTTCTTGGGTTGACTTAATCGACTCTTCACACGCTTGTCCCTCGCTTATTACGTCTTGATCGAGTCCTTGATCTTCTATCTTGGCCATACTCGGTTTGTTCCTCAAAGAGTCTTTGCTTCACTTCTTCGATTGACTTCTTGTATTCCCGGCATAGGCCGACTTGACTCACTCATTCATTCACCATATCTATTATAATAAGAATTACAAGGAAAATGGGGTGCCAACTTTCTAGTTTAAGTTTTACATGGCATTCATCAAAATCTAAACAATAAATTTCCCAACAATTCCCCTTTTTGATGATGCCAAAATTTAAAAACATTAAACAAAATGTAAACAAAGACAGATACATACGATAATGCAAGAATAAAAATGTATGCGTAGAATCAATCATTTTATTGATCATAGCATTTTTGTCCTTTACACAGCTGTTTACAAAGTGTATCAAAGCATAATCATATCCAAGCAAACTTCAAGCATCTATGCTAAGATACAACAATCGAGAGAAAATACAGCAATACTTTATTGAATGTACAGATGACATACACACATATGTATTTACAAAAGTAAAATACACGAAGGGGTTGGCAGCAACACTTCATCGCCTTCGCTGCCTCCTTCTTTCCTTTTCAGCTCTGTCATCATCAGCTCTCTTTCTTTTCTTTTCTTCTTCAGCTGCTTTCTTCTTTTCATAAGCTCTCTTCGCAGCTTCATCTTTTCTTTTCCTTTCTTGCCTTTCTTGCCACAGCTGATCTTGTCTTTTGTTTTCTTCTTCAATTCTCTTCACATATTCAGCATTCTTTCTAGCCACTTCCCGATTGGCTACTGCATCATACCCAGCCCTGTAGATCCTTCCCTTCTTGCCTGGATCTACATATTCAATGTTTTTGGGTAGAGGTCTAGGTTGAAAACCTCTTCCTCCACCACTTCTTCCTCCTCCTCTGGGCGTATATTGTACCGAGTCTTCTTCTTACCACCAATGGTTCTTTGCTGGTAGTCTGCTCCCTATCGAACTTCTTCACACACTTGGACCACTTCTCCCAAGATAAATCCGTGCTTGGGCTAACGGCTTCTTCCTCCTCTTTCTAGGCGTATATTGTAATCGAGTCTTCTTCTTACCAAATGAATGGTTCTTTGGTAGTCACGCTTTATCGCCTTCTTCACACAAACTTCAAACCCTTCTCCCAAGACAAATCCCAGGCTTGTGCTAACGGCATATTCTTGAAATAGCCTTCGGATTCGAGAGTTCAAATTCTTCAACCGATCTTGGCTCATTTCCGTATCCTGAATGGCATCTTGATCCTTTCCTAACGGAATGCCACCAAACTGTTTCATCACTGCTTCAACACTAGCATCCGTCTTTTTATCGAACTCTAATTGATCTGCTGTTACAATCTTTCTTTTCTCCGACATGGGCACATCGAGTGTTCGATCGCGGAGAGTTCTTGGAAGTTTGCTTTGATATCGATCTTTGACATGACCTTCTGCCGAGGGTTTCAAAAGCATTAAGGTCAAATCCTTGACCTTTCCCCCTCAACTTTTTCCTTTTTTCTTCTCAACAGATGTTTCATCCTTTTGCTTTTCAGCTGTTTCTTCCTTCAACTTCCTCAGGTATTCCTCTTCCCCCTTTTTGGCATCATCGAAGGAGAGAGAAACCCTGAAACATCCCAACAGCATGAAATCCAAATCGGTGAGAGCCGAGTTCTCGCTTGAGTCTCTCATGGCATAAGCTGTGCGGAATTCTCGAGCGAGTGGCCTTGATTCACTGCCACCAATTTCATTTCAGCCATGAGAAGGCTGAACTTCAAATTCATGGTCTCTTCAACATGCAGAATTTCTTTTCGATGAAATTCACGCAGCAATTCCATTTCAGTTGTATGAGAGGCATGCAATCTCTCCATATAGGTCTGCATCATCTGCTTCATGTCGGCATTGTCGGACTCCAAACCAAAGATTCGGTTGTATAGTGCCTTGAAGTAGCGAACTTGCTCGAGACGCGGCACTCTGCTATTGAGACCATTCCCTTATCCTGACCACCACTCCTCTCAAGTCTGCTGTGAGAGTGGCATCCCTGTTGTCCAGGCACATGTCGAGAGAGGCTTGGTGCCGTTCAATCTTCTTAATCTCTTCACAGGTCTTCTTGAAGATTTCACGCATCTCACTTGCCTCGACTTGAGTCACCGCCGCCACTCGCATCGAAGTTGAAATCACCGCACAATTGAGTCGAGGGAATTATGGGATCTTCTTGGGCAAGTAGTGCTTCGTTCTCTTGTAGTCTCTTCTTCTAGCACTGGAAGCTCGAGCGAAAAGGGAAATACATCCTCAAATGCATCATCTCGCACTTGAGATATTGTGTGCGAGGTGGTCACCAAGTTATTCGACTCGTAGCTGCGTGATTGAAGTTGTTGCAGTGGGCGATTGATTGTTTTCGCCACCGATGAACGAGCCTCGATTGTCTTAACACTTCCTCGGCCTCGAGGTTTTTCCATTTGAGTAGACTGGTCTCGTCAGATCATCAACGTCATACCGGATGATGATGAAACCTGGAGGCATGGTTCATCATCAAAGTTGAACTTTTGACGAGCACTTAAAAGGTTGCCTCGACTGCGTCGGGAAGAACATCCTTAGTGAGTCTTTTTGATGAACAATAGGAATGGACTCAAACCGTCTTGATTCCAAAAAGGATATATCGGGGTTGTCACGGGAATCATGAGGAGCACTAATCTCCTTTTCGTTCACATTGGTGACGGAGGGATGCTCTTATCTTCTTGAGTTTTACCCGGGAAGTCTCAACCTCCCTTGGGCCTTCAATACCTCCAGCAGTCTCAATCTGCAATGAGGTCTTCTACAATCCCTTCGACGACGCAATTGCCTTAGGGTCTTGGACAAAGATGGCATCCGAAGGAGTCTCAACCCCTTGGATTGCACTTTCGGTGCCAGTGTTAACTCCGGGCATTTCCAACATGTGCCTCGATCGCATCGCCAGCTGCGTTCTCGGCCGCAAAGCGCTTGGCACTTCACTGGGACAAACTCAACTGTCCCGAGCTTCAATCGATGTCGATCTGTTGTGGTTCTTTTTCCTTTTCAACTTCGCCTCTTTTCGCAATGTGGAGTCGTCACAGATCCTCCGACCTCGCTGCGGTGGAGTGAGTTTCCCCATCCGGCACACCATCCGAGTGGATCGACGGTGGGGTCACTTTTCTCAAACTCCCATTGGCCGCTTCCATTGAGTGCTCAGTCGTGGGGGCGGTGGTAACACACCTTCAATAGGGGTTGGCTCAACTTGGGTGCCCAAATTCCCGCCTCATTGCCAAGTCCCTTGGACCCATCTTCTCGAGTGTCTTTGGGGACGTGGTCGCAGCCGATAATTGTGGCAATCTGCACCACTCCCAACGGGTCTATCTCCGGGAGAGATTTTGAGGACTCTCCCGGTCCTTCCATAAATCGCCGCTGTTCATCATCCTGGATTCCCTTAGAGCGTCTTTGTATTTCTAACTTTTCTTGTGCAAAGCAATGGGATCCATGTCTTCCCATCACTTTCGGAGAACACATCAAAATGAGGGTGAGTGTGTTCTAGAGTTCCAGATGAAAGGACATGTGTTTGCCTTCTCCAAAGGCACGGCTTGCTCTTCATCTTTGTCTTTCTCATCCGCTTTTATGATACGGAGGATCTCCATGCAATTATCTTCATCGAGTCTGTCAAATGCTGGTAATTCCTAGGAATTGCAATAATTCCTCTTCCTCTTCTATAAACTCGTATTTGAATGTATGGATATATGGGTGAGTACATGATGAGATCATCATCCTCATTTTTTCTTCCCGATCTTCCTTTTCCTCGGAATGGAAGGTAGCATACTGCTGCGCTTCGCCTTTCAAAGAAAGATTTGTGGCGGTGGAGACACGCTTCTTTCAGCAGAGAGATTTTGTTGTCTCGATTGCTTCTTTCTCCTCGGATGTCCCGACTACGGTAGGGTCTTTGTGTGCCTCTCGAAAGGTTAGCCCCGAACATCTTCTCGTTTACATGGAAGGGCTTTCCATGTTGAAGGGGAATGCCATTCGCTTCCATCAAATGCCCAATAACTAGACCATAGTCAAGTGATCCTCCAAAGGATCCATCTTCCTAGAAAGATTTATTCACAATGTTCTGGCAGAAATCTTGTACACGAACTCAGCCCAGTTAACTTTCTTTCCTTGTATGATCGCAGCCATGATGATCAGCTTAGTCTTTGATAGCTGGTTGAAGTTTCCGAACTTCATGTCCACACATTTTGAGACGACATCCATCAGCTTGTGATAGTCGTCCTTCAGCAACTTCTTCTTAGCTGTGTAGATTACTTTCGCAGCACACTCCAATTTGGCTACTTTTTCCATGCAGCAGCCAAGTCCACATCGCTTCGTAGATTTCCGGCATACCCTCGCACGGCAGAAACAAAGGCTCGCAAGGTCCTTAGCGCGATGATCATAATGTCCTTGCGGTGGACGGAGGACTTGATACGTTCGTCACCGCAACTCAAAGATTTACATAAATCAAGCGCCACCTCTTCAAGATAGGTGTGCGATTACTCCAAAGTAAGAAAAGGTCTTAGACCGGCCTTTTCCAGCATATCAACAATCTTTTTTACTAGGGTTTCATCGGAATCCAGCTTCACCATTCCTTCAAAATCCACAGTCGAACCAGAGTGGATTTGCTTCGATAACTTGACGAAATCAAGCTTTGGTGCCATTTTTGAAGTTTCTACCGATTAAATCTGGATGAACTTGCTTGAAAACTTGTAGGGTTTCGAGAGAAAAGGACTTGCTTTCGAATGTTTGAAGATGAACAGTTTTAAGTGTGAGAGAGAAAACTGAAAGAATGAGTATATAAGGGTTATGAAAGGATGTGTTTTCGGTTTTTGAATTTTGATCGAGATCAACAGCTCAGATTTAGCACGCCGATCAAGATTTAATTGGCCGCATTTAATGCGCCAAAGATTTATATCCAATCATACGCTTATTGTGCGACTTTTGACTGACTTCCATCATTATTACTGCCGACGTCATCCTTAAAAACATTCCCTCTCATTAAAAATGACTGCGTTTTTGTCACTTAGCTATTTAATGACTCAGCTTATGTCAAAAGTGACTTAACTCAACTTCTCTCCTTTCATTAAGCGACTCAGCTGTTGGCTAACTCGATACAACTGACTTTCCGATAAGGCTGATTCACTTGGCTGATGAGAAAATCTTGTTCATTTCTCACTTTCTATCTTCCATCTCTTCTGATTGAGTCTTCTGAATATTAACTCAGCTCAATTAACCCTAGCTCATGCTTAAGCTCTTCAAATCTTGATTCACATAAGGGCTTGGTGAAAATGACAGCTAACTGTTTATCAGTTGAGATGTATTCCAAAATGATATCTTTCTTTTCAACATGATCTCTTATAAAATGATATCTGACATCAATGTGCTCTGTTCCTGAATACAACACAGGATTTTGAGTGATTGCAATAGCACTTGTGTTATCACACATAATTGGAATCTCTTTTTCTTCAATTTCATAATCTCTTAGTTGTTGTCTCATCCATAAGACTTGGGCACAAACTTGTTGCCCCAGACTATGTACTCTGCTCACTGTGGATGTGGCTATTGAGTTTTGCTTCTTGCTAAACCAGGAAACCAATCTGTTCCAAGCATTTGACATGTACCTGAAGTACTCTTCCCAACAACTCTACATCCAAAGATAGTCGAGTCCGAGTAACCAATAAGCTTGAATCCACCTTCCTTTAGATACCATAAGCCAACTTCATGGCATCCTTTCAAATATCTTAGATTCTCTTAGTCATAGTCATGTGGCTTTCCTTTGGTGCGATTGAAATCTTGCACATACACCTACCGCAAAAGTGATGTCCGGGCACCTTCTGTTAAATAGAGCAGTGATCCAATAAGTGCTCTGTATCTTGTTTGAACTACAGCTTTACCATCTGCATCCATGTCCATCTTGACTGATGTGTTCATTGGTATTTTCACAGAGGACTTCTCTTCCATACCAAATTTCTTCATTAAATCTTTGGTGTACTTTGTTTGACTTATGAAGGTTCCATCCTTCAGCTGCTTAACTTGAAGTCCTAGGAAGAAGGTCAGCTCTCCCATCATGCTCATTTCAAATTTGTCTTGCATGAGGTTTGAGAACTTATCACACAACTCTTTATTTGTGGATCCAAAAATGATGTCATCCACATATATTTGAACAAGCAGTATACTCTCTCCATCTTGAATTCTGAAGAGTATTTCCTTTGGTGAATCCATTGTCAGTTAGAAATTGAGACAATGTGTCATACCATGCTCTAGGTGCTTGTTTCAATCCATATAAAGCTTTCTTGAGCTTGTACACTTTATCTCCAATGGTCTTCTGCTCAAAGCCTGGAGGTTGCTCAACATAAACTTCTTCTTCCAACAGTCCATTTAAAAATGTACTTTTCACATCCATTTGATATACAATGAAGTTCTTGTGTGCAGCATAGGCAAGAAACATCCTTATTGCTTCTAGTCTTGCAACAGGAGCAAATGTTTCATCAAAATCTATTCCCTCTTCTTGGCAATACCCATTGGCTACCAATCTTGCTTTGCTCCTTACCACAGAACCTTCCTCAATCATCTTGTTTCTGAAAACCCATTTTGTGCCAATAACATTTTGATGGGTTGGTCTCTGCACTAATTCCCATACCTTGTTTTTTTCAAACTGATTCAGCTCTTCTTGCATGGCTTGAATCCAATGTGTGTCATCCAATGCTTGGGACACATCTTTTGGCTATATTTGGAAAATAAAACAAGTGAACATTGCTTCTTGCTGAGCTCTGGATCTGGTTCTCACACCATCTCTCACATCTCCAATGACTAGTTCTGGTGGATGGTCTCTCACCATCTCACATCAAAGTTGAAGCAAATCGATTGGGTTCAAATTGCCTCGTAGAATGTTGTCTTGAGTAGCTCTTTCATCATCATTCAAATTCAGATTTTCCACTGCCTTTGAGATTCAACTATCTCATCTTTATCTTGGTTGATAACTCTTTCTTCTTGACTTCAACATAAGGACTTTTCTCGCATAGTTGGGTGATTTAGCTTATCAGCTAACTCTTCAATATCTTCTCCATTTACATTAGGTTCATCAAAAACCACATGAATAGACTCTTATGTGACCATAGTCCTCTTGTTCAGCACTCTATAGGCTTTACTTTCAGCTGAGTATCCCAAAAAGATACCTTCATCAGCTTTAGCATCAAAAGCCTTTAGATTGTCCTTGCCATTGTTGTGGATGAAGCACTTACATCCAAATATTCTAAAGTACCCAACATTTGGCTTTCTCCCTGTCCAGTATTTCATAGGAGTCTTTGTCACCGTCTATTTATCATGCATCTATTTTGAGTACAAAGATGCGGTGTTGATGGCTTCAACCCAAAATCTTTTAGCAAATCCACTTTAGCTAACATGGTCCTTGCAGCTTCCTTGAGAGTTATGTTCCTTCTTTCAGCTACTCCATTCTACTGTGGAGTTCTTGCTGCAGATAATTCATGAGCAATACCATTTTCAACACAGTATTGAGTTATTATCCCATTGACAAACTCGGTTCCTCTCTATCGATCTTATCTTTATAATGGTTTGACTTTTTCATTTTGAACTCTTTTTAATCACCGAGGTAGTTTCTGCAGGGTTTCCTTATTTTTGCACATGAAGATTGTCCATGTATATCTTGAATAATCATCCACCACCACTAAGGTGTATTTCTTTCCACTTATGCTGGCTGGTTCAACAGGATCAAATAAATCCATATGCAATGATGCAATATTCTTGTTGAAGAAGACTAGGCTTCTCTTTGAATGATGATTTGTTCTGCTTTCCCATTTGGCATGCATCATAAACACTTTCCTTCTTGTACACTGAGTCTGGCAATCCTTCTACAAGATGACTTCTTGCAAGCTTGTTGATTGTCTTGAAATTTAGATGACTCAGCTTCTTGTGCCACGACCAACTTGATTCGGCCGTGTGCTCTTCGCCAACAGACAGTGCTTGGTGTGGCAATGACCAGTCTACCACATACATGTTCTTCCTGCGGATCCTTGCAAAGACTATTTCATTTGATTCATATCATTAATTTGGCACACTCCCATATTGAATCCAACATTATAGCCCTTGTCACAGAGTTGGCTGATACTTAACAGGTTGAAGTTGAGGCCTTCAACATATGCAACATCTGTGATTTCTAATCCATTTTTCTTAATGGAACCAATGCCTCTTATTTCCCCTGGAGCTTCATTTCCTCGAAATATGACTTTTGCGCCTCTAATCTCCTTGAATTTTGACAGATTTTTCTTGTTTCCTATCATGTTTCTGGAACAACCACTATCCATGTACCAGGTTCCTTGGCACTCAGCTGTTCCTTGAACCTGCAATCAAGGAAATTAGTTTTAGGTACCCATGCTTGTCTGGGTCCTGAGGGGTTAATGATATGAGATGATCCAACCAACCTATAGCCAAATGACTTGACTCTAAGAGGTTGACATCTATCCGTGCCATAATCATAACTCACTTTGGCAAATTGCTTGGGGGCTTTGGTTCATACAAATTGCTCTTTTTGTCTCATGCCTGTGTGTGTGTTTTAGCAATTGCCTTCTTTGGGTAGTTGTGATATTTCTGAGTGTAGTGCCTGGGTGCATATGGGTGCTGATGATAGCTTTTTTGCCTTTGGAATGACCTTTGCTGAGTTCTAGGTCTTTGCCATTTAGGCTTGTATTCCATAGGTCTTTGCTGATATTTCACATTGTTCCAATCAGCTTGGCTCGGGTAATTTCTACCATTCCCATCATATGTGTTTCTTTGATAAAACTTCTGGGGTTTTTGGTAGCTCTGTTTATTCTTCACAGAGTACTTCCTATTTGGAGTTTGTTGAGGAACTCTGCTGGATTTCTTCTCAGCTGTCCTCTCAGCATACTCAACTGGCTGTTTTCCTTTTCCTTTGTATCCAAGGCCAGTTTATTTGTGATTGTGCTTTGGAGTGAGTGTGGGTGCAACATTTGGTGTTTTGAATTTTTTAGATGCTTCATTACTTGAAGATCCTTTTTCCAAAATCACTCTGGGAGCTTGACTGTGCACAAAGGAATTGAATCTTATGCATGTCTTATCTCCACACTCTTTTTGGCTCATAATAAGGTCATCCAATGATTTAGATGCCTTTATAAATGATGCAATCACATTTTTGAGATCATTTTCCCTCTTTTCTATAGCAGCTATCTCTGCTATTAGTTTAGCATTCTCAGCCTTCAGCTCTTTGTTCTCATCAGCTATGTGACTCAGAGTACTCAGCTCCTTAGTCAGCTGTGAGTTTTGGCTTTTGAGCTGGTTGTTTTCCTCATTTAATAATGTGTGTGAGGATTTAATGTGCTCAAAGTCTTTCATCATTTTGCCTAATGAATCATAAAGGTCAGTGGGTGATAAAGTGTGTGTGTCACAATCACTATCACTAGAATCTGAGTGAGATGAGTTAGAGTGTACCTCATCTTCTTGGTCTGGTAGTTCTTGTTCTTTAGCCATTAGACGGATCATTGCTTCTTCTTCGAATCACTTGAGTAGTCACCACTACTTTCGAGTCTGTTTGGCTTCTTTAGACTTAGTTGTCTCAAGAGTCTCACCCCCAACATAGCTTTTTCTTTTCCCTGTCTTCTTTCTCTCAAGACTTTTCTTTCTTCTTCATTCCTGTATTTATTGACTAATGGATATGGACAAATAATAGCAAAGTGTACTTGGTTGTCCGGTTCCAACATAGGTTCTCGACTCTTTTGATCGGCTCTTTTCCGTTCTTGGGTTATCGCCTCTGATATTCAACCTCTTGGTGCTCACTCTCTTGGGTGGCCTATCTTCCCTTGACTTGGAGGGGTTGAATGTCTCTGGAAGATTCACCCTTGTTTCTTTTATAGTTCTTGTTGAAGAACTTGTTGAATCTTTTAACCATCAGGGAAATTTGCTCCTGGTCAATGACTTCCTTGACCTCAGTTCTCTTTCCATCCTTGAGTATAAGTGCAGTTGTTTTGGGTACAACTGTCTCCTCTTGATCTTTTCTTCTCAGTTCAAACTCATAGGCTTTGAGGTCTGAGAATAGCTCATGATTGGATGTTGTTGTGAGGTTCATTGAATGTCTCAGGGCCATGACCTTCATTTCCCATTCAGCTGGGAGGCTTCTCAAAATTTTCATACACATTTCTTTTTGTGTATATTCTTTCCCAAGTGCTGGTAGCTCGTTTGTTATTTCAGTAAATCTAGCATCCAGATGATCCAAGGTTTCACCTGCAAGCATTTTAAAATTCTCAAATTTATGTACAAAGAACAAACAAGTTTGTTTTCTTTAATTTGCTCAGATCCTTCACAAATTAAAGTTAATTTATCCCAGATTTGTTTTGCAGTTTGGCAAGATTTGACTTTGTTGAACATGGCTTTGTCCAAGGTTTTGTAAAGTATGTCCTTGGCTACATTGTCCAAGTTGTATCTTTTTCTATCCTCGTTTGTCCACTCGATCCTTGGTTTCTCAACTAGGGTTGGTCTTGCCTCAAAGAGCAGCCTTCTTCTTCTTCAACTTGCAAATTGCTTCTCCGTACGGTCGTGTTCACTTTCAATATTTGCAGTGGCCCATCCTCTATCACTATCCACATTTCATCATGTAAAGCGATAGATGAGCCTCGCATACGAATTTTCCAAATCATCAAATTCCTCAATAGTGAACATGGGAATGCGTGTCAAATTTGCTTCCATGATAATAACTTTGCTTAAAAATATCTTTTGAAAGAGCAAGTGTTAAAAGTTTCTTTGAAAGATTAGAGATCTAGTTCAAGAACTGGCATCAAGTATGCCTCAATGAACCAACCGCTTCTGATACCACTTGTAGATCCCAAGGGGTGTAAGTAAGGTTTAGAAGGGGAGGTTGAATAAACCTTACCAACTTTTCGATTTTAGTCCTTTTAAAATATTACGAGTTAATACACAACTAAGTCCTTGAGGGACAACTAAGTTAGTTAATCAAATAGAGTTAGCCACTCAATGACTCGATAGAGTCATTGATAGAATAACTCGCTTGTTTAGTCTAAACCTTAACTTGGTTGTGATGAGTTTTTCACCTAAGACTTAACACCCTTGAATTTGATTTAACTTTGTTTTAACACTTGACTTTAGCACTTAGTAATTTATCGCTTGATAGCAAATTATCAGCAGATATAAAATATGTGTGCATGAATGTAAATATGCTAAAATGTAAATGACACAAGTAAATTTTATAGAGGATTGAAAATGGGGTAATTCTTCTACTCCTCTCTTCTCCAACTCCTGGAGGAATCCACTAAGTAATGATCGCTTACAAAGTGGTTATCGATCTGAGACAAGTTTTGATCACGCACTTGCTTGCTCTTGATTCGATCCGAGATGCCTTGGTCACACAAATGGCTTCTCGTCCGACTCAGCTTCTTCACAGGCGTTTGCTTTGCTACTTGACTCACTTTCTCAAGCTTCTTGGATTTGATCACTAAGCCCTCCAATAACTTGAGATTGGTTCTACCTTGAACCTTCCTACAATCCTCCTTGGAAAGTAGACCCCTTTTGATTCTTCAAAAGTTTCCTCTTCAACAGGTTGAAGTTGTCTTTCCTTCACAACTTTGTGTTGGATCGATTTCCTTCGAGATTTAAGCTTGAGGATTTTTTGCTTGAATAACTTGAGAATATTTTGCAGGTAACAGTTTGAATAAAGCTTGATTTCTCAGGTGTGCAAGGTTACCTTTTCTCAATGTGATTCCTCAGCCTTTTATAGTGAACTTTCAAAAATCTGCCCGTTGAAGAGATAGGCTGATTTTCAAAAGTCACTTGTGTTCGTTGGCTTACCTTGTTGCAGTCCTTGATGTTGACATTTTCTTGTATTAAATGAATGTCCAGCTTTTCAGGTTCTGACACGAGGTGCAGTACTTCCCATTGGTTTATTCCTTTTGTACGCTTCTGGGACTGAGCACTTTAAGACATGGCAAAGATGGAAGTATTACTTATTTAAGTAAACTTCTTGACTTCTCAATGCAAATGAATCTTTTGATTAACTCCTCTTTGCAAATGCTTTTCCCCAGGTGACTTGAGTCTGCTCCAATGATTGAAAGACTCATCTATCACTTCAACTTGTGACTTGGCTTCTTGGGTTGACTTAATCGACTCTTCACACATTTGTCCCTCAACTGTTACGTCTTCAGTCGAGTCCTTGATCTTCTATCTTGGCCATACTCAGTTGTTCCTCAGCAGAGTCTTCACTTCACTTCTTCAGTTGACTTTTTGTATTCCCAGGCATAACTAACTTGACTCAGCTCATTCAGCCCTATCTATTACAATAGGAATTACAAGGAAAATGGGGTGCCAACTTTCTAGTTTAAGTTTTACATGGCATTCATCAAAATCTAAACAATAAATTTCCCAACAGGGAACATCACAGAAAAGAAGATGTCCAGTACTGAAAGACCGGCTCAACCACTGAAGGAGGCACGTGAATATTAAAAGAGCTCAAAATTAGGGGTGTAGTCAATACTCCCAAATCAAAGAAAGAACATCTGCAATTGGTGACCCCGTCCTCTGTAAGATCGAAGCAACTAGAAAGGATCCTGGGAATGATTGTGATGCACCTTGAGATGGACGTCTCCTGTCCCCCTTCCGATGGGGAATCCTCTCCCGGATCGTCACTCTGTTGCGTCTGGCCTATTCTCTAGGCACCTTTGGAAGGCAGGGAGTGTGACAATGCCAGGAGGAAGTGATTAAGACGGGAAAATGGTTGAAATCTTCTGTTGAGTAATTTCTTTTTGCTTTGCTTATTTAGAAGAGTAGTCGCAGAGTTCAGTCAAGCCTTAGCAAGGTGCTATCGCTGTTCTCAAAGTAGCAAAGTACTAGAGGGAGAAGACAAGTCTTCCTCTTGTTGAATCGACTCTTCACAACCATTCTTCCCATTCCAATAGGCCCCAACCCAAAAAGTGTAGAAAATTGATGGTTTTTCTGATTCTGACAACTGCTCTTTCCACACCTCCGGACATCCCTCACTTCACCCACCTTCCCTCGCTTCTTAAGATGGACAGAACTCTCTTTCACCCAGGCGGGTGGCTTAATGTCGACACCTCAAATATCAACGCCTTCCACGTAGCCGAGTCCGCTCATTCACAAAAGGTGCCTCATCTTAGGTTGGATCTAAAAGAACCACTCGGCTATTAAGAGACAAAAAAGATTTTGCTCGTAGGCTCTATAGACTCACTCTCTTTACAACAAGAGGAGTTTACCGTGAATTACATTCACCCTCGTTTAGCCTTGTCTTAAACGTTGGCTGCCTAGGGCTTTCGAATCAAAGCATGGACATCTGGTAGGTCAGCAGCTATAGCTTCATTGTTCATCTTCCCTCGAACACCAGTTAGGGATTCAGTTCCCGTTCTAGTTGAAGAGTTATAAATGTTATGTGGTCCCCATGGAGATGTAAGTCCAAGCGGCTACGATAATCTAGAGGGGGTGAATAGATTATCTCCATCTTTTCGATTTAGCCCTCTTTTTGCAACCGAATGCTCAAACACAATAATAAAGGTGCGGAATGTAAACAACACACGCCGATTTAAAGAGGTTCAACCCACCTAGGGCCTAATCCTCTACCACCCCAAGATATCCGGATGGATTTCAAAGAAAAGAATTTTATTAATTACCAAAATTAATACAAATTCAACTTACAACACCTTGAAGAGCACCACACTATTCTTCAACACCACCTTTGAGATTACCACAATCTCTTCTTGAAGATTACCACAATCTCCAACGGCACCTTGTGAAGATTACCACAATCTTCAACCTTGAAGAATACCAAATTCTTCAACACCTCAATAAGAAGATCACCACAATCTTCTTGCACCTATCACCTAGATCATCCAAGTGTGTTCTTACCACAAGAACACTCACAAGGATATCTTGTGTTTGAATGATAACCAAAAATCAAGATTACAACTCAATAATGAATAATACAATTTGAGTGCAAAGTGTAATCAAGAATAGCCTAGACCTCAAGGATGTGAAAGTGATAATCTAGGCAAATTTACAACAAGAATAATAACAATGAAAGACCAAGTGTTTGCTTGAAGTGTATCTTGTTGTGTTGTATCTCTATTGTTGTATTGGTTGCTCCAAAACTTCCTCTATTTATAGGAGATGATTGATCAAGCATAGGCTCCTCTTGGGGATTGAAAATCTACATAAAAATACAATTAAAATCAAGAATATAGCTGTTAGAAATCAATCCCACAATTTAAGGAAATGTGTCTAATGTCAAACGGTCATATTTTTCTTTGTCAATACACACGACCGCACCGCACGCACGTAAATAAGAGATTTGAAGAACACTTTGGAAATTACAACACGGAGACCGCTCGACATAGGCTTCGACCGTCGACCCCCTCTCAACCGTCCCACCTTAATGAAAATCGAAGAAGAAATGTTCTATTTCAAAACAAAACATGCAGTACCTGGTCGACCCACAGCGACGGCCGATCGGGACTCGGGCCGACGCCTTGATGCACGGCCGACCGACTGCCGATTTTACTCCGTCTCATTTTCTCTGTTTCAAAATCATCTTCAGTACGGGTTGCCCTATAGAGCGGCCAAATGACCACCAGACGGCAAAATGTTGTCCAATTTTTGTCGAAAATAAAACTCAAGAAATACTCCGAAAATTTTGTAAAAACATTTTAAACCAATCGGGAGTATTTAGACAACATTTAGAAATCTTGTTTAGGAGTAAAAACCCATTGACATAAAATCATTAAAAGTGTTGTCCATTATTATCAAAAATAAACTTGGAAATACTCCTAAAAATATTAAAACCATTTTAAATCATTTAGGAGTATTTGGACAACCTTTAAAAACATTGTTTTGGTGATAAAATAAAATCATCAAAATTTAGATAAAAACATGTATCAAACAATCTCCCCTTTTTGATGATTACAAACCAAAACAATTTTTACACAAACTAAGAGAGCAATTTTAGAAATGATTTTCCTAGTAAAAACATTTGACCGTTTGGAAGCAACCAAAATTTCCAAAAATATTAAAGCAACCAAGTAGGGAGTAAATATATTCAATAATAAGTACAAGCTCCCCCTATCAACAAGCATATCAAGAATAATGTAAAAGCAACCAAGTAGGGAGTAAATATATTCAATAATAAGTACAAGCTCCCCCTATCAACAAGCATATCAAGAATAATGTAAAAGCAATTTTTCCATAAGCTAAAAGCTTTAGCTTTTACAAATTGTTCAAGAGCTTATAAGCTCCCCCTGTCACAAAACATCATTAAACAATTATAAAAGTCCATCAAGCAACTATTTGACTAAAAACGAATCACAACTTATGGCTTTTATGAGCCATAGCTTATAGCTTTTATGACAAGCTTTTATTAGCTTCTTTGAGCTAATGAGCCAATATCATGTTTCTCCCCCTTTGGAATCATCAAAAAGAATGTTAGGATGATAAAAACATCATACAAATATATCAAAGTGCGCAAACGAGACGGTTTATCAACCATCGAGCAATTTATACTTAAAGTCCAAGGAAAATGGGAGAATTTTAACATAAGAGATCCATAAGCTCATTAGTTAGCTAAAAACATGATTTCGAAAAGATTTTAAGACATTTTGAAGCAAGAGAATCATGTAGAAGTTGAAAGATTCATTGCGACATTTCATCGAACACCTTGTGTGCGTGAAAAATAAAAGAGATTGTATATAGTCCTTGAGAAAGTTTCAAGCCAAAAATCATCAATCAACCTCATTCCAAAGCTCAACAATATAATATGCAAAATATGCAACATTAGTCCCTCAAATAAGAGGCTCAAACATAGTAGATTCTCAAGGTTCAACCCAATTGAGATAATATAAGCTAAGAATGATCAAGGCATTACAAATGCCAAAAATTGGAGCATCCATCAAGTAATATAAGTCATACAAGTATGATATATCAAATGACCCAACATATCCATCAAAGCATAATGATCAAAGCATTAAGAGAAGCACTTTTACCAACAAGTACTTCATACCAATTTCAAACTATGCCATATAAGAGCATTTTTACCATCAAATACTTCATCAAAATCATGATCATCCACAAGTCATTATCAACTTGTAATTTTCACCCTTTCAATAAGACAAGCAAATTTCATTAGTACAAAAGAGTTTTACAAAAGTTCATAAAAGTACAAAGCAACATTAATGAAAATGCTAGAAAGTAAAGGAAGGGAGGGACATCATTCCTCATCCGAGGAGAAGCAAGATCCGGGAAAAAAATCCTTGATGAATTTCTTCAACTTGCCGATAGATTTTTGCATTTTGGAGGTCTTTTGCTCCAAAGCCTCATACCTCGTCTCATGAAAAGCCCTCATCTCATCAAATTCGGCTTCAGTATACTTCCTAGGCGGTTGAGCACCGGTATTACCCTCCGGATTGCTCGGTTCGCCCTCTTCCGCCAATCTTGCGGCCTCGGCGTCATCAAAAGTCATTAGGATCGGGAACTCTTGACCTCTTCCTCTAGCCATTTTAGTTGGCCTGGATGTCCATATTCTTGCGCATCGTGACCATTTGGGAGATGTTATCAATGTCGAAGTCATTTTGAAATACCTCCGAGTTACACTCCGACGAAGGTAGTCCCGATTGAATAAGAAGTTTACAAATCCAATTTCTCATTACCAACTTCTTATTACCTTGAGTGATGGACTCAATTAGACATTGAATAAGTATGGCACCAAAGTTAAGTGGTTCCTCCTAGAATCTTATAAGTTAAAAAGTAATCCATGTTGCTAGGCGTCTTTCCCGACTTACCACAAATGCAATATGCGACAATGACCGACAAAATACGATGCTCAAGTGTCATTGCCAACAAAGAATACTTTGGCCATACTCCCAAATACGTCTTAACTTCTTTCATCGACACCCCCAAAGATTTCATCATTCCAAGTCCCACAAGAGAAATAATCCCAACCACCTTCTCTAACATGTAAAAGCCGGCAAATATCATTGGGAGTCCATCTAAAATGACGACCCTTTACAAGCAAATTAACGGCAATTGGCTTCCTTTCATTATCATATTGCACCCACATATTAGCATAAAAATGTTGGATAATATCATCATCATACAAAACATAAGCATGCTCCCATAGATACATCCAACCTTGCTCCTCAAAAAATCCTCTTATAGTAGGATACTCATTTGTAAATGAACTACAACGACACATTTTAGTCCGAGCAATAGATTTTCCTCCCATCCCCGAATCCTCATAGTACCATTCCGCATACTTATTGATGAAATTAAGAACATTGTGGGAATTAGGAGCTTGAGTAACAAAAGATTTTTTACCTTTCGCCCAACGGCAATTTTGGAGCGAAATTGTTCCGCGGAGCTCGGTAATTTGGGCCCGAGAGAGAATGGGATTTTGAACATCATCACCTTCTTGAGCCACGTTTCTTTGAGCGGCTCGAATATCCCTTTGTTCGACTTCCTCTTGCCGATTTCTCGAAGAACCCTCTCCGCCCCTTCTACGCTTGGAGATGGGGTTTCGACTGGTAGAATTTCTAGGAGGAGCCATATATGTGAAGTTCTTGCAAAAAGAAGTGAATTAGCAAGAAAGATTACAAGAATTGATGAAGAATTGAAGATAGTAGAAGAAAGGGGGAAATTCGCAGCTTATAGGGTTTAACAAAAACTTTTCTCAAGGCCTCAGAATGAAATGAAGGCGAACGTATTTAAACCGAGAAATTGCTGGGGCAACCGGCCGAGGTAGGGTGCGGACCGCCGACGCGGCATGCACGGCCGCCCTACTTTGACCGGCCCCAAAGGCAATTTTTCTTTTTCTTTAATTTTCCAAAATTCTATTTTTCACCCCAAAAGTTTTAAAACTTTGCAAAAAGATAATTTTGGATCAAGTCCAACATATACGGGTTTTGGAAAACATATATTCGAGAAAATCGAGACTTATCAAGTAGTGCCCTTTTGAAAGAATATTTGCAAAATTATTTAGTAGGGGCACTTAAGGTTAAAAAGAAATATCTTGAAAGATATGTGCATAAGCATAATATCGAGTTCTAAGAAAAATACGAGTGAACGTTTCTCGATAGTTTAAGAGACTTGATGACGTAAAAAGCCAATGAGTATGAGATATGTATCCTACACAATTCTTAGACAAAATTTGCACAAAAAATACAAGTGTAGGCAAATAGGAGATATCAAAAAGAGCTTATGCTATAAGATTTCATAAGAGATAATGAGCCACATAAGTCTAATTAAATGCACAAGAGTTTTAGAAAATCATGCAAGGTCTTCTTTTAAAAATTTTGAAACTCACAAATATATAAAAGACCTACATTAAAAATAAATGCTTGAAGACTCATTTTGCAATTAAGACACAATTAAAAACATGCATAGAATTAAAATAAAATGCATATATAAATGGGGAGATACGGTTTACCAATTTCGCCGTTTCCATGGGTTGTGTCTTTCCCATTGTTGATGATATATTCCCATTGAGAAGTCACTTTGTTGATGATGACTTCTTTGATTACTCCATTGCCAAGGTTTGTTACCTTCCCGTTGTTGATGGTCTCTTCTTCTTTGAGAATCATCTTGTTGATGATGTCTTTGCCATTTCAAAGGATTATGTTCTTCCCAATTTTGATTATATCCTCTTCTTGAAATTGGCTTTGTTGAGAATAGTTTCTCCTTCTTTGATCAAATGAAACGGTCATTTGATGTCTTCTTCAGCGGTATGAATTTTCTTCGATCATTATTTCACGGTACCTAATATGACATTATTTTGAGGTACCCTCATGTGTTTGGGTCCTTTGGGATTAGTCTTGAGACTTTTAGGTCTCCAACAATAATTAGAGCTATTTCTAGCTCGACAAAAATTAGCCGTATGACCCTTTTTACCACAATAGAAGCATGTAGTAATTCTAGGAGCATAATGACCAACATGCTTAGAGACTTGATTCTTATTCATATGATTGACACCATTAAGCTTATGATCAAGTTCTAGTTTCGAATTATCACAACAATCAATAATTTCATTGGTACTCAAGTCGGATTTAGATAAATCCTTTTTCATGCAATTAATATCCTCAACAAGAGTATTTTTTTCTTTTTCAAGGTTTCTCACTTTATCAAGTGTGGTGGTGTGAGCACATGATAGTGATTCATAGGAGGTAAATAAACTATCCTTGTCATTTTTCAAAATATTGAATTCCTTTTTCAAATTTTTGTATTTAACAAGTAAGCTTTGGAATTCATTTTGAAGTTCATCATAATCATTTTGCAAATCACTATAATCATTTTGAATGACAATATCATAGGAAGTAGATGGTTTAAGACATACCTCGTTTTCTTCATTGATGCCCATAAAACAATATTCAACTTCTTCATAATTGGAAGTTGTAAGAGACTTGTTCCTTGTATCCCTTTGAGAAGTAGATGCTTTTGTTTGACTCCTTTCATTTGCAAATACTCCATAGATGGCTTCTAATTTTTGCCATACTTCATGTGCCGATTTTATTCCTACAATATGTTCATATTCCAAATTAGTAAATGAACAATACAAAATATTGAGAGCTTTACCGTTTAAGGAGATGATTTTCTTCTCTTCATCATTGAGCTTTTTGAAGCCTTTTGAGGTGTGTGGTGTATCTTTCATCGGAATGGATTCTCCGTTTATGATGGTGTTCCAAATGTCGAACCCGCAACCTTGTAAGTAGCATTCCATTCTTTCTTTACAAAAAATAAAATTTTTGGAATCAAACCGAGGTGGCTTGGTGGTGGAGGTGCCGGAAAGATGAGCTTCGTTCGTAACCGGCGATCGTTTCTCTTCACTCGCAATGTGAAACGAGCTTGCCAAAGAGTTTGGCTTTGATACCACTTGTAAGTCCAAGCGGCTACAATAATCTAGAGGGGGGTGAATAGATTATCTCCATCTTTTCGATTTAGCCCTCTTTTTGCAACCGAATGCTCAAACACAATAATAAAGGTGCGGAATGTAAACAACACACGTCGATTTAAAGAGGTTCAACCCACCTAGGGCCTAATCCTCTACCACCCCAAGATATCCGGATGGATTTCAAAGAAAAAGAATTTTATTAATTACCAAAATTAATATAAATTCAACTTACAACACCTTGAAGAGCACCACACTCTTCTTCAACACCACCTTTGAGATTACCACAATCTCTTCTTGAAGATTACCACAATCTCCAATGGCACCTTGTGAAGATTACCATAATCTTCAACCTTTAAGAATACCAAATTCTTCAACACCTCAATAAGAAGATCACCACAATCTTCTTGCACCTATCACCTAGATCATCCAAGTGTGTTCTTACCACAAGAACACTCACAAGGATATCTTGTGTTTGAATGATAACCAAAAATCAAGATTACAACTCAATAATGAATAATACAATTTGAGTGCAAAGTGTAATCAAGAATAGCCTAGACCTCAAGGATGTGAAAGTGATAAGCTAGGCAAATTTACAACAAGAATAATAACAATGAAAGACCAAGTGTTTGCTTGAAGTGTATCTTGTTGTGTTGTATCTCTATTGTTGTATTGGTTGCTCCAAAACTTCCTCTATTTATAGGAGATGATTGATCAAGCATAGGCTCCTCTTGGGGATTGAAAATCTACAGAAAAATACAATTAAAATCAAGAATATAGTCATAGAAATCAATCCCACAATTTAAGGAAATGTGTCTGTCAAACGGTCATATTTTTGATGTCAATACACAGAGGCGACCTGGCCGCATTTAAATAAGAGATTTGAAGAACACTTTGAAATTACAACAGGCGACCGGCCGACATAGGCTTCGACCTGGTCGACCCTCTCAACCAACCCCACCTTAATGAAAAATCGAAGAAGAAATGTTCTGTTTCAAAACGATACATGCAGTACCGATCGACGACCCTGGCGGCGACGGCCGACGCCTGCGATGCACGGCCGACTACCGATTTTACTTCCGTCTCATTTTCTATTTCAAAAATCATCTTCAGGTACGGGTTGCCCGACCGGTCAACCACGAGACAGAAATGTTGTCCAATTTTTGTCGAAAATAAAACTCAAGAAATACTCCGAAAATTTTGTAAAAACATTTTAAACCAATCGGGAGTATTTAGACAACATTTAGAAATCTTGTTTAGGAGTAAAAACCCATTGACATAAAATCATTAAAAGTGTTGTCCATTATTATCAAAAATAAACTTGAGGAAATACTCCGGAAAATATTAAAACCATTTTAAATCATTTAAGAGTATTTGGACAACCTTTAAAAACATTGTTTTGGTGATAAAATAAAATCATTAAAATTTAGATAAAAACATGTATCAAACAGGAGAAGCCTCTCGGAAAGATAAAGATTGAGGCAATGATACAAGCTGCAGTAGAGCAGACACACTACTTCTTGCTCTGTTTGTGGAGCGTATGAATTTCCTTGAATGTAGATAGACCAAAAGAGGGAATGAAGGGATAGGAATAAGAATTATAACACAATTTGTCCTGGTCGACCCAATCATGGTATTGAGAGGGGATTTTTTCTCGAATAAACTCTGGATCCTGTGTCTAGATTGATACCTAATAGGTGTAAAATAGAGGTTTAAAGGTCTCTATCATCCTATAAGCCCGTTTCGCGCTTTTTCTACAATCACTGGCGTATGATAATTAGCAAATGAGAGCGTATGATATCGATGGCCTGAGGTAGAGCACTCAATGGGCTAGTCCGGGGGCCGGAAGGTGCCTAACCTTGCTAAAGGCTTTCTCTTCATCCAAGGGTTCATTTCATTCATTATTAACTCAAAAGTGGTTGGCTGATTAGTGAGGTCTTAAAAACATCATGGTTTCACTTCCAGCAGGGTCAAAAGTGGCAAAAACTAATCGAGCTCCGTTTGATCTCCCAGAAGTATCCAGAAAGCAAGATTGATTTGACTACCAGGGTCCGGAAGTTTCCCTAATGATTGATCAAACCATGGAACTATGGTTTGGCTACTTATGTATGGATTTACTGCATCCTTGCTGCTACTTACGTTGACCTTGACTTGACAGATTGGTAAAACAACAGTTACTACCTATTAGTAGTAAAATGTTGCAGACCTGCTGCGTGTTGTTTCTGTTTGTCCCGTCCCTTACTTCTTCACCCCGACGCCATTTCTCATCACTATGATTGAGGCGAACTACCATGCATTTCAGTTATGCTTATTTCCTGAGTTTGCGTCACTGGACCCAGGCCTTGCTCGTAATAACTTGCCTTTTGCTGAATACAGGTTTAAAGATGATTCCTGAGAAACTCACGTTTTGTGTCAACCATAGCCAATCTCAAAGAGAGGGTGAGGCAAACTGTTGATATTACTGAGCGAGCTTCAAGTTTCTCATTATGCAAGAGTAGCTTACAGGATTCAATTAAGCGAGGGAATGGGGAGGGTTACCGAAGGCAATCTAGCAGGTAAATTTTCTGGCCCTGCAACCATTGGTGTGGAAGCTAGGATTGGATAAGCTACTGGGTCAAGAAGAGACCTCTTCGCAATGTGTGTAGACGGATCAAAGTCTCGTGATCCGATCTATACAAATATCTAGAAAGGCGACCACAATTGTGAAATGTTGGAGAGTAGCCAGCCTCTTACTTCTTCAACATTTAATGTCTCAGATCTCTATGAATACCATGGTGTAAGATAAGGATGGGCATAACGCTAAACTCGAGGACGAGATTCTTCTAAGGGGGAGGGAATGATGCATTAAGATTTTGGAAAAAGAGGGGTCTAAGTCAAAGAAGTTAATTATGCATTGGAAAATCATAAGTTTGGTCAATATTCTTGGGTTAGTTAAAAGTCTGGTCAATCTGGAAACTAGTTTCAACTACATGAGAATTATATATGCATTTAATGTGCGATTAGTATAAATTCAGACCAGAGTCATCATTTGTAATCAGTTTTTTGCAATAAAATTACTAAGTATTCTCTAAAAGTTTTCTATTAAGGTTTTCCAGATTTTCTTTCAAGAAATCTTAGCTCCAACGGTGTTCGGAGTAATCTAATAACTCTTTTGCTTGCTTTGGGTATTAGTTTGCTTCAGTTAGCGGGTTGGAGAAGAAAAATATTGCACAATTATCTTTGATGCGCCCAAAGTATTGTGCTGATATTGCTCTGAATGATATGAATGAACATAAGGCGAGGAATTTGGCAGAGGTAAAGTATTATGGGACGAAGAAATAGTTGTTTAAGGAAGACGAAGGAATTTTTATTTTGTTAATGTGATTTGTATCTCTAACAAGATATTGCATTGCTCTTTGTTTTTTTAGTTGGTTATGTGGAAATATTTTGATGAACTCATTAGGTAGAACATATATTTTCGAGTATTGGTTTCATTGAATGTTATGTGGAATAGTTTTGGTTAAATTTTGGGTTGGTTTATTTGGTGTATCTTTTAATTTTTTTCAGTTATAAAACGTATTATTGTTTACCTTTTTTTCGTACAATAGTATACACTTGATAAATAATATATATGCAACTGTTCTATAATACTCAAACAAATATAATGTAAACAAATTATGAAGCATTTTTAGAAATCAAATGTTGCTAGTACAAAATTGTATTAGTTAGTGGGTTCTCATAATTTTGAATTGTTGATATCAAGAATATAGTTGATGCATATTTAGAAAGAAAATATTGCTTACCAAGAGATAAAGACCGATGCAATTAACATGAACCATTTGCAAGTATAGAAGTATATCATTTCAGCTAAAAAAACATTTTTGTATCTAAGAAAAAATTTTAAAATTACATTTAAAATGTACAAGGAATTAATCAAGTGAAAATGCAATAGTGTTAGACGAGGCAGGAAAATGTCATATTTTTTACTTTTTTTTAAAGAGCGGGGTCGTGACTCAATCGAATTTGCTTTCTCGGCCATATGTGGTAGCCCAAAGAAACTTTGCAAACTCGATCTAGTATAATCTTAGATCCAGAGTCGCCAATCAGTAGTAGTCATTCATTCTCTAGTTTAGTAGCTACTGGAGGAATCGACAAAGTCTACAAGCAATTCCCTCGTCAGTCTGCCTGAGAAGCTTTCGGTCTAGTAGGTCCATAAAACTCGCTATGATAAGCGCCGTTATAGTTATGGGCGCCATTCAACGGGGCTTCAATCGCCGGCTCCCCTGTCATCAAGTCACCAACTTCCAGACATCCTTGAGAAAAGACAAGAGGCAAAGAGGGAAAGTTGCAGGAGAGATTGGAGGAGCAAACAGATGAATGGGTTTTGCTGGTAATTTCTATTTGGTCCAAGTGGGAAGCCCTTGTTCCAGCTTTGAGGGAAAAGCGCCCTCGGTCTTCGGCATAACCAGAACCTCTGGCTTTTGCTTGTCTATCCGATAACCGATGACGCTGATGACTATAGTTAGCTTATTTTGCTTAGTAGCGAAAGGATCAGCACTCGATTTAGCCTTAGCATGAAGGGAAGATGGATTTCCAAATTTTGATGTTTATGATGACCGCCTACAATGCGTACATCGCGGGAGGACAGAGTTGTGGGGAAATTTTTTGAATGAGTTCTTCATCGAGTTCTTTCAACATTTGATTTTCTTTCACATCCTTCCTCGCTTTGATGCTTCAACTTGATTCTATCCTTAGTCCATTTTTAGCTGAAGTTGTTTAATGAAACTGCTAAGGCTAAAGGGATTAGAATGATTACAAAACCCCCGACTCAGGGTGTTCATAAGGTTATATATGCATTGTTGTTCACGAATCCCTTTTAGGGGTAAAGGAAGAATCCGTGCTATTGGGTCGCTTGACACCGATGAGAATCTATCAAACCCCTTCCCCCGTGTCCAAACATTGGTTTTCTTGTAATGCGGGAAGTGGTATTTCGTAGTAAGATCGACATTTCAGAATTCCTCTTTATTCTCGGAAAAAGATATCAAATTAAGAAAGAGCTTTCAAGAAAGCATTTCCACCTCTGAAAGCACCTACACTTAATGGCTTAAGCCGTTGTTCCCATTTCCTTATCCATAAATGACTTGTTTTTGGTAATAGATGAACATTACCTCGCATTTATGAAATCACTCTTCCTAAAAAGCCAGGTGTCGTTGGTAAGCTCTATTTGGTCTGGAGCTTTGTAGCCCATTTAATATCTTCGTGTCTGAGAATCACATTGGCGATACTTCCTCGATCCCGAATCCATCAATGTTGGGCCCCGATCTGATAGTTTGAGATGTTGTTTAGGTATAATTAGGCAGCCACTCGGGAAAAGACTGAAAGGTTTAGGGAAAGCAGTATTTGAGGAGTCACTCCTGGCTAATGCTAAAGCCTCAGCCTATTAAAAAAATTATCTTCACATCAAACTTTAGGTAAAGTGGAAGGAAGAACTACAAGATTCCACCTCTGGAAAGCGCCTACATCTAATGGCTTAAGCTCACGAATCACGAATTCTAAATATCTGACATATCTTAAGGAAGAAGAAAAAGCTTCTGGTATAGTAAGGGTAAATACTTCAACGTAGTACCGAAAGTGTGAATAAAAGTGGGAATGTTGTCGCCGTCGCCTGGAAAGTTATTATTAGGGATAATAGGTTGATCTTCCCAAGAGCTAGGCGCATATCTCGGATAAAGATATCAGATTAAGAAAGAGCTTCCGAGAAAGTATTCGTTCTCGCCTGGAAAAAAAGAAAGTCCCAGGCGATAAGTTAATAGAAACTAAACATGATCTCAAATAAGCCATGCAAATGCCCAACACTTAAGTGCATTCCAAGATCATCCTATATGAAAGACAGAGTTATTGAGTTTCCTACTTGGGTATCAATACCCAACAAGATCGCGAATCGGCCTAGTCAATTGTTTACTTGAAGTAGATTTTCTGTAGTTGTTATGGGACTAGCCCGACTCAGAAGGACGCTGGGGTGCGAAAGCATGGGGAGCGAATAGGAAGGTTCAAGCCTTTCCGCCACATGACTCTTTTCTCAATCTCAAAAGACACAAACTTGTTAGGCTCATTTTACGGGCCCCTGATCCTCCTTACGACAATGGTTCACAGACAGACTGATGAGGCTTGCTTTGATCAATCTGACACAGCTCCTTTTGTCACAGTGGATTCTCTTTCAGTCTGAGCGCGCAAAATCCCAGTTATTTCTCTTTTTTCTTTTTATTCTACGAGATTTGAAAATGACCATCTTTCTTTTGTTCATCAAAGCTCATCCCAATCGGCCTAGCCTCAGATGGAGCAAAGCAGATTTCCTTGATTAGGACTACAATTTTCTTCAGATCTTTATAAAGCTACTTAGAATCAATAAATCATACATTGAAAGCCATTGAATGCCTAACCCCAAGTCCACCATTTCTACCACTTACAAGTTGAGAGACGTTCTTTCTTTTACTAAAAAAATATGCTTTTACCTGGCACAAAATTTGGAAAGATTTTTCACATTGGAGTTAACCGACGGGAGCCTCCTTGCACCACATGTGTCCGCATTCCTGAAGACACCCTTTTATGAGCTACCAGGACCCTTGTGCCCCATCCCTTAAGCCGATAAAGCTGCCCGCGATCAATTATCATAGATTACTTTGAATATGCTTTCTAGAGATCCCCAATGACCCATCCAGCATAACATATTCAACCACGGATTAAGTCGACATAACATCCTTACGTTTAGTCAGGTTTTTCCAATTGGATTACCTTGCTGGAATTATGGTGACTAACCTCTTATCTAAAATTGTTTCTACATTTAGCCCAAAATCAAGGCTTTTCCAACTTCCAATTACAATCTAACAGAAAATATAGGTCTCCCCTGTCACCATAATGCGAACTAGGCTCTATTAGGCATTCTTGGGTCACATCTCACCAATGAAGGGGGAGGGCGAGATGCTCCGCCCCGTTCATCACTTTCTCATGTCGGTGTTACGCAGGGGGAAAAAGTACACCACCCTCCAAAGCAAGGGCTTCTGTTACTGTTCTTGGTTTTTGGGCTTTCGGGACTTTCATTACTTCATTTTTTCTATATCCCTCTCATTTGTGGGACTTTCTTGATACAACTTCTCTTGTCAGAAGATAGACTGACGTGATACGATCTTTCTTCTATTGACACTGTAGACCAACTGAAAGGGATGTAGCACAACTTGCATACTTCGGATGCTGGGCTTGGAGTTATATCCCCAAGTCTCAGTTTAGACGCTCTAACCGAAAGGTAGAGAGCAAAACCAACCCAGCAAACCACTATTACTATGCCCCGAATTACCTTTTCCATCTCTAAAGGGACTTAAGGCCTGCTGACAATAGCAGCCTCATGAAAGCTGATGTTGTGATACGGTTGTTAGTAAAGGCTAGGCAAGTGGATTCTTTGTTTTTGCTCCAAGTAAGTAGCTCCTACCAAAAGGAGCATTCGTCTTTTTCCAAAAATAAGGAAGAGAAAAGAAGATGCTCAACCGATAGGGAGAGGTAGGTCTTCTTATCTAGAAATGGAAAAGAAAGCTTAGACGCACCGTTCCTCTTTGCTTTGATTCGGTAGTTGGAACTCTTTGTCGAATGGTTATGCCTAGGGAAAGTCTCTTAGGAGACCCTTCTCTAGATCTAGAACAAGGATGGGCATGGCATCTAGGAATTAGGAATGAAGGTCGAGGTACAGACTCTTTGTAAAAAAAGTTAGTCAAAATCGCGCTTTTCTCCATTGTACTATGATTTCTAGAAATTCGATCCTCATAACAGGAAGAAGGGAAACTCCTAAGACATTAGCCAGCAGGCAAGTAAGTGAGAGCGGGTAGTATGAACTAACAAAAAGTTGGACTAGTTGGATTTTCGTTTCAGCGGATTTTGTAGCCCTTCCAGCCTACCAAACGATTCAATATATGAGGAACGTTGTCCTTTCATCTCGAATCTCTGACAGATAGAATCTCCATGCATGCGTTCTTTCTCTCCTCCCAAAGCCAGTTCTAAGTACGGCAAAAGGTCAAAGTTTATGTTTTTATGTGATCGCAACATCAAAAAGAAAGTTACGGGACAAAAAACACCCATAATGGGTTGATCTGACCGTCTGAGTCTTCCTATCATTTGATGGAGAACTCAAGAAATGGCACTGGGAAAGCCACCGGAGAGAAAGTTTTAGCAGTGACATCTTTGGGCTTGTTTGCTACATTTTCGGCTATTATGGTTCCTAATGTCTCCACACTTTCTACAACGCCTCTTTAGTTTATGCTTGCATTGATTGCCTTCTCCTTTTGACTTTAAATTCAACTTTTAACATGGCTACTGCTTCCCTCTGTTTTTCGCATGTTTTGGCAGCAAAACTAAAACTTCTAATTGTGATGTATTTCCGCAAAAACCCTCGATCAATGACTTCTTGTTGACTAGATTTATATTCATTTATTGGTGCATTAGTAACATTTGTTTGTGGTCTTCAATGAATTTGCTTAGAGCGTCCATTTGTTCTTTGTTGCCTTTGGCCATCCTTATACAACAGTGGAAATCTGACCATATTTTTTGCAATACTATATCGCCTTTGCTTGTGAACTAATTGTGTTTTGATGTTTAAAGTTTGAGAAATTGATGCATTCTTTGTCCATCTGTTGAGTACATATTTGTCCAGAATTTTGTCAAGTTCTTTGAACAACATTAAAATGTGACGGCATTGTACTCCAATCTGCTAAAACATGTCTCCTGGAGGATTCACCCTTGTTTCTTTTGTATTTCTTATTGAAGAACTTATTGAATCTTTTAACCATCAGGGCAATCTCCTCCTGGTCTATGGCTTCCTTGACTTCAGCTTTCTTTCCATCCTTGACTTATCGCAGTAGTCGTTTTAGGTACAGCTATCTCCTCTTGATCTTTTCTTCTCAGCTCAAATTCATAAGCTTTGAGATCTGAGAATAGCTCATGATTGGTGTTTTTTATAGGTCCATCGAATGTCTCAGAGCCATGACTTTCATTTCCCATTCAGCTGGGAGGCTTCTTAGAATCTTCATACACATTTCCTTTTGTATATATTCTTTCCCAAGTGCTGATAGCTCATTCGTGATTTCAGTGAATCTGGCATCCAGCTGATCCAAGGTTTCACCGAAGCATTTTAAAATTTTCAAATTTTTGTACAGCTACAAACAATTTATTTTCTTTAATTTGCTCAGATCCTTCACAAATCAAAGTTAATTTATCCCATATTTCTTTTGCAGATTTGCAAGATTTGACTTTATTGAACATTCCTTTGTCCAATGTCTTGTAGAGAATGTCCTTGGCCACATTATCCAAGTTGTATCTCTTTCTGTCATCATTGGTCCACTCACCCTTGGCTTTTCAACCATGGTTGGTCTTCCTCACCACGCCTTTCTTCTCTTTCAAATTACAGCCTACTCTTCTTGCGGTTGTGTTCACTTTCGCATTTTACAGCTGGCCCATCCTCTATCACTAGCCACATTTCATCATGTAAAGTAGATAGATGAGCCTGCATACGAATTTTTCAGTCATCAAACACCTCAACAGTGAACATAGGAATGCGTGTCAGATTTGCTTCCAATATAATAACTTTTGCTAAGAATGAAAGATTTTTAAAATACATGTGTTAAAAATCTTTTAGAAAAGATAGAGATCTAGTTCAAGAACTGTGTGGAAGGCTCAATGAACCAACCGCTCCGATACCACTTGTAGGTCCCAAGGGGTGTAAGTAAGGTTTAGAAGGGGGGTTGAATAAACCTTACCAACTTTTCGATTTTAGTCCTTTTAAAATATTACAGAGTTAACACAAACAGCTAAGTCCTTGAGGAACAGCTAAGTTGGTTATTCAGCAGAGTTAGCCACTCAACAGACTCGATAGAGCTGTTGATAGAATAACTTAACAGTTTAACCTGAAACTTAACTTGGTTGTGTTGAGTTTTTCAGCGGAAGACTTAACACCCTTTGATTTGGTTTTAACTTGTTTTAACACTTGATTTTAGCACTTAGTTATTAATTAGTTAGATAGCAATTTATCAAATGAGATATAAATAAGTATGCGAGAAATAAAAGTCTTTGAAATGTAAATGACACAAATAATTTTTATAGAGGTTCGAAGATGGGGTAATTCTTCTAATCATCTCTTCTCCAACTCCTGGAGGAATCCACTAAGTAATGATCAGTTCACAAAGTGGTTATCAGTCTAGAGACAAGTCTTGATCACACGTCTGACTTGCTCCTTGGACTTAGTCTAGAGATACCTTGGTCACACAGCTGGCTTCTCGTCCGACTCAGCTTCTTCACAGGGCAAAATTTGCTTTACTTCACTTTTTTCAAGCTTCTTGGATTTGATCACGAAGCCCTCCAATAACTTGATACTGGTTCGACCTTGAACCTTCCTACAATCCTCCTTGGAAAGTAGACCCCTTTTGATTCTTCAAAAGTTTCCTCTTCAACAGTTTGAAGTTATCTTTCCTTCACAGCTTTGTGTTGGATTGATGTCCTTCGAGATTTAGGCTTGAGGATTTTGCTAGAATATCTTGAGAATATTTTGCGGGTTACAGTTTGTATAATGCTTGCTCGTTCGTGGTTCAGGTAACTTTTTCTCAATGAGATTCCTCAGCCTTTTATAGTGAACTTTCAAAAATCTGCCCGTTGAAGACATAGGCTGATTTTCAAAAGACACTAGAGTTCGTTGGCTTGTCTTTTCTTGGTCTTCAATCTTGAGATGTAGACCTTTCCTCGTATTAAATGAATGTTAAGCTTTTCGTGTTCGACATGAGGTGCGAGTGCTTCCCAATGGTTTATTCCTTTTGCACGCTTCCGGGGCGAGCACTTTAAGACCGGCAAAGATGGAAGTATTACTTATTGAAGTAATGTTCTTGACTTGTGTGCAACGGATTTCTTTCGGTTGACTTCTCTTGTCTCACGCCCATTTCCCCAGGTGACTTGAGTTAGCTTCCAATCTTTGGATGACTCATCCGCCACTTCAACTTGAGACTTTGCTTCTTGAGTTGACTTGATCGACTCTTCATCATACAATTATTTCACACCGATACACCTTCAATCGAGTTCTTGACTTTTCTTCTTTGCCATACTCAAATTGCTTTGCAATGAGTCTTCACTTCATCTTGATTGACTTCTTGTATTTCTAGGCATAATCGACTTGACTCACTTTTCCAAATTTCTATCTATTACAATACAAATTACAAGAAAAATGGGGTGCCAACTTTCTAGTTTAAGTTTTACATGGCATTCATCAAAATCTAACCAATAAATTTCCCAACACTGATTCTTCATCTTGGTCTCCAGTCGACTTCTGCAATCTTTAACTTGGTTGCTTCCGCTCAGCTAATAGAACCCTATCTATTGTAAGTTGATTGACAGTAGAATTGGGGTGCCAACTTCCTAATCTAAATTTTACATGGTATCATCAAAATCTATTACATAAATTTTCCAACATTGATTCTTCATCTTCCTTGAGTACCAGCCCCGATGCAAAAGTTACAAATCTTTTATAATTATCTATATCGGTAAATAGAGTGAATACTATCTTGTACCTGGAGAATATGTTGTAATGTTTTTTAACAAATTATTTGTAGATACATGCATAAGACATGCTCTTCATATGCATCAAATAAGCATTACGTGAGTAGTACATAAGACATAATATGCATTGGTAAGATTTAGTTACCTATTAGTGTTGTATGTTGCGTCGAGTAATATAACAGATATATTGATCTGTTTCTCCAGGAATAAATGGAATAAATAGCATGTCGTATCAATGGAGAGTTCTGAGGATATTTCATTCAAATCAAATTCCATTTCCCCTGACTCCATGTACGAATAGTTGTATGTTGCGTCGAATAATATTACATCTCCAAATGTTGCATAGTTCACCCTTCTTAATAAATCAACCCCAAAATAGTCTCATCAATTTTTCATTTTTATCAACGTTGTAGTTGAAAGCCATATCCGGATACACCTCAATTTTTTTAGAAACTTGCCCATAATTAACTTTGCATCGACCCTGTAAATATATGCCTTCAACTCTCTCTTAAAATTCTTAAAATCAATTTGTAGTGCACCTACATTAGAGTACCCCCCCCCCCCAACCATCTCTCTATACAAATGATGAGTTTTTGTTGTCCCAATATTTACCCTCACACAATTTATAATGAATTGTTAGTGTCAAAAATTGAGGTTTCGTTAACCTTCAAAATTTGTTTGTACATTCCTGGTGTGAGACTATGTGTGTGTCGTTCAAAAATTCTTTATGGTGTATGTACCATTTTCAAGATATTCGAATATACTTGAGCCTTGATCCTACCCGTTGATATTTTGTGTCCGATGTTTGCGTTTTCATCGAATTGTCGGTTTTCCTTTGTGTGACTTGATAACATTCTTGAACCCCTATTTGTTGCATACAATGAATTGCACACGTATTAGACCACTCTTAAAGTGTTTTTTTGTACTTATTCGGACATTAAAACCAGCAACCCGCTCGTTATTCCGATACAATTGTACTCCCTCATCCAAATTATTATTGTTGATGTGTCATTTGTTATTCACATTCGGGTATCAACCATTGGGGTTAACCTAGTGACCATGGGTATTACTCTTTAGTGAAGGGGCCCAGATCATCTCTGCAATGACAGAGCCGAATTTTTTTAAAAAAGAAAAAGAAAATTCACATTCGGGTATCTAGTACTTTGTTGAGTCAGATTATATTTCTAATCGCTCTCGATATATATTGGTATTGCTTCCTAGCTTATAAGTCAAATCAATAGTGTAGCATGCAATATTGAATATCTACATAAGCAATCGTTTTTGTCAGCAGTTGGTGCAATTTTCAGGCTATAGTTTTTATTATGTTATAGCGATACGTTCATAATATTATGTTATAGCGATACGTTCATAATACGCAATCACTAAATTCCTTATATGTAAGCAGTTTATAAGTATATTGTATAAATTGGCTACATTATATCATTGCAACAACTTTGGAAGCCTAAATATGCAATTTTGTTGGCACGTAACATCTATGTTAATAAATATCACTTTTTGTTTCTGAAGCATTCACGGTATCCAAAAGAAGTATAACAATAGTACACAAGTAATACACCATATCTACATAAGTAACTTTTCTGAGTTTGTTTTTCTGCATAAGAATTTATGTAGAATAACAATAATTGTTATTATAATTATGCAATATAAAGACATAATGCATGCGATGTGTAATTCATAAGTATAATATATGTGGTTCATCGCTCATATATAACCCAAATCAATGTGCTGAAACACTATTTAATTACGTTGTTCATGATTTCTGTTTGCATCACGATGCTTGTTGCGGAGTATGCAGTGTTCTTTCTAGATTGTAACGGTGAGACGAAATTGATTTTTGTTGGAACTATTCTAATTCTATAGCAATTATGGCGGCTTTTATTTGAAGAATTGAGTGAAGAAAAATTCGTCGTGTACTGAAGACGGTGATGGTGGTATTTTTTGTTGGAAGATAAGATTGATTTTAGTTCGTTTTTCGTGACTTATTTTGTATAGATGGTAGGAGATCATTGAGAAGATTTTCTTAAATATCTAACATAACCACCTCCTATTTTGTTGTAATGGACTAATTGTTTGTGGACTAATTTACCCGTACTATGAGTTAATTAAGTAATAAATCATAATTGAACTTGTTAAATATAGTTCATTGAAAAATTCACATTTATGGTTGTGATTTGATGCAATTGTCTCATATAACCCCCTACCCCCTATATATATATATATATATATATATATATATATAGAGAGAGAGAGAGAGAGAGAGAGAGAGATTTCGAAAATAAATATATATGTATTAAGAAAGTGCACATTGAAGTTTGGTAAACTAAAATCATAAATCAAAAGAAATTGGGAATATGAGACGAAAAAAAATTATTTTGGAAACTATTTTTTATTAAACAAAATTTATTTTTTTTAAAAACAAAAAATTCAGCTACTTATTAAACACTATCCATTTCTTCATTTTCTTTAAAAAAAAACTTATTTTTATTATATTAAATCCGGTGTTTATTTAATTAAAAATAGAAATTTTTGCAACCACTCGGCAGTCTCTAACTATAAATATATAAAGTGGCCCACGCATCACCTTCCTCCTTCCCTGCGACCTTTCTACAGAAAAGAAAGAAGGAAAATAAAGAAAACCCTGTCTCTACTTTGTCAATCATCCGTCTCTGAGTAAAGAAGCTTTCGATTCGTCGGCTGTATGGATTTCAGATTCGATTTTCCTTTTGTTTCTTCTTCCTCTTTTCCATCTTCCCTCGTCGTCACTGTCTGTAATCCCACCGCCGCACTTGTTACACCGCGATCGTCATCTCAGCCGTCCGATCACGCTCTCGCTTTCTGGATACGTCAATCTCGTCTTACCGTTCCCTAATAGGTAATCTATGTTGTTCCAAAGAATTTCTTATTTCTATATATAACTTATTGTTTATTTCATCTTGCACTTTCGCTGTTAAATGTACTCCTAGTCCTGGAGATGCAAGAATACTTATTCAGTTATATTTTTACCCTCGTCTTAGCAAGTCCTCTTACATGTTTTTAGAAACTAAAGCAAAGCCAGAAAGCGGTCCCTTTCTCTAGTATAATTTTTTTATGTTTCGTTTTTTGGGGAGTTCTGAAGTTAAATTACGAATATCCAGTCTTTTAGCGGCTAATACGCATTAAAAGAGAAATAAGATGAGCGCGTCCACTAGTGAAAGCCCTGTGCGTGGCAATAGGGCTAAAGGCACCTCGGGCTGGGCCGCTTTTGACCTTAAGCAAAGGCAGAGACAGCAAAGTCTTGAATCTGACAATGATTCTGAGGCTTATCCCATGTTATCAGGACCTAGTGCCCTCCAAAGCTTGTTTAACAAAAATAGAGCACCATTCGAGAAACCTTTTTCATCTGTAGTTGTAGCTTCAGTGAATTTTCCTTCCTTAATGGACGCCGAAAATAGAGACTTGCAAAGGCGAGTACCAGGTAGCAATTCTTGTCTTGGTACTGCTCAGAATATTGAGACTGCTGTCTCCATTAAGGCTTATGAGAAGCTTAAGTCTCATCACCCTTGGGCGGATGAAAGCTTGATTCAGGATGTCTTGGCTGGTGTAAATAACAATGTCGATCAGGCTTTATCTTTACTGGAAGCTATGCTTATCTCTGAGAATAAAGATGCCAAGAGCAAGAAAGTCGAGTCAAACGGAAATGATGTTGCATCCTTTGACATCCAAGGTGATTCTTTAGGAGAAAAGGCAGATGTGAGCTTTACCACCAATGATCCTTTCAATGATAGTTATAAAGAATCCAAGGATGAGGCAGCTTCAATGCAATTACTGGGTGCTACCAAGTCTTCACCCATTGAACCTGAGCTTGAGTGGGAAGAGGATGATGTTTACCTACTCCATCGAAAAGATGCAATAAAGATGATAAGGTATGTTTGTTAGTGACTGGAATTTTCATGATATACATTTTCACTTTTTTGCACATCATTAAAGAATGCTAATGAGACTTCTGCCGACAAAAATGATAATATAGGAATCAGAACCACAGTTACATTGCTATTTACCTTTTTTTTCGTCTTGGGGTTTAGAAAGGACAATATAGGAATGAGAACCACTATTACATTGCTGTTACCATTTTCCTTTTTTTTTGGTTTCGGAAGCTTAATGGAAGGTGTCGTTAACCCATTTGAAATATAACTCATGTTCAGGGTCCTGTCAGTCAGTGTTGCAATTTACTTTTTACGTTCCTTTTTTCTCTCATTTTTTTCTGTGGGTTGTGTGCGCATGAGGTGGATGGTGAGGTAAGGTTATGGCGATTGTTAACCATGCTATTGCAAATGAACTACTTCTGCAATGAACTTGAATTGGGATGATTTGTGAATATATAGTTTCATCTGTTTTTTTTTTTCATTGTAGATAACATCCCCCTGTCATCCCCAATAGAGGAAGTGATTCATATTATTTGCCTTCCATAACTTTATGCATTTAGAAATTACATATATAAGTTGATGTTTTTATCCCAATTTAATTTTTATGCGTACATTATCCTTATTAACTATTATGCAAATTCCATCCAATGATCGGACGACCCCTAGAAAGGTTCAAGAAAGTGCTCTTTACTGATTTTCCATTCTTTAGGCTTTTGATACATTTACCAAATTCATTACTTGTCTAGTTGGTATGAAGGAACTTATTCAAAAACATAAGGAATGTGTGTGGCCGAGTGGAATAAAATTTAATTTCAGAGAAATTATTAACTGAAAAATAGTTGTGGTTCATGTTATCATTGGAAAAAAACATATGGATTAGATCTTGCCATTTAAATCCTGAACCCAGGTGGATAAGAAACTGCCGATAGCATGACAAAAAAGAATTTTTGTAATTGGATAAAAAAAATGTTGTTTATTGCAGGACAAATTTTCATCAGCATTTAATCCTTTATTGCCTCTTGAAACTTGGCTTCTTATTTGATCAGATCAGCATCTCGTCATTCTAAGGCTGCGAATGATGCATACGTAAGAGGTGATCATACATCCGCGCTTCGTTTCTCACTTAAAGCTCAAGAAGAATGGAGTGCTGCCGAGAAGCTTAATGCCAAGGCAGCCAAGGAAATTCTGAATGTCAGGAACTGTAAAAATGATCCATGGACATTGGATTTGCATGGTCTGCATGCAGCAGAAGCAGTTGAAGCATTGCGTGAACATTTACGAACTGTTGAATCCCTACTGTCACCAAATTGTTTAGTGGCATCTGATGGAGTCTACAAGGAATCAAGCTTGTTTCTTGCTGCATCTGTGTCATCTACAACTCATGTTAAGATGGAAAAGTTTGGGAGACAGCACCCTATATCTAGGCAGAGACCAATATTATTACAAGTCATAACAGGTATGACTGTTTATTTAATACAATGGTATAGACTCCATGTGGATACTTAAGTAAATGGCCTGAGAAACCAGGCCATGCTCCTGTTGTGGAATCTTCTGCACGCACTTGTTTGGTCATTGCCAGTTTTCTTTTGCTTGCAATTTGGTCGAAAAAAGAAAAAAAAAAGAATAAAGTAAAATTCTTTGGCTTAGATAGATACATTCATATATTTTGCGTTTACTACAGGAAAGGGTAATCATAGCCGGGGAGCAGCTGCACTTCCATCAGCTATCAGAAATTTTCTCAGTGAGAAGGGGTGAAGCTTCTCTCTTTTCTTCAGTATTTTTGGCAGGGGCAGTTTTAGTTAGTAGTAGTATTCATGTATTATAGTGCCAGAAATGTCTGTTTACTGAGGATATCGATGGTATGTTCTGTTCTCTGCAGATATCACTTTGATGAGACTAGGCCTGGGGTGATCATGATACGGCCCAAGTTTCGGAAACTCTGAGCTACTACTGATGCTAATGGCGTAGGAATTCAGCTCCACTGCTCTACATTGTCCATGCGTATAAATTAAGTTACCATTATGTCATGTTGATCTTTGGCCTTGAGGTTGTTGTGCCTGGATTATTTGACTAAAGTTATCCTCTGACAGCTACGTGCAGGATTACACTAGCTCATTTTTCTATCTAAAAGTTGTCTTGGCTGAAATTTATGCACGCTAGACATCTTTGTATACCAACTATTTACTTATGAAGTTACCTAAGGTTTGGGTTTGGCAGAGGAATTCGAAGTAGCGTGTCATTTGATGATCTAACCTCTTCCACAACAGAAACATATCAAAAGAGATCACACTACCTTTTGAGAATCAAGCTTCATTTGGAAATTAAAGATTTTTAATTCATCTTGGTTTCTACCAATCGCTTGAAAGTGTTTCTTTAAATCGTCCCCTTAAATCTAAATGCTTCCATCCAACCGACCGGGTAGATCAAGAAAACAAAACAGGAGATGAATATGCGACAACAATCCATGGTCACATACCTAGACGGAAACTAAGCTTCCACTCACGGCCCATGTAACAAGATACACCAAGTAAGAAGTGTAGAACAATGGATATGTTAAGTAGATACAACAACAACAACAACAACAACAACAAACTAAGCCTTAATCCCACTACGTGGGGTCGGCTATACGGATCATATCGCGCCATCGTTTACGGTCATAAGCCATATTTTCGTTTATTTCTAGGTATAACATGTCATGTTTAATAGCTTCTTTCCAAGTCTTTTTAGGCCTACCTCTCCCTCTTTTGATTTGTGTGAGTGATTCTCTACCTTCTAAACGTCGCACAGGTGCATCTAAAGGTCTCCTATAAACATGTCCAAACCATCTTAATCGTGTTTCTCTAATTTTCTCGTCTATTGGTGCTACTCCCACTTTGTTTCTAATGTGTTCATTTCTTATTCTATCTAATCTAGTGTGTCCGCACATCCATCTTAGCATTCTCATCTCTCGCTACCCTCATTTTTTGTTCGTGTTCATATTTAGTCGCCCAACATTCAATAAAGCATTGCGGGCCTTATGGCCGTTTTATAAAATTTTCCTTTCAATTTTAATGGTATTTTACGTCACAAAGGATAGAAGATGCACTCCTCCATTTATTCCAACCCGTCACATCTTTATTGATTTCTCCGTTCTCTTCAATTATAGATCCTAAGTATTTAAAACTCTTTGTTATACTCACTTCATGTCCATCAATTTTAACCTTCGTTAAGTAGATACAGCTGATAATTTCAAATGCACTAGTTCTTGTTTTCATTGTGGAGTCCTTTAGTTAATATTTTCGAATATACTTGTTATGGTGTCTTTTAGTTGATACTTTTATTTGTACTCATTATCGTTTTAATTATTGGAGTTGAGGTCAATTCGAGATCAGTTCGAGAGCTTGCATTTCAGACTTGTAAATGAAAAAAAAAAAATTAAAACAAACTTAATAAATGGAGAGTTCATATTTATAGAACCATAAGAAGTAATCGAATTAGTTTTGGTGATTAAGAATCTCCTGAGCAACTAAGTAATCTCTTGATTCAATAGCGCTACCGTATTTGGGATGAGATGGCTTTGAAGAGCTACATCGATGCACCACCTGCCTCAACTACAATTTTGAAACTTAATCACCCCACTTCAAAGAAAGGTTGTAAAAGCTAGGGGATTAAATGGCGGGCAATCAGTATTTTAGTTGATATATTCACCGATCATAGACAATTTTAATGTATATAACAAACTGCACTCGTCCATGTGGTATGAGTAAACTAAATAGGTTCATTAGTAATCCAAATAATGATCATTGGAAAACTCTAAATAGAGTTTTGAGATATTTAAGATAACTAGTAATGTGCACGTGCGTTGCACGTGAACTATACCATTTATCAATATAATTAAGAAATAAATTATTGATGTAATTAAATGGATTTAGTTTTATTACAAATATCATTCATGTCGTACAATGTAGTTTGATTTGAAGAGAAATTTGCTACGTTTAAAACTTGTATTTTATGAAACAAAGTTTTATATGCAAAACATAGTAAAGACATTTGGACTTAAAAATCCATGAGTTTAAATAGAATTGTCACAGAATTAAATGAAACCGCATCAATAATTATCTTATATTATATATATATATATATATATATATATATATATTGGTAATTGTCATTATCTTGTGCTTGAGATTTTACCTTTTGGCATATTTCATTTTGAAACCCTTAAAAGTGTCTTAATATCACTTGAATTGCATGAAAACTCTTAAAATTGTTTTAATATCACTTAAATTGCATTCTTCGCCTGGGCATGATTGGTTTATGCATTTGATGTCTTTCTCTTTTTATCCTTCTTTAAATAAGTTGTATCTTTACAGTTGTCCCAGCTACTACATTCAATTTAGTCTACCATTCATACATATTAGTTCAAATAAGTTGATGCTTGTAAGCGGATAAGAAATATTTTAACACACATTCTTCCTGATTAATTAAATAGGAGTACTTATCAATATCCTTTTTTAATATTTGGAGCAGTACACAACTCTCACATTTAAGCATAGGATACTAAAAAAACTTAAAAAGACACATTAAGCGGAAAGGCAAAGTCCATATAAAATACATAGTGTCGCACCTCATGGGGATGCCTCATATAATCTCCCTAATCTCATCCATTTCCCTCTTTATCTTTGGCCTCTCGCTAAACTTTATCTATGTCTCCTCAGTCAATCACATTTCAATTCAATGGATAATAATTTCACATGTCTAACTACTAAGAATATTTAATTCAAAATTATTTCACAACAATTTCGAATATTTAGCTGTCAAACATCACCACACAAATATCAATACATTATGATAATTATCTCTTATTACTTATGAGATCATTAAGTATTATCATAAATATAATTTAAACGATAATGTATACACTGAACTCCAACATTAAATATAAGTTGGTAAAGAAATCTAATTAATCCAAGCCAATCAAATCAAGAACAAAATATAAACATATGGAGAAGGAGAGAAAAGATGATACAAAAAGCAGTGGATCAATTCTAAAAATATAGAATAAAATGGAAGAAAGGAATATACAAAGACCAACCAATCAAATTCAAATTTCCTCTCTTGGTGGTCAGGTTCTTCTATTCGCTACCTGGATCAGGCTTCAAACTAAATCAAAAACAAAAGTAAAGAAAACTTAATTAGGAGTCTATCTATATCCGAAAGAAAAGTAAAGAAAACCTAATTAAGGAGAGAAAAATGATAAAAGAGTGTTCGAATTTCCCTAATAGCATTGGAGCGTTAAGAAACTTAAATTTACAAAATGTTTATAGAAAATATTTCTTTATCATCTGCCTACTGGATGAGTGTCCAATCCTCTGGTAAACAAATGAATAACAAATATCACCACAGATAACAAGGAATTGCCTCCTTGAAGCTATACATCATACTATGTCCCAATTCTAATTGCTATTTCTGCAAATGAAAATGTCTTTATTCTATGTCCCCTTTTTAGCTAGGTTTCAAGTCTATTCTTCTACACACACACAATAATTTGCATACACACTCAGAAATAGGGGTTTACATTCAACTTTCAATAAATTAACTCCTCTCTAGCAGAATACTCTAAAATTTGAATGACAGTGGATGAAAACACAAAAAGAAAATTCAAGCATATGGGACTCAAAAGCACAAATCGAATAATGAGATTCAAAGACATAAATCGAATAAAACTTAGAAGAATGCAAACATGAGAATGGCAGTAATGGCTACCGATGTTATCTGGTTTTCTAAAAGGATAGCAATGCCAACCGAGCGCTCCGATATTCTAAAGGGATATCTCCTCGGATTAAAAGAGCCGTCCTTATTGATCGGGTTTCTCTCATCAAATAGTATCTTGGTCATACCCCCTTTCAAATCTCCTCGGTTTGGATTCAACTTCACCCAATTCGTACTCAATATTCAATATCTGGATTACCAAGGGTTGTTTAATAGTATTTAATAGTACACAAGTTGTTATTCTTCCCCAAAAAGAGTTTTGTAGCTTTGTAAATTTAAGATGAAACTAAAACAATTGATTAAAGAAACAACTGATCTAAAGAGCCATCAAAGAAGAATATAGTACAAAGCGATTAACACAAAAACAAACATTCATTAAAATAAGGAAAAGGGAAATCAAATAAAAATGAAGATATTAGACCTAGCAACACAACTTAAATGAGAGACACCATTATTCAGAGGTTATTCATTGGATATCATCCCCGACTCACCAAATTAAAGCTTCCAGATCACACATTCCATAAAAGAGGTGATTCATAAAATAAATAGTAGATATATAGTAACAACTCTTTGATAAGTTAAATAAAGAAAAGCACAGAGCAATGTACAACAAAAATCTCCATATCCAACATTCTTACAAATAACCATTCAATAGCACAAACTAAATATTTAGGAATTGATAGAGATGGCAGTGGGGCGGGGAATCCCCGTTCCCCGCAGGGATCCGCCCCGAATGGGGCGGGGATTCCCCAAAATTTTCCCCCGTGGGGACGGGGACGGGGAAATTTTTCTCCCCGTTATGGGACGGGGCGGGATCATACTCCCCTCCCCGCGGGATCCCCGCCTTCCTGAGGATCCGCTTATTATATATATAATATTTATAATATTTATAATATAATATAAATATATCCACATTAAATATGAAAAATAACAAAATATTTAATTTATTTTATTAATGAGTAGTTTATTAGTTTTTTATATAATTTATTAATATAAAAAATGATTATTTTTATAAAAAAATTGATTTTTTCAAAAAAAAAAAGAAATTAAAGCGGGGAGCGGGGAATCCCCGCGGGGGTGGGGATCCCCTCGGGGACGGGGATGGGGGGAAATTTTTTCCCGATTGTTTCGCGGGGACGGGGATGGGGATCGCTCCCCCCCCCGCCCCGCCCCGTTGACATCCCTAGGAATTGACATACTTGCAAGTTTAGTTTTGTCAAGAAATTTTTTACCCCTAAAAATAAATTAGAACCTCCTCCATAACATGAGCATAACCCATATGACTTCGGTAATAAACGTTAGCATATGAACAATAAATTAGTAAGTTCATAAATTCTCATCTTGATGACCAGATAAGTATACATTAATTGATTAGTCAAAGCCTCTTGAAGAAAGAAAGGTGCACTGCATAAGTCTGTAAGAAAAAATAGAAGAAGCTCATCAACCTTAACGTCTCCAATTTTAGAAAATACTTAAAGACATAAATCTACAAGGATTCACAATCATCTCAATCTCAACCCACCCAACAAAAATACACATATAAACACAATATTGCTTTACATATGTTGATGCAATGGTAATAAATAAAAGTAGTCATGAGATATATTCATCTCATCCGAAACAGGCCAAAAAATATCCTATTGCAAAAAGTAATTGGCTTAACAAAAAAAATACAATAATTCATTTGTCTAAGCATATGTAAATTACTCCATGAAAGGGATATTGAAAAATCAAGAACCTACCTCTGTACGGCTTCAAAATAACTAGTGTAACTGATATTTGGAGCCTGAAAATCGTATAGTAGGATGATCATTTTGTTCTTGAAGAAAATTATTGTTCTTTCTTCATGGGCTAGCTTTTTTTCTCACAATCATTTCGATTCTGATTCTTAATCTTGAAGAGATATATAGTAATGAACATAAGGAAAATCAAGAAACCAATCGTCTAAGATCAATTAACATATCTGTAAATAAATCTATGGCTATAAATAGGGAAAGATGGAAATTATTCAGAAACATAAATGTGAGTAAACTAATACGTTAAACTCAACCATCTACCAGGACTATGAATGATATGACTGCTTAAACCTTACATCGGGTTAAGTTGTAACTTGTAAACCACATAGATATAGACTTGGGTTTGCTTCCGGTATGAACATACTTGTGGAATTATATCAATATCAGTGAAAAGAGAAAAGAAACCCAACTTGGGGAACTAATATTGCAAGCTTCTTGATTACAATGGATCAACATTCTAAGATCAGAATTCAACATTATCAGTAAAATGAAGAGCATAAGTTATATCTTCAGTCATTTCCACTACCGCTGTTAAGGATTCATGTGTTAGATAAGTTGTCATAAAATATTAGACAAGATGTCCAGTCTTAATAGACATCCACAAGGTTCTTGAAGAGAAGTTATTTGTTGAATAGCCATTGTATAAATTACGATCTGAACTGCCTTTGATCAGACATAATTATTTGTAGTTTAGTACACAAAAGTGCAGATATAGATTCCAATAATTATTACTCTGAAGAGGTATCTAACCTTAAAGTTTATATCCATGAACACAATCACAAGATACACATAATCTAGTACACACAAAAAAATTTCTCTTCGTATTTAATAATTAAATTTCAAAGTAAATTTGAAAATTAGTCCAAAGATAAGTTGGCTTCTTTTTAATTTTTTTTTTTTTTTTGCAATTTACATCCATTAACTTTTATAGTTTTGCATATTTAGTCCTCTCAACTAGAAATCGCCAACTAAGCGGAAAATGCTTGTGTGGCATTAAATTAGGGAAATTTAGGACTTGAAAGGAAAAAATTGCTTATTTAGCAAATGAGTTGGGTATTTTGGAGGAAAAAATCATTTAACCTAGCCAAGTAAACAAAATTAAATACGGTTAATAAAAAATTAAGTTAATATATATTATAAATTCAAATTAAATTAAAATAAGAATATTTATTACAAGAAATATAATTTTTCTATACTCAATTTATATCAACTGATGAATTATTAATTAGAAAGAATAAACCCACATTCTCAATAATCCTTGGAGAAGGGACATGATAGATGAAACGTGATGAAGAAGGCCGACATCGTTAATCCCAAGAGATATTCCTTCAGAAAATTGGATAATTTCCGGGTGCCCTTCCCATGCTCGTTATGGGACACTTCTTGTGTCCTGTCAGCTGATTTCCTTTCTAACCTTAAAAGTTTGTATTCATTAACACAAATGCACAAACACAATTTTTTTCTTCTCTCTTTTTTCATCATAAAAAATACTTATCAAGCCCATAGTATGTGATAACATCAGCAACCTAAATTAGTGAGCACTTTAGTTATGTTTTTCAAGTAATTAGCATACTTTATAAGAGATTTTTCATTTTTTCTTGTTGCAACAGAGCCAAGTAAATTTGAAGAAGCCAAATGGATGCAGAAACCTAAATGCACCTTTCAGAAACGAAAATTTGACCACAATAAACTCATCATCATATGCTGGTTATTTATGAGAATCAAACTAATAAACAAGGCATCAAATAACCTATAAACACTGAAATAATAAAACTATGTAGTTCTCAGGTTCCAAGATAAGTATAAAAAAGTCAACCCCACATTTTCTCCAATTTGGTTTCGCATACCCTTCCACCCATGTGTGAACCAAATCCTTAATCATTGCGGGACGAAATAGCAAAGAATATTTCGAGTTCCCATTAGCAAAAACTAATTTATCCAAGGCTTCAGTTTTAATTTGGTCAACAATATGTTCCTCAACATTCTGAGTTTAATTCTAATTTCAAATTGAAAATTTTCAATTTGTAATAATTTCGAAATAACATTATTGTTTAAGAAACTTACCTGTGGGTGATTCGCAATAAGCCTTTGAGAAGGGACATGATAGATGGAACCTGATGAAGAATGCCGACATCGCTAATCCCAGGAGATATCCCTTCAGAAAATTCTAATTTCCTGGTGCCCTTGTCGTCATCGTTCTGGGACACTTCTTTTCCTTTCCCGCTCAAATCAGTGCAGATGTTAGGATTCCGCTTGTTGATTTCTGATTCTGAATCCGCTTTGGTTGAATTTCTTTTCTGGGTTTTGTTTGAGAGTTTAGATCTTTCGATGGCGAGGGATGCATATGCTTTTATTTTTGCTTTTGTTTTCCCGTACATATCAGTTTTAGAATCACCTTAGTCAAATTCTTCATTTGCATCCCTTCGCCCGACTGCGTGAGTTCTCTGCAATTTTCCGTTCTTAGTTGAGATTTTTTTTTTATAACAGTTGAGAACTTATTTTGTTCTGCCTTTTGGATGCCTTTTCGAGTTGAAAGATGGCTTTTCTGTTACTTGTTTACCCATATAATTAAGAGAGACTGAAGGGGTTTCAATCTATATTATATTAATTACTTGTTTACCCATCTAATTAAGAGAGATTGAAGGAGTCTTTTGTCCATCCAAAAATTGATAGAATCATTCATGATTTTAAAATAGTATAGATATAGAATATATATATATATATATATATATATCTGAATTTTGGATTATATTTTACAGGTATCGCCCAGGTAACATATGCCATACAGACTATAAGTTTCAACATTTTCAGCGTCTGTTTTTTCCTTTTCTATTTCTTTTTTGTTTTGGGGTGGGGGTGGGGTGGGGAGAAGCAGTCCGATGATATATGACACCAAAATTGTAACTAAAAAGCTATAACATATAATTTGGATTAACTGAAATGGGAGAAAGTATAAACTCAAATCAACATAAGAAACAATTACAAGCGATAAAAAAAACCAGTTACATGATGCAAACCTGAAGCCCCTCATACAACACAGCGATAAAAACAAACAAACAAAATGGAGAAAAGCCTTTTCATGTCAAAGTTCTGAAAGAATAGCAGGGATGTAATGAGACAATTCTGCAGTTAGTGACTGAAACCCATTGACAAGCTGCGTGTGAAATTCCTGATCTTCCTCCCCAATTAATCGAAAGTGCACACGGATGGCGCGCTTACAAACAGCCATGAATTCAAGGAGTGCGGCAATCAGTTGCTGTAACTCCTGTGACCGCAGCCTTGTTGCTGGTTCACCAGAAAGGAATGCTGTACAAACGCTGAGGACTCCACTGTTCACCTGTAAAGTGATTAAATAATAGGTCAAGTATATATGGGGGAGGTAAGACAGAAAGTTTTCGCATTGCAGAAAGTACAACCAATCAGTGGAACACAAGTTTTCACAATCCAAAAAATACAAACAAAAGAATACATAGGCAAACATTATAACTCACTTGAACAGCAACAGAGCCTTGAAGTATCCTTTGCAGACTCTGCAGACGTGGGAGTTGATCACCTTCCGAGCTGCGCGGTTCTTCAAGTTCATTTCTTAGTGCAGCTGTTCGAGTTTCAATCATCCCAATTGCATTCTCTACTGGAGAGAACTCGAGCGATTCTGATTTGGTTACCTGGAGGCGATTTACTAGGGCAGGGAAAGAACCCTCCGTCTGTAGTACTGTACGCCTCTTCCATTGGTCTTCCAACCCACCTTGAGTCTTCCCATTTTTCGTGAAAGGAGTATCAAACAAAAATCGGTCAAAAACCCGTGCACGGACACTCCCAGTAGAAAGGGAGAATATTCTCTCTCTTCTGCTTCCTAAGTCCTCATCTTCCATAACAGGATCAGCTGCAGTTATCTGCAGGTAGCAAACTTCTGGCTGCAGTTCATCAGCTTTGACCTGTCTAGAGTCTGGGATTACGTGCAATGTTGTACCATCCATTCTCGACTCATATATATGACTAAGTTTCTCCATTATATCACCCAACCTTACATCACGAGGCTCTCTATACACATACTCCTTCCTATCGAGCTTCCCAAATTTTTCACCATAGAATCCTACTCTATAATATGTTGCATCTGCGAAAGGTATGGGGCTGGATTCCTGCTCAAGGATTGACTCATATATATTGGTCAGCATCGTGTGGCACTTGGCAAGCTGTCCATATGCCCTTCTGCTTTTATACACTGGAATAACAAGTTCAAGGATACTGGCACAGAAATGATGGAGCTCAGCTTGAGAGAAAAGCTTGTTTGCAAGTTGCAAGTATTTAACGGCCGAGTCAACCGTAAGTTTTGAAGCACCATATCCTTCTACCTCGGCTGCTGAAGCTTCGGGAGTGATCTCACCGCTGACCATGGGGCATATTTTGCGCAATGCACATACATGATCAGAGCTCCATACTCCATCATTCCTACTAACAAGGGCCTAGGAAAATGATTTATGTCAACATAAGCATGCAGTTCACGTGAATATTTGTTACTGTGTCTTATATATACATACTATCACAAGCCATGATAATGCAAACAAATATGTAGAAAGTTAATATTATTTAAGCAAAGAAACATCACATCAATTATCATCAATACACAATCATATCACAATTACACTATTCACTCTCTTATTTTCCGGATCATCAATCACATTTAATAATTATTTTACTTAAAAACCATCGCATCAACTATCATCATCACATTCTCATATTATATCCAATCACACTCTTAAAATTTATTCTCATTTTTTGCAACAATCTTTTCACACTATTCTCCCCAAAAATAGAAAGGAGCAAAACGAAAGTTCAAACAATCATTCCCTAAGCAACCAAACCTAAGGAACTTAGACTCACTAACACTATATCAAATGAATATAATAACAAATAAAATACTAGTAAATTTTTATATTAACAATCTCTCCAACAAATTATTTTCCACATTATACACAACTGTTGAAGGTTAAAAATCAAGTAACGATTATTCTGTTTGTTGCTAGATTTCTTCCAATATGAGGTAGAATATTATATACTTCTCTAACTTCACTAGGATCTTGTTGGAAATAGAATATTTATTCCTTAAACTTTTGTATTCTAATATTAGGAAACTTGTATATTGTTGATTTTCCTAGAATCATTGGATTATAAACAGGAATCTTACTCGTGTAGCCATGTAGGAACTATTTTGATTTCTTTTCCTCTTCCTATATTAACTCCTTGTAAACTGTATATAAGCCAGACATTGGCTTCCGATTGATACCTACAGGCTACAATTCTATGAGCATTTCCACCAAAAACTGCATGGTGTCCGATATCCAGCCTTCATTGCTAGAGTTTTCCTCTGTTTTTTACTCAAAAAATGGGTTAAAAGAGAGCAGTTTATTACTGTTTTATTTCTAAAAACTATGCTGTTTCAATAATTTGTTGCTGGTCTTCATCGTTGGGCTGAGGCCCTAAAGATTAACAATTGCAAGTGTTCGAGGCATACAAGGGATAAGTGTTTGAAAACTAAATGGAAAACCATTAACCAAGGAATTAAAAATTGTGAGGACAACAGAGAAATTGAGGTCAGGCCAACCTCACCACAAACGAAACAAACCAAGAGAGGTCTCAACATTGGAGTGTCTTCACAAAGAGCAAATCGAGAAGTTAAAAGGACTAGAGAATCCTATGAGCACCTCCTTTCTTGCACTCTCAGGTAAGTCATACGTTTCTCAAGGATTAAATGTCTCAACATGAAAATATTAGGTATGGATCATTGACTAAGAAGCCAAACATAACATGACTCACTCGTCACTCCTCCTTATATTTAGCATCTACACTCTATGTCCAACCGATTGAGAATAGCCCTAGCTAATGGATCCCTCAATACTGTTTCACACTACCATAGCAGGTCTCTGGGCAACTCACACTAAAAAATGTTGATGTATACCCAGATTGTCTACAAAAATACTCAGAGTTCAAAAACCCACTCAAGAAATGACTCGTAATGTTCTTTCTGGTCACTTTTACTATGTATATCAGGACCAGGATTAAGGGATGAAGATTGACAATGGGCTGTATGTCATGAAGATTCATGCAGAACATGTAGATCAATAGTGTCAAGAATAAGTAATCTTTAAATGGGCCATACTTGACACAACCAGGGCCTTTCTTTTTCACCAAAATGCTAAAACACTATAGGGTGAAAGTAAAGGGGAGCCGCGTCTCTCAAAGCACCTACCTTAGATGATGAAGCAAGTGATCCAATGAAGTAGAGGCCTTATCTTCACGGGGAGCACTTACTTGAAGATAAGGATAGAGATTTGCTCTAGCTCAACTCACTTTCTTTCTATTTCTCACCCTTCTTTGGAGTTCGCCATCATCTTTCTTGTCATGTGCCCCTCTTTCGTACCTAATGCTGAACCATCTCACCTCATGCTAAGGCCAATGTTCCCATGTCAATTCCTTTACAACCTCGGACAGTGGAAAATGAACTTCCTGTGCCTATGAGATTCATGATGGTTTATTCAAAAAGAAGAGACCTGGAGCTCGATCCTCCTGTTCCCTCTGATGCTCGACTCTTCAAAGCAGAAGTACCGGTGTCCTTTGGGTGCCGGTGTAGGATACAAACGGATCCTCTGCTTGAAAAGCAGACGCGGCGGCTGTTCCACGAAGGTCCAAATCCACAGTGGCTCTAGCAGTCCCGACCCGAATGCGTCGTCGTTTCGTACCAATGCATCAGAAAACTTGAAAACAAGTGAAGGAAAAGATTTTGGGTGGTTGTTACAGAAGACGAAGTGGAGAAGAAAAAAGAAAGAGATTTGCGAAGAACTCGAATATCGAAGATAGGGAAGAAGATGCATGGCTGCGGCGGTTTAGGAGATAATTTTAGGGTTAGGTCTCCCAAAACCCTACCCTATTACCCCCTTTGATTGCGAATTCCACTGATTGAAGGAAACCTAGATATACCTCATAAAATATTTTACAGATTACAGCCCCCCCCCCCACGAGGTGTTCCTAAATATTTTAAAGGCCACTCATCCGTCTCACTCACATCCAATCTCATTCGCTCATGCTCTAATTTTGTCCTCGTCCGAATTAATACCCAACAACGTGCTCTTTTCCATATTGACTTTTAATCCCGACATAATGCAAAATAACCCCACCACCTTAATCAACCAACTTAAATGGGTTTCATCCTTGATAAAGAACGTGTCATCTGAAGATGGGATACTTCAAGCCTATCCCTGCCCACCAGAAATCCCTGATAATGGAAAGAGACTTAGCTTTATCTACCAACCTTCCCAAACCGCCAACCACTAATGTAAAGAGAAAAGGAGATAATGGCTCCCCGTATCCTAATTTTGGATCCTTTTTAGCAGTGTCCAGATTCCACGTATCCTAATTTTTGAAAATGAATCGGACTTCTGGATATACCCGTGTCGGACACCCATACTGAGTCTGAGCAAAAATAAGGAAGAATAAATTTATGATGTTCCTCCAATCAACCTAATAAAGTAACAACAACAAAATGCACTAGAGCACAACAGTAACGTACTAGATTCACATAGATGATTAACGATCCGTTTTTGCATAACAGAATTGTATGCAATGATGGTTAAATAATAGAATCATACAGCATAATTATGACCCATAATATTGTCAATAATGAATAATTGCTACCTTCAGCTCTTGAACATGTTCTTTTTAGCAAGCAAAACTAATGAAACATGAGAGATAGAGCCATAAGTAGGAGTGGTTGGATCCAAATGCTCATAGCATTTTCTTCACGAGTGTATATAGCACTAGGAGTTGTCTGCTACACAAATGTTAGAAACTAAAACTCTCATATGATACTGGTCCATCCAAGCTCAAAGTTTCTATGCTTGAACACCAAGATTCAAACATAAGAACAAGCAAAAAAAATTAGCTTTTGAAACCACCAGATTTAGGAGATGACACTTTACATTTATATTTTGAGTAAACTCAGTTTTTGCATTTACTTTTCTAACTCAAGCGTCCTAAAAGCACTAAATTCATGCCTCTCTAAAAACTTAATGATGAGGTGGTTATTCAAGATGGTATCAAAGCTAGAGCTAGAACAAACAGGAGATCCAAGGTTCCAGTCTCACTGTCGCCATTTAAGGGGGATGGGGGGGAGTAAAAGAATTCCACGTGCCAGACTTCAGAAAAAGAACACTACTTGCACGTGGGGGGGCCAGGCAAGTTAGCTCAATCATGAGGTAATCATTCATTAATTTCTGTACATATACCCCAGCATAAATAGGGGATCAGAGAATTTCATGTCTTGCCCTCAAGAAGAAAAAAAGAAGTGTCTTCCTCATTGAAAAATATTTTTACAAAAATCCGTTTCCCCTTATTTTAGATCAATTATTCACAGAACATGCAATGTGAATCAGACCCATGTTAGAATTGAGATACTAATGGAAGACTACCTGCATTCTTTATTTCCCTTTTCGAGGTACAAAAACTGCCAAGAAGTTCATATCATTTACCAACTTGGTCAATATTTTACTTACAAAAGATTTCATTCCAGGATTCTGGAGTGGAACAAACTAAAGTTTAGTTGAACTCAATTTGGATTAAGACTAATAGGCATGACTCCTAAGTGTTCAGAAAATAATAATAGTTCGGATGTGTAAGCAAAAGTAGAATCTTAAATGTTAGGGGACAGATCTGGGTGGTGGAAGGATATATATATATAGTGCAGAAGAATCCATCAATACTGTAGTGTGAAGAGTAACATGACCTATACAGGTACTTATTTCGTTAGTTCTTCACCGAACTTTTTCTTGGCTCGTTCGTGCCTGCTTGTGACATTTAAGAACAGAGCAAAGATTGCTAAGAGGCAATCACCGATGAAAGTACAAGGGCAGAATCTTACCTGCATCACTACACCAGCAACAGCAACAGCACACTGTGCTGCTTCAGCCCAAGACTGCATCTCCTGATGAGCATCGCATAGATGCAATAACCACATTATGTGAAGATCCGGAACTGGAGCAAATGCCATTGCAAGTTTGTAAAAGCTCTCGGCAGCAGCGTATCTGTCCAGCGTCATGACAGAGGCCTAAAAGAAATTTAAATCAGTGACATAGTATTGTTCAACAGCAGACTTATTTCTATAAGCTGCAAAACATGTCAAAGCAGCAATCGGGATTGTCAGGATATACCAGAAGAGCGTGTTCCAGGCTGGCATCAAGAGCCAAAAGAAGACTGTCAGAGAGGACTTTAATCTCTGACCAGGAACAACAGTTCTCTGACAATTTTTCATGACTGACAATAAAAGCCTTTTCTGGAAGATCACACTCTCTGAGTATATTAAGGCTCTTAGATTCATCTGCCATTTCCTCCAAAGATCTTCGAAGACGACGTGCTTCACCACTTTCTTCCAGAGTTCCATCAGATTTCATATGTGTAACTTGGACTTCAGACATCAACTCTGACAATGTAATAGTTAGGACAACCCGCAATCTTGCTGTCTGCATAAAGTAAGAGAAAGAACTCTGCAAAATTGAAATAGTTAGTTTTAGTGCATGAAATAAGATATAAGATAACAATAACTGACCAAGGTAAATAGCAAGCCTACCCGAACAAGTATCTGAAGCCCAACAACAGCCCTCTTCCTAATGTTCTCATTTCTGAAAACTGCAAGCCGAAGAAGATGGAAAGCAATTTGCTTTAGAAAACGGTCATTTTCCCTTGCCATTAGTGTTGCGCCATGAAGCTCAAAGACACTATTAAACACTGGAAAGAGAGCTCTCCAGAAAGCCAGAGGTTGGTTGTGCGAGAAGACTATCATAAATATAGAGGTGATGCAATCAAGTTTTCCATAATCAGTAGCAATGGTATGGGATGCTACAGCCCCTGAAAATTTCTCAATTATTTCCAAAACTTGAAGACTGACAGCAGCACTCAGGTTTTCTTCCCAAAGTTCCTAAAACAAGATAGATGGATCAGAGATGAGAAATTCTGTACCATCACGATGATAAAAATGATAGACCATATCATGATTATAAGCATTTAAAGATGATAACTATTTGCAGTTCAAAAAGTACTGCTATCTATCTGCAACTAATGTCATACCAATTTTTGCCTCAATATTGGGTGCAAAGATTCCCTTAATGCTTGGGTTGTAGCTCCAATTCTCGAAGATTGGGCCTGCGCAAGAGCTTCTCTCAAGGAATATGGCTGACTAGGAGAGCTTAGCTGGGAGTTGACTCTCTGCCAAAGATACCCATTCTCGGGTGTTCCCTGAGGATGCATCAATTAAGCTCTTTAGATAATTAGAACTTTAAGAAGTGTATGCACAGAAAAGCATGACCAAATTTAGAAGGTATGACATACTCCAACTTCTTGGCGTGCGGACTCCATAAGATAGTGATTAATTGCAGGAGAAAGTCTATCAGAATACTTTGAGGAAAAGGGCTTATCTCCTAAAGGACTGCGAGAACTACTTCCCATAAGCACACTATCATCAGGCTTTCTGTGCTGCTCAATATGCCAATTGACATTAGGATAAAAGTAGATATAATATCCAGCAGAAGAATTATGATATGAAAAACACCAGAAGCTACACACATGCAATGGGAATAACATATTAAGATGCCATTGACTTGAGAGTGGAAGTGAACTTTACCATAGCTTGAAAAACTCATATATATTTTAGATCAAATCCTCAATGTGCCAACACCATCAAACGAGAATACGTTATGTTTTGAAATTTTAAGGATACCGGTATGGTACATATATAAATATAAATTATATATTTTTATATTATTGAAAATATAGGCGTACTAAGTACAACTTAAAAATCAAATTTTCAAGCATAAAAAATAAAATTTCATGAATACTCAAATCAGAAATGTGATAACACACAGACACACAACAAACATGCTGAAAATATCAGTAATAGCATAAATTCCATCAATTTCCATGTGGATTTATAAGATTTTGTATGGATGTGGTTTTGTTTCTTTCAAATTGGGATGTCAACGCCCATTTTTTTTATTTTTCAATTGGATACTATAGATATGCATCCATGGAGTATCGGATAAAGTATTGTGTCCGATACGAATCCGGTACGGGTACGTCATCCTCACAGAAGTGTCCGTGTTTCCTAGGCGGAAGGTACTGGCATATTTCTTATGGCATAGCTTTACCCAAACCAGGGGGACCAGATGCTATTTTTTCCCATATATGTTGTGATCATCCATCCATTTAAATTTTAATTACACATCATGATCAAGAAACTTATCAAGAAGAAACAGGAAGCAAATAATTATATTACCTCAAAGTGAATTAGGCATTCCTCTAAGAGTTTAAAAAATAATCTGGTACGAGCAATGCTTTGTTGCCAAGCTTTGATAAGAGAGGCATCATCCAAATTGCGTATGATTTGCAAAATAGTAATCAGGACCTCACGCTTTTCACTTGAACTCAAATTGTAGAAGACAGGCATTTCATCTAGTATCTGCAAGAATGCAGAAAACATAAGCGACATAACAAACAGAAAGAAATGCAACATTAATGTATACAGAAATGACTGCCTTTCTGTGTCAACAATGATTTTGTTACAATTTATAGCATTATCAGAGCCAAAGGATAATGAAGTATGTTTCATAAACACGGCATAATGGGACAAAACAATTACCAGAAATGTTTTAGTTCATGCCATTCATGTCATTCACATATTCTTGCATGAATCACCGTCTTTCTTATGAGAAAAAATATATCACTTAGTATTAAACAACAAAAGAAAAATATAGAATAAGCTCCTATTTAAGTTCATCTTTTCTAAGGAATATGACAAAATAAAAGCGTTTTATCCCAGAAGGGGCTTTGGATTTCTAAATGCAAGTGAAAGGTTGGAAAAATCTATGATCAAGCAAGAGGAAAAAGATTCGCCATTATGCAGGTATCAGAAATTCACAAATAAGAAAAAGGAAAAGACTGGACATATACAGCATACTAAACAAAGTCATCCCAAATTATGCAAAAAAGCAAACAAAAACCTGAAACTACTTTAGAGGGAAGACCATTTAAATTAAGTAAATTACATTGTCAGTTGATAATCGCCACTCATTATCAGCTTCATCATCATCATATCCATACACATACAGATATATTCCAGATGGATCACAGCATATTACAACAGTAATTTTCTCAGCCTAATGGCAGAATTACAATATCCAGTACAAAGTCTTGTAAGGAACAACACACGAGTTTCATTAATAAATTTCTCTTCTTCAGATGACCAACATTCCATGTGATATACGTAATGTGAGGGAAAAAGGAATGAAGGTATAGTAACTCCTCTGAGCTTTTGGCAGAAAATTGCTCAAAATAAAGCATTGTTTCTAAAACCACAAAATAACCAGGCATACCTATCATAGCTTCACAATATCATGCCGCTACTTCTATGGAATATCTTACCAACACCAAAATATTATTTTGCGAACTGACTTTCATAAACAAATATCAACAATATAAACCTGTTGACAATTATATAATGAACATAGAGAACAGCAATAAATTGCACACCTGGCCCACAAGGGGAAAGTATAATTGAGCTATATAAAGTTTATCTTCCAGCTTTTTTGGTAACGAACGTCAAACTCATGCTTGCACAATAGAACCACCAAAATTCTAGCTGCCTATCAAATGAAAGATGTTACAAGAATTAGGGAACCACTCAGAGAAGAGGAGGTTGCATAAATAAACAATCAGTCTCATCAAGGAAGAAAATACACTTTAGAACATTAATCTCTTCTATGTCTAGCTATTACATGAGACTGAACTCACCTTGGCTCGCATAGACAAATCTTCATGGTCCCAAGTGAGGAAAATCTCTTGTATAAGAATAGATGAAAGATAATTTCTGTGATTAAAAAGCACCACATCAGACATAGTTGAACATCAAAAGAAGGAAGTCAAGGTTAAACTCAATTACCATGGGTATTATATCACATACAAATATATTATTAAGAAAAAACATTAGACTACTCTGCACAAAATAAAGGGTAATTCCAAGAAATGTCTTCGAAAAAACATGCTTTAAAATTCCAGCCAAAAACTTTTTACCCAACTGCTTAAAGGAAAGAAGAAAATCGCAACCGAATAGATACGAGCATGAAATAAATCAGTTCATCTGTGGATTATGAAACCCTTTCAAGGATTTTATTTTACTTATTAGCCAAACACCTGAAAGGAACTACCATCAAGTCAATGTGAAGTGTCCACACCAACATACACTGATTTAGACTGATTAGCAAAGTGTAATAATTTTTTACAATTTTCTTCAACACGTATGATAAAATTAGATTAGAACTAAAGAGAGAAACCATAACACAAAGATAACATGGTTCGGCCATTTGTCCTACGTCCCTGGACGAAGTGCCCCTTAACACTTTCATTTATCTCCTACCATTAAAATCACAATATCACACACACACACACACACATGTATAAATATATATAAGTTTAAGCGTCATAGGCATGAGAAAATCACTTATATCAATTTAAATTGAATTGAATATTTTGGCATCCAAGAGCATTACATTATTCATACTCCAATTCATTCTAATAAAATTTGATTCTCAACACTCCCTCACAAGTTGAATGCACAAAGAGTTTGTTGGAGCTCTCAACTTGAGTCATAGAAACAGCAGCACTAAGAGTTGCATTGCTCCATATGGTAGCCAATTTATATCAATTTAAATTGAATTGAATATTTTGGCATCCAAGAGCATTGCATTATTCATACTCCAATTCATTCTAATAAAATTTGATTCTCAACATTCCCGCACAAGTTGAATGCACAAATAGTTTGTTGGAGCTCTCAACTTGAGTCATAGAAACAGCAGCACTAAGAGTTGCATTGGTCCATATAGTAACCAAAATGAAGTCATCGGGATTCATTTATTTTGCGAATCTTGATCCAAGTCTAATTTTGAGAAATGACAATAATTGCACAGAATAAGGATTGTGCAATTTAAACATGCGGAAGCAGAATGACCATGAATTAGACCAGAAGAGAAAAAAAAAAGCAAAATACAAATATAATGTGGTCATGCCATTGGGCCTACAACCACATTAAAAATGCCTACAACCACGTACAAAATGCCCAATACGGCTATAATACTTTCATTTCTCCCCTATCATCACAATCACAATATCAGCTATATTATATAGGTGTAATAGAAATGTGTGGAAAACATTAAGTACAGAAATCATTCAATCAATAAACAGAATCAAATATTCTGTTATCCCAAAAATGATGCATTGTTCATAATCTAATCCATTCCGATATAATTTGATTCTCAAAATTGCAAGGTTATTTAATTGTCAGCACACCCGCAGCCCATTACAAAAATGTGGAGATCTTTTTATTCACAACTCAATCTAAATGGCTATGAAATAGGGCTGAAACACTAGCACAGACTATGTAAAAGTTCCATTGTAATTCAGGTTAGTCGTAGAAACTAGAAGAAAATTTCAAAAAAGAAAAAATAGAAAAAAAGAAATAGAAGGACGAATTTAGAGGAGAAAGAAAAACAAATTATCATTTCTAATTTTCCAGAAAGCTACTACCCCACCATGACAGTACCAAGTTCACTTGGAACGGGTATAATAAGATGCCACAATTCAGGACAACCTCACATTATAGCAACAAGTGATTCAAATCTTTGCATTGCTTATACCTATTACCAGCGGCTGCAAATTTTTCTTCTCCCTCACATTATCATCTGCCCAGAAAACCACAAGCAGATCCGTAGCAAATGCATACAAGGGATTCAGTTCCTACCATTACTAAGTATACAGGGAGTAAAGTTCCAGCCAAGGGTTAAGAGGGAGATAAAGGAAGACTGGGATTTAGCAAGCAAGTAATCTCTCCAGCCAACGGTCTTATTAGCTCTGATCAGGTGTTCCTCCTTTGCATAAATCAAAATCAAACATGACCGTTAATTTTTCTCTTACTCATAATTAAGATCACTAATAACAGTGCTTATGACTTATGAGGTATAAATCACAAAGGCTCTTTCGTAATTTTTTTCCTTCACGTTGAAAGTCAAGAGACTAGGATAGAGTTTTTGATTGCCCACTCTATTTTGAATTTCTTTTTTAATAATGCTCCCTCTTCATATTGAGCATATTTGATGTTCTTGTATGACATTACTTTTAATTCAATTTTTTCTAGCAGTTAGCATGCTAAAAACCAGTCCGGATTATACAATCGCTCCTTCCATATCCAGGCGTAAGATTTTATAAAATTTCTCAGCATTGTTTTGTTTGAAATATTATACAACCAACTTCAGATACTTAGATAAAACTTGAGTTACTTGACATTTACAGAACTTCTAGAAGAGGACTAGAGGATCCCACCATGGTGGAGACCTTCGTCCATTGGGTATCACCTTTTGCATACTACCATTCACCTTATGACAAAACATTGACAATCGAGCTCTCAAAGAAGCTCCAGTAAAGCATCATAATTAAGATTTTCAATTTTCACCTATCCGAAGGGTCTCTCCCAGGCATTTCCACAAAAAGATCGTGATCACATAAAATCTGCAAAAATGTAAGCTTGCAATCATGCAGCACTGATTGACACACCCCAGAGAACTTATCAAGGTACAAAGACACCTGTAAGACAAAACAAAAACAGTTTATTCGGAAAATACAGAGGAAAAAAAAGAAGAAAAATATAGAAATTAGTGCTGTATAAATTGGACTTTCCAAATAGAGATCAAACTCATAAGCTGAGATGGACCATACTAGTCAGAGATCCAATGATCTAAAGTATATGCAGAAGGCCTACTCTTGGCCATGGTCCTCAAAAGAAGTTCAAGTTGCATGTAAACAAAATCTCACCTGCATCAATCACTTCACTATTACTCTGCAAACAAAATAACACCTCCAACCTCTCCTCTCTTGAGGGCATTTGAGTTAATCACTAATCAAAAGAGCAAAGTTTGGCTTTGATTGCTTGTCCTTTCATTCCGTCTACTTTTAGTTTCTAAGTGAATAGTGGTGGAATTTTTTTAAAGTGAAAGTTGGATGTGCAGAGAAAAAGTAATGATTGTGTTGATGTGATGGAAAATCTTTTAGAGATGTTGATTGTTTGTGGAATTCTTTGTGAAAATAATAGTGTAAAATATAATGCAAGAAAATTGAATTAAAAAAAATGAACTTCGAACCAAAAATAGGCAATATGGATCTCATTTTATACCTTTTGTTATCAAGATTAAGAGAAAATAATAAAAATAGTGAAAATTAAGGAAATTACCGAAATTCTTTATATGAATAAGAGGTGGGGAGAGAAATAAATAATATGATTGGGTATTGGAAAGTGTGAGTGAAATAGAAAAGTGAGTTAAGTTTGGAGAGAAATGAGATTTTCTTTAAGAAAAAATCATTTTTTTCCACAAACAATCACATATCCCATAAGTTTTTCGCTCGAAGATGGAAATTTGGGAAAAATATTTTACAACCAATCGCAGCCTTATTAACTTTGCGGCAAATGCACACCAATGTGGAGGTAAAATACAGTTTTTGCACAATTATGGCAACCAGTTCTTGCACTTCTACCTAGTTGCCTCGTATAACCTTTCAAAATGGGGAAAATAATTGCTTAAATATATTTTTAAAAAATGCAGTAATCCTATAAAAGTATTCTTTAATTGACTCTTGCTACAAAATCACGGTCAAGGGATATAATTTAACCAGATGTTAGAGTGGAATTTGGCACCAATGCTGCACAAGATGCTGTTTATTTACATGGGAGACTTAAAATGGCTCTTTGAGAAAACCTGACAGGGCCAAAAACACTTTCAGGCTTCAGCTAACTGGTTGTTTTAAGAAACAAAGCTGATGGGGAGTTACATCATCATTGGCTAAACGCAGGGCAAGTGACTAACACAATTTTTATGAAAGATATGGCAGCTCCTTTTGCAGAACGGAGAACCCACCCAAAATCAACTAATGCTTCTTTCACTCTAACCTTGTTTCTAAATCAGGATCAAGTTGTACGGCTAGGTGTACACAAAAGGGGGAAACTGTAGCCAATCCATAACATGATGAAGTAGACAGCAATCATACTAAAACATAGTTTGTGCTTTTTAACTGGTCTTTCTCTAGTTCAAAAACAATTAGAAGAATTTACCAAGTTGAATACAAGAGCAAATGATAGCAGTTGTCTAAATGTAGCACAACATCCAGAATGAAATGTTAGTGGAGAACAAAGTACCACTCCAGTAACTCCAGTGAAGTAGTAACCATACCAGTTCAAAGACTTGGCGAGGCTCTACCGTAGACAGAAGATCATAACAAAAGAAAGCCAAGCTACTATTTAGATACTTGGCCAAACCTAGACCCTTTTTGCAACGCTCATGAACTTCCGTTAGCAGGCAATCATACAATTGCATTATACACCTAAAGACACCTTCTTTCAACTGCATCGGAGGAACATCTTCCCCTACAAAATAATTGGAAAAAGAAAATGAACTTTAACAAGTAGTGCAGGAAATCATGGACATCAAACTGACTAAAGCATGTGGAGATCATGGACATCAAACTGACTAAAGCAAGTATGTGTAATGACATTGTTTCTAGGACAAAAAAATAGGCCGATGTTGCTAAATACTGCACTCATTGTTATTGCACATCACATGATCCAATTGACCTTTTTTAATTGGATTTTGGGTGCTACTGCAAAGTGTTACTTCATACAAACTTTCAATCAAATTGCACTTCCACCATTGACAATTTTAAATTTTTTTTGTAATTATTCTTCTTCAAAGGTTAAATATCTCTAATACCATCATAGATTTTTAGAGAAATGTATCCTTCTTTTTTCAATGTAGGCATTTTTTTTCACAAAAGTAACCTTCGTCAAAATACACGATGTGACACAAAAAGATAATTCCACTACGTGGGCAAGTGAAATGGAAGTGGCACTAGGGTCCATTTTATCTGTCACATAAAAGTCAATGCCAATTCAAATGATCAATCCTGGATTTTTGAAGCAACTGCTGCAAGAACAATAGAAGCATGATGATGAACATCAATTAACTATGTTGATTGGCTCAATTGACACGACCAAAGGACACTTGTAAGTTTGTGACCAGAATTTTACCATAGCATCAGCAACCAAGCAAGGCCTGGTACAATTTAACAAGAAAAAAACAAGTTTGATTTGAATTGAAATGTATACAAAATAGGCAGTCACCTATCCACTATAAAGAAAATCAATGGACTTTATAACTAAACCCCCACAATATAAAGTAAAAGATCACAATATGGATCGAGAAGTTCATTATCTCTGAAGGAAATTATAGCATTAAGAACTTTATATGCCATTTGGAGGGGCACTTTCACCCAGAAAAAAGTTGTAACACTTCAATTGTTATATGTCCATGGACAAATCACTGCGCATCACTTTACACATCCTTGCATAGAGGTGAAACAGCATGTCAATATCACCACCTAAGAGAATAATTCTAGGACATTGTTAGGAAACTTATAATATAGATTTTGATGACAACAAAGGAATTAGTTTCCCCCAACCAATATTTATTTGTTAGAGTTAAGAATTCTTCATTTCAGACTATTGCAAACTATTGAAGACTGGAGACATGAAGAACTGCAGAGTCGGAAAATGGATCTACAAGAAGACTTGGATTCGAGTTGAAAGTCAGCAGAGTTACCATAGCACTACAGAGTTGCTAGAGAGTCGACTTGAAGGAGTAGACACTGACTGCAGAGTTGCTGCAGAGTCAACTAAAAGAAGTAGACATTAAATGTTGGGTTACTGCAGAGTCGGTTCAAATGTGGAGTTGCTGCGGTCAGTTCACAAGTCTGTTGCAGAATGAAGATAGAATTATTTAAAATGCTAGTCAATTCCAGCATTTTATAAGTAAAGTCATTCCAACGGATATATCCCAAAGTCAAGTCAAGGGTTGGTAAGAGAAAAAGCGAGATCTCTTAAATTCAAATTGAGCTGAAAGTGACATGCCTTTGACCTTAGTACAAGGAAAGTGGATTTCACGTGATTCGTGACAGAAAAGTTCGTGGTAGGTAAAGAAAAGACAATAGAACGACTCTCAAGTCTGAAAAGGTGAGACAGTTTCTGCCTCCTCTTCAACGGGCAGACTCAAATCTCACCTATAAAAAAGGTTGATGATGGACTGAGGAAAGGTCACTGGAAGTCTGGAACTATCAAAATCCAACCGAACTTACGTGAACAAAAGTTCTCAAAGTTCTTGTCCTCATTCAAAAGCCCTTTCACACAAACCCAACTTGCAATTCTGAACTAAGACGAAAAGGGCTTTGTGATTCTGAGTTGAAGAAACAAACTGAAAGATTTAACAGATTCTGAGTGAGCTTGTGAAGATTTGGGTGCTGTTGTAGAAAGACTGTGTGGTGGACTTCCACGGAGAACAAAACAGACTTGGCTGCAAACAGCTGTATGGTCAAATGCAACAAAGTCGAAAACAATGTTAAGCTTCGTGATCAAGGGCTACTGTCAACTCAGTTGGGCTACTGTCAACTCAGTTGGTTGTAAACTGTGTGGGTTTTCAAACTAATGACACCTCCTGGACGTGAGGAGATGAGAGCACGATGAGGGATTACTCCAACCTCGAAGCTCTATAAAAACCTTGTGTTCTTATTGCTTTATTTACTGCTTTCTTTACAGCTTTTCCTATTTACTGTTGACTGCATAATAGGTTGCATAACACTCAGTCAAGCAATCTTTAAAGATTTTAAAGCTTTCATTGGAACTTCCTTTTCCTTCGCTAGTATTCATTTACCAATGGAGAAAAAAGGAGATAGAAGAAGAATACATTTATTTCCACTGTGTAGTCAATTGTTGAACCTAACTGTGGACTCATTCTATCAACAGTATGCTGAGGCAAACTGTTGAGTGCCTAAGTCCGCAGCTCAACTGTGTACTGAGTTTGAACGTGTTTTTTTCAAAAAAAAATTGTGGGTGGCCTATTCAACCCCCTCATCTAGACCACCACTTAGGACCAACACACACTGTCAGCATGCAGCATAGGCACAATTAGAAAACCTGGTATTACAAAATTGCATTGTCATATATGTACAGAGTAAGCAAAACAATCAGAGTGAATTTACAGCGACTTATGTAGTTTGGATAAGTCTCATATGAGCTTTATAGTCAAGATATGGATTCATTTGAATAGATCCAAATGGTAATTTTTTGAGTTTCAATATGTTGGGCACTTTAATATGATAATGGCAGTTGTACATAACAACAGAAGTTTGATAGGTCTCACTTTTTTAGGATTTAAATAAAAAAAGCTTCAAAACTAAATTCCAAAATAGAAGATATCTCCCATTTTCACTAGATCTGAAAGTTCAGAACAGTCAATATACTGAATTTGCTACATAGCTCCAGATCGGAGAATTTTTATTTAAAAACCAAAAATTTGACACTGATACCGCTACAAACCTGTATATGTGGCAAATTAAAATTTTCATGTGACTCATTTATATACAAATATAACAATTAGTCAATTACAGGTCATACATATATCTTATTCCTCCAGATGGAATGAGTTTGTCCTGCAAATTAGTTCTGACCTTAAATGGAAAACATTCCATGAAAAGTTTTGTTTTCTTCAAGTATACATACAAAAGTCATACCTCACCCTTATCATTATCTCCGACTTCCAATGAAGAATTTCAATTAAGCTACTATAATCTGGAGCATACGTCATTGTTCATCGAAACAGAAGTGACTTGAATAATTAGAAGACAAGGTCACAGCAACAGTAGAAGATACAATGCTTTCTGATAAACAATTACCTGATGGAAGATTGTGATAGAACAATCGAGTCTGCTCCAATGCCATGGATTTGACAATGAGTTCAAGAAAAAAACAAGCCATAGCCAATACATCATCATAAACTGGCCCAACACGATAACCTTTGGCCTAAAATTCCAAAGTCATGGAGTAGAAGAAATACAAGCAATGAGCATCAGTCTCATATCATAAGATTAAGAGTTTGGAACTAACATATGTCAACCACGCAGAAAAATGCAAAAGAAGGATCAACCTCATATCAAGGGTCACCAAATTCTCCACCCAAGGTTGCACTTCTAAATTTTAACTTTTTCAGGCACTATGCACAGTCAGTATACCTCATTGGTGCAAATACATACCACAAATTGATAACTGGATATATATTTGATAAACAGAGTGATATAGAATATACATTTGCTCTCGAGTGTCATCATGGCTAATTGATAAGAGTATGAATTCTGAAATCAAGTAAAGTACTTCATACTTTCTTCAACCTGGTTTATTTCAAGGATGCACTTCCGAAAGCAAACACAGAAAAGATCTCAGCCTTAATATTACCTTGCTGCGGGCCAAACTTCCCCACACTGTGGATAAACCAGGGTACACAGGTGGTTGACGGCCCCCAAAATCATCAAAAGCAAAGTCAACATAGTTCACCAGGAAAAGATTTCTTTCACCATCATCGACTGACTCTTGCTGCACCCTATGGAACAAAAACCATAACACATATTTAACAGATGCAGTAATGGTTCATCTGCTGACCCATTTAGCTGCATGTAGGCAAGTGATAAATACAGCAAAAACTCACAATAATGTGCAATAATTTGAATACCTATAAGTATAATAATGAATCATACCGTGTTAAAATATTAACCATAGCTCTGAAGGCTGCAACCTGAATGGGGGAACATACAGCAGATAAATATTATACAACCAAACTTACTTTTAGAAGTCAAAAGAAAACTCATCAAGAAAATAACTACTACAACATTTCTCAGGTTAGAAAGAAAAAGGAGAGAAGAAAAGTCTAGTTCTGTTCTATTTATTCACCTGTAGAGTCTCTCCACCATTGCCAATGAGGTGGAGAAGCATGTTTAAGATTGGCTGAAGAAACTGAAGCAAAGCTGTTGAATCAACATTCTTCAGACTGTTGATTGCCTGCATGAGAAGTCAGAAGAATTCAAGTATTACAATAGCATAAAGCAGATCCAGCATTCAAATATCCATGTAACAAAATTTCCATGGAAACTATAATCATGAAAATATGAGTAAGAATGCGAAGAGAAGTTCTTTCTCAACGTTTCAGGCATGTAGTCAATGTTTGCCAGGAAAATCATCTCATTCATCAGATATCAATGCTTTAGTGCCCTTTTGATAAGGACGAGAAATTTGCTTTACTTGGTTTTGGAATTTAAAAAGAATGAGCTAGAAACTCCTCAGTTTAGTAAGCTACAGGCATTTGGTACGGATTTCACGAACCAGCATAGAGAGAGTCAATTATTAAGTGTTAACAGTCATAATAGTATAAAAGACATCTCAAGTCAGTGACAGACTTAAAAGGTAAGAAGATGCATATCACTGCCCATTTTCCCAAGAAAGAAAAATAAGTATCAGAGTCACAAATTAAACCTCAAGAAGCTCAGATCCCCAAGGTGGACTTGTTCGGAGAATGTGCCTATCATACTCAAGGAAAAAGTCTCTGATCCGCTCACTAATTGGGTACAATGATGAGCACAAACGTAGCCGAAGTTTAAATACATTTTTTCCATCCTCCAAGTACTCCACCCTCTCCTGCAAAATAATACAAGAGACACTGAGAAATTGACATAGAAAGTAGAAACTATAATCAGCAATAATATTCGTTATAGGTCAATTTAGGGAAAAAATATAATGACAAACATCTGTAGTATATTCCTAGGAAAGAAACGACGATCGACAAGACAAACATTACAGTATTTGTAACACCTAGGGTCAAAACCACATGTCAGCATAACTACAGTTAACAAGTATATCAGGCAACTCAATAAAATCTGTTCTCTCTGCAAGACTGCAACCAATTCATTAACAGCAACAAGGAGCCTGCACTTCGTATACCATAAATCCTACTCCTTTCAAGTACAAAATTGACTACTAAAAGATGAAATCAACCACGAAAAATAGAGAACCATTAATTGACTAATCTGCATCCCAACTCTCAACTACTTTGCAATGAAGTATGGTGTAATTAATGCATCCTTCTCTGAAAACACTAAGTGGGCATCTACGTCTGATTTTTGGCCGCCTAGGCAGGCGCCTAGGCCCGATTGTCGGCCGAGGCGATTTTTTCAGCGATTTGGGCAAAATCGCTTCGGCCTAGGGGCGCCTAGGCCCTAGGTCGATTTTTACAACACTACTTTTGTTTTTCGAACATTAAGGCTATTGTCACTTAAAATGATGTCACCAAATGTATTCCAAGCAATGAACCATTTTTTAGGAGTATTACTTAAATTAACGTCCATCTTCACAATTGTTTAAGTGATCGAATATTATTTGTCAGATTGCATTGGCAGTGCCCATTTCACTAATAGTCCCACCAGGGCATTACGTTTTTTCAGGTATGACCAAAATACCAAGTTCCGGTCATTATGAAGCCCCCACCCCCCGGCGATTGCCTAGCAACTTTTATGAAAAATGAAGTCAGAATGACCAGTTTTCTCAACTGTGATATTGATCGGAAAGAAATTTTGATATGATGTTTCTCTGCAAAGGGAAAGAGTTGTGTGCCTTTCTAAGTCATTATAAGGGAGTGAGAGTGCTTGGGTGCCTGGACCCCTGGCAGTTCCTAGGACCCAACTATAGCTTAAGTAGGCTAGGATATGTGCACAATTAACCCAAGGTTTGTCCTGTGTTGATCCCCATTGGACCGGACTCATGGGTCCTTTGACCCAATCCCATTGAGTGGATGGTAGTGAGTGTGTCGGCAGAAGGGCAACTGGTTGCGAGCATTGTGCCCAAGGAAAATGCCATTGGGCCATCATGCAGGCACTGAGCGAACTACATAAGCTATGTGTGGAGGGGTGCCAACAGTTAGGTGGTATTGTATGGAGAAGCTTGGCCGAGGTGAGCACATGATCACAAGAAATGTGCCAGACTTGGGCAAGCTTATAACGGTTTGGCAGACGTGTTGTGCATGTGTGGGTGGTTGTTGATGACTTGCCCAAGGTAACTGCCACACTTAAAAGATGAGCCACTTGGTAGCACAAAATTAGTTGACAGTTCCCAGCAATGGAGGACGTTAATGTTTCTCATGCTTTTATAAGACAACCCTTGGACATTTGAACTAGGTGGTAGACAAAGACACGAAGTTAATATCATACAATTACCATAATGCCCTCAAGTCTTTACAGTTTCAATACATAAGCCTTCAATTTCTAATGAAACTAAATCAGAATCATCAATTAAGACTCCGCTTCACCATCATATTCATAGGGTCTTAGGGACTCAAATATATTAAATACTGAAATTCTTCCATATGGTCGTTCCGACAATCATGGTATATCCATAAAAAATTAACAATTTATCAGTCTTAGACAATAAAAGATTCTATATAAAATAAAGTCAAAGGGGGATTTTTAGAATTCTTTCAGCCCAGAAAGCTCTTTTGGAGTGATTTGCTATCCAAAAGAGTACTCAATTGAATACTATTTATTAGATGATTGTACTAATAGCTTGGGTGCTGAATGTTGGGCTTTGGAAAAAGGCTCCAGTCACTCCATCAATTTGGCATTCAAGAAGCTGATATAGAGTCAGACTCGCAGCTCCTAGACTCCTAATGAATTCTATCTCACAAAACCATGGGTTATTGGCAGCTCCATGGTGCTCTTACCAGAATCAGGAACTGGATGAAGGGAAGAAAACTCAACATATCCCATGTTTTGAGAGAAGGAAACAAGGTGGCTGCCAGTCTTGCTTCCCTTGGATGTCAATCCCCTAATCTTCATGTGTTGTTCCCCAATGATATTCCCAGAAATGTCCAAGTTTTAGTTCGTTTAGATCAGTTAGAGATGCCTTTTCATAGGAAACTAAGTTTTTTGGATTCACTTTTTTGATGATATTTTTCTGCAAGTTGTAAACATAACATTTATTGTACCAATCCACATTTAATCAATAGCTTGGGGATATCACCTTAATCCCCCACCCTCAATGGGTGTTTATTTAAAAAAAAGATGGCTTTAATATTATAAAAGTCCTTTAGGCTATATTCAGTTAATTCTAAATTTGCAGAAGTATGTGATATAGTTCTAGTTAGATTTTATCCTCATTTGAGATTTACTTGGAGTATTTTAGTCATCTTGATTTAGAGGTAGAATTTAAAAACTATTTAGTTCCTGGTTGATGTGTAAATCCTTTTCCTAGTAGAAGTGGTCTTTGAGATGATTAAATACTTTAAAAGTCTATATACTTCAATAGAATAAAACATTGAATGAAAGTTGATATTGCGTTTCTGTTCACATGGATGTGTTCCAACTCTTTTGAGCTTTTGTTCCCCACATTTCCCCCTTTTCGCTCATTTTCATCTTTACTGTCTTCACTGTGATCATTTTAACAATTCATTACGCCAAGTCTAATATTTTTCCTAATTATAAACTCGTTGTATCACAAAACCATCCATTCCCAACAACATAAGCACCCAAATGGCCAATCTTCACCTAATTCTGTCATGGATACTATTCACAGCCTGAAAGATAATCAGCCAAGTTCTGTTACATCACTCCCCCCCAACCCCCAATAACCACACCATTCGCCGTTTCACTCCTAGTATCATAGTGAATTGACAGATGAGTACAACCAAATGAAACAAAGAACAGTATGCGCAAAAATCATAAGGGTCAAACACCATTTCTAAGACTGACACCATTACTCTTAATAAGCAGTACCAAAAGTTTATGTTTTCAGTCACAGATTAATTTTTCTCAAGGTGTGGCCTTGCTTAATGAAAACAAAAGAGAAATTACTGACACAGGTAAATAGATTTGAATTTGTTGTCAGCGTACCCTGCTGTCTTGTAGATAGTGTGGAACCAACTCTCTCATAAGGGGCAATGTGATCTCTGATTTCAACCTGCAATATACATTGAAAATATAATGTGATTCATTGTTTGTATGTTCAATCTCATTTAAGATCTGTTGAATACAAATTACAAATAATTTATTAAGCATCCTAGCTCGCTAACTTAAGATGGCTTACTCCAGCTGTGGAAATTAGAAAGAATTCTACTGGATAGTCCCTTATATATAGTTAACTATTTACTAATAATGAGATTTGAGAAAAGTATTACGTCATTTCCTTCTGATTTAGTTTCTTCAAGTAGGTGGAGGAATAATTTTTGTAAATTAAGCTGTAATTTCCAAGATTCAAGGGAGCAGTTTAGCTGTCTAGGTGTATATTTATAATTTGTTGAGATATGTCACTTGTGAGTTGTCCCACATAGATTGAGTAAGGGAAGAGAGTCCACTTTATAAGCCAAGTGAGCTACTCCTCCTATCAACAATTGGTTTTAGGATGGAACCTCACTTGGTGGGCTTGGGCTCTCTCCCATATTGGGTATGCTTCATGTGTGGGACCGTACTAAGTCCCCCCGAATTTAACATAATTTATTCCTTTCTCATTCATGAATAAAAACCAGAACTATTTTCTCTGTTTTTTCTTTCTCGGTTTTTCTTCATGGTATTGGAGCCATCACTCTAAATACCAGAAATTTGTCTCATTACCAAATATGGCAACTGAGAGAGAAACAAAATTCTTCCGATATCACCTCGAATCCAGAGATTGCTGCATCAAGCCACAATGGAAGATCGAAAAGCTCTCTCCTCCCAATCACTGCCCAAAAACTAAATGACAATATCCTCCAGGTGGCCCAATAACTGATGATGTGCAGACATTTAGAAGACAGAAAACAATATGGTAATGTCATGGTTAATCAACTTTATGATCAACAATATAGGGAAATTTCCTACTATATGGAACTGCAAATGGTGACTTAGGATGCACCAGACAGATTTTTTTAACAACCAAAACATAGCCTTCCCAATCATTGGACAGGTTCAGATCACGACAATTGACCCAACTGTCTTTCAAAACTACAGTCCACGTCACGGAAATATACAGTTCGTATTGCTGATGGATCTCTCCAAGAGTGGTTGGGACAGGATCAGTTGTACTCTCAAAGACCTAATACTTGATTTTCTGCTTCTTGTTCCAAATCTTTATTGTAATTTAACGTAATTTAACCGACTCGCGACCTGAACTGTGCGGCTGAGGTTTCTTCTAGTCTGTCTAAACTTCGGGTCCTGGATTCTTGGATAATCACAACCGACTCACTTGGATTTCCTAATTGAAGTAAATTCAAGTGCTGAAAACAGATAATGCTAAAGAATACTAAGAGTGAGCGTCACTGGAATATCTCTCGGGTCACGTAATAGTCCATCAAAGCTCATGTGTCAACACCTGCAATTGCCAAGAGAAAGAACAGATATCTCTTAGAAGTGGCTGGGTCAGTAAGGTTCTCCACTCATATTCCAAAGTATCTTGGGGAGAGGGTGTCTTTACATAAACATATCTTATCAATGTATCCTACGTCAAGACCTTCATCGTTCATTTCCAAACACAACAGTCATTCCTTCAATTTCCACAAATATCTTTAGATGTTCAGACATTGTTTATATTCATCCTCATTGATGTGAACCCTTCTACGAAGGATCCGGGCAACACCAAATGCAAGTTACTTCGAGTTCTTGAAGACGATGTAATCAAGTCCTTGAGTTTCTTGTATTTGTCTATCAAGATTAGGAATTTGTTTTGATTGTTTGAGTCATTTATCTTCCTTGGTTCGAGTCATTTGAGTGGCTAAATTCATGTTAAGGGACAAGTATACTCAGCCTAGAGTCATAGTAATGAGCCTTCTCTTGAAAGAAGCATGGACAATCAAACAACAGGGAATTCCTTTTGAAAAATGTACTAACGCATCCGCAATTTTCAGCACTGGCAGGCTTTAATATTTTGGTCATAACTTTCTGTACAAAATTGATATTGAGCTGATTTGAGTTGCTATGGAAAGCTAAGAGATAGAGATACAACTCTTATGAAGACTCCAAAAGCTAATTCGAACGTTTTGGGATGACAAAGGACCAATGAACGACCCGCGAACGAGCAGCAAACCAGAAAATGCAGAATAAGTATTTGATCCAGGGTGTATTGCGGTACGGAATGTTTGTACCTCGGTATGGGAGGCAGGGAACTTGGTTTGGTGTTGTTTTGGTTGTGTACCGCGGTACAAACACGCGGAAATTGTTTTACGCGTTTTTTCACCACCTGGTTATTCCCTTCTAGGTTAGGTCTTGCGTCGCATGTATAAGGCAAACACATTGTTATTTTCATCAATCCAACAATCGAATTAGAAGATCAATTAATGATTGGCGTTGGTGAGGTAAAAGCACACAAGGATTTGGCTAGCAAGCACAAAGATAATTATAAGGTTGAGGAAAAGGGGAATATGGGAGAAATAAAGGTGAGCGACAATTGATCAAGCATTTGGCTGGGAATAGAATTGAGTGTCAAGATTTGGTTGAGGATTTCGTTCGAATGGCCCTTGAAGTAAAAATAGAGAAACAATTTACGCTCATAAAAAAATTGGGTGTTACTGGACATAATTATTTGATTCCTCACGCACTTAACTTGTATTGCCTAGTTCATTGTTTCTTGGTTATAGGGTTGTGGAAAAACAAATGAATATGCATGTTGTTTGGTTTTTGATCACAGTGGATTGCCATGAGCGTACAATCTTTGGGGTCCAACGTTTGGAGTTGAGGACAAATCCCTTTCAAGAGGAGAGGAATGATGTGAATCAATTTACGAAGTATCCAGGCAACGCCAAATGCAAGTTATTTCGAGTTCTTGAAGACTATGTAACCAAGTCCTTGAGCTTCTTATATTTGTCTACCTAGATAAGGAGTTTGGTTTGATTATTTGAGTTCTTCGTTGTTTCGAGTCATATGAGTGGCCAACTTCATGTTAAGGGCCAAGTTTAGTCTAGAGTCATAGTAGTGTATAGTAGTGAGTCTTGTGTTGAAAGAAGCATGGACAATCAAACAATTGGGAAATGATTTTAGAAAACATCCAAGTGCGTCCGCAATTTTCAGCACTGGCAGTCTTCAGTATTTTGGTCATATCTTTCTATACAAAATTGATATTGAGCTTACTCAAGTTGCTATGGAAAGATTAGAGATGGAGCTACAACTCTTATGAAGACTCTAAAAGCTAATTCGAACATTTGGGATGACAAACGACCGATGAACGACCAGCGCACCAGAAAATGCAGAATAAGTATTTGATTCAGGGTGTAACGCGGTATGGAATGTTTGTATTGCCGTATAGGAGGCAGAGAACTCGGTTTGGTGTTGTTTTGGTTGTGTACCGTATTACAGACGCGCGGAAATTGTTTTATGTGTTTTTTCACCACCTTTTTGGTTTTTCCATTCTAGGTTAGGTCTTGAGTCACCTACATAGGTAAACACATTGTTATTTTCATCAATTCAAGGTGATTGAATATTGATTTGAGAATTTTCTCTCCAAAGTCTTCGAGTGTTCAAGTCCGTTGAGGCAAACTTATCGACTTGTCAAACAAATTTACGCATTTGTTTGTGTCGTCTACACATGCCAAGGTTCTTGCTTTGCTACACAATGGGTTGAGGTTCCATCAATTTTATCCAAGCTAGTGGAGATCCTGGAAATCAGCGTATTGTTGCGGGGTCGTAGGCACATGTTGCTACGGTTCACAGCAGTTGAAGCCAACGCTTAGATTACACATCGAATGACGTTGGGGGGCCCTCTCGTTATCGCATCACTCATCATCATAGCAAGATCGATCCACAATCTATGAATTCATTAACTCACTAAACAAAAAGGGGTACATACACTGCACATATCACGACAATGATATAAAATGCCATAGATGTGCACCGCAGGTTGAACAATCTATAAGTCTCGAGGAACACAAAGAACCTGAACCGAATCAAAGGCCAAGTGAATAGGCGTGTGCATTTGGTAATACTGACTGAATTGAAATTTGGGTACGGTAATTTACAGTTCCAAAATATGTCTACTCTAGCCATGAAATAGGCGTGTGCATTAGGTGTTTGAGCATGAGCTTTGTATACTTGATTACTTTCTCATCCATGATTAAGAAAAACCATAATTTATTTCTCAGTTTTCCGTCACTAGTCAAATTCTATAATAAAAGTGATAAAATGAAAATACAACTTCAAATTAGTAAGGATACAAGCATGTCTGCAACAAAAAAAATTGTACTTGCAGACTCCTAACTGAATTTAGGACTATTATGTAGCAGAAAGAAAGATAAGACAGCAGTCACAGCATGATCTAAAGGCAACAGCTAACAAGCCAAAATACTAAATCAAATGCTAGATATTTGACATACCAACCAATATTGCTCTTTAGTTTCAAATTGAAACTGTATTTGTACCATGGACCATGATTACTGGCATTCCAAAACATATTTTCAGAATTCATGACCTAACATATAAACAAATATGGCTAAACCTCTTTTATATATACTGAAAACGAAATTTTATTAAGTTATGGCAGCAAAACTCACAACGTAGAGGGTGTTTGGCTAAGCTTATTTAAAAAATCAGCTCCTGCATCTTTTAAGATGTTTTTTCAACTTATAAGATGATAGATCTTATTTTAAGAATAAGTTGTTCAAGTGTCTGGATAAAATAAGATGATGGAGCTTTATGTTAGTGGGGCAATTTTGAAATTAAAATAGTAAAAAATAAAGGAGGTTGTTGAAATGAGATCTTATTTTCAAAATAAGATCTCATTTTGAAAAAAAGTTGGGATTCCCCACCTTATTTTGGGAGCTTATAAGATCTTTTCTAAAAAAATTACCAAACAAATTTAAAGAGCTTAGATGTTTTTGCAGAGCTTATAAGCTCTGCCAAACACCCTCATAATATGATCACATAGACTTTTAAAAATAACACATGAGATTTGCCATCGACTTGAACAAAAGTCATGATTTTCAAATACTCATAGTTTATGTTATAGATAAATAGCATTAGAGTACTTCCATTTAAAAGTACTTCTGAAGTCAATAAAGAAGTACGCACATAGTCACATACAAAGTGCCAAACTCAATGAAATAATTTTTTTATCAGAAACAAACAGATTTTATTAAAAGAGGGATTACAAAGGGACGAGAAGTAATCCTATATGTTTAAACATAGAAATTTATTTGTTTTCAAACATTCAGGCCCAACTTTGTATTATTCTAATTTTACTTCTATCCTGCTTCATCAAACAATAATTATGTGGTCTGGATTGAGGGTTATTCAAGAGTTGAAAATTGTGAGACTTAAATCCATACTACTAAATACATAACATTTTGTAGTTACCAAGAAACCAAAGGGCCAAGAATACTTCGTCACATGTCACAATGACTAACAATAGCCAAAAAAAATCAAGTTTTATTACTTTCTGAAATTAGTAGCAGGAATCTCAAAGAGAAAATTATTGGAGTATGTGACAGGAGCCGATATCTACTTCATGTCCAGACCTGACACAAGAAAGATAAACTAGCTATAATGCTTCTCTATTACATATACGGTGCACATAAACAAACTATGCCGCAATTTTAATGAAACTCTAGTCAAGTAAATAATAACTAATGTGCAAGTTATGTCCATCTTATAAAACAAATTATGAAAATACATATTTCGGCTTGTAATTCTGTTGATGATCATGTTCATGCATATAGCAGTGCTATGTAAATAAGATGTAACTGTCATCCAAAATTACAATTGCTCATGTTATACCCATATGGCATTAGTTTTTCAGACCAAAAGATCCTCATGGACCTGCAAATACATATTATCAGATCTTTTAACATTATCCTTTGTTGTATTTGTCATAATTCAAATCACATGACAACATATTTCCATAAACATGCTTAGTAACCTCATACACTGCCAACCTGACAATGTTAACTTTTTAATCACATTTGGGTTTTTCAGTTTGTTTGATTCAGAGTGTGTCATGCAAAACAAAATAAGTTGTACATCACACATAATAGACTAGTGCTATCAAATGCTTTATAATCTAATATTCTACTGAATGTTGCATGTTCATCAGGCTGTGGTAAGTTGTCACATGCACATATATGATGAGCTATTATCATTTGAAGTAGAGTAGCAGCAGTATAAGCACCAAAAAGAACATGAGTTTATATTCCTAAAATGGTATGAATAAGAACCAGAGAACAGCCAATTACATACTGCGCATGAGTGGATAAAGGAAGTGAAGCATATCCCACAATCACCTGAAACAAATGGACAAAGTAGCTTTCAATGAGAAGACATGATAACAAAAGTACATAAACAGGAAATAAGTTCCACAAAGATAGTTAAAGCAAATGGACGAGATACTGAAGTAGAAGACAATTAAAATGTTGTCTCGGCTGGAGATACTCTAAAATGCAGAAGAGTAGGGAATAATAAACATGGTGCATGAAGTGTAGTGAAATTCGCAGCACTTACGGGCTTTGGAGCTTCAATTTTCGTTTGGAGATCAACGTGAAAGAAAGTGAACAAAAGATGGTGCATCGGGGTCCAAATGGCAGGCAACGAAACTTTAATTTCATCATGGTAGCAGGCAACCCTAGCTCCAACAGCAACTTGAGTATGAGCCCATTTCTGAGGTGCAGAGCCTGGTTTCTTTGGATGCATCGCCTGATGAATAATAACTATATACTACAGATCTTCTCTAACCAATCAAACTGCTTCAAATGCACGTAATATAAATTTACCTCTAACGGGGGTTTGCGGATATCGCCATCATCCTTTCTCAGTTCAACTTGTATAAACAAGTTTCTTTTTCTACTCATGCTAACACTCAAAGGATACACATAAAGGCAATGGAATAGCTGCAAGAAAGGCTCATTCCTCGAAGTTATCCGAAAGTCAAAAGCCTGGAACTGTAAAAATAAAGAATGGGCAACCTGAGTGTGCAAGCTAAATAAAAATTTAACTTAAGATAAATTAGATAGACAAAATTTTCTTACGCACTTTAAAACTTTTTTTTCAACCACGAGAGCAATATCCTCCATAATTTGATTTATTTATGAGGTTTGCAGCGACTCACATGAATGTCTCACGAATTACAGTATTTGATATTGAAAAGCAATGTACAGATACTTACATCATTAGTGGCACTATCTACCAAACCATGAGTTATTGATCCATTCCGATCCAGGTCTATTCTATCAGAGGAATGTGAACCCAAATCAGTATTCTGCCGTTCATCAGTTCTGTAACTGGGACATTTTGTGAAGGCAGTGTCAGAGACATTCTGATGACCCGCCAAATCACTGTTTGTACTTCTGTTTTCAAAAGATTTTTCAGAATCAACTAGGCCAGATTGGAGCTTTTCAATCTCCAATCTTAAGATACCCTTCACCGGTTTATGAATCTTTCGCTTAGGATCCTAACAATAAGAGGAAATCAGTTTGATAAGAAACAAACATTACAAGATGTTATGTTCGAGTAAAAATAAAGGACGTAACAGCAGTAAGAAAGGAACATTCAAACTGTCAAAGCCCCTCCCACAAGAGAGAGAGAGAGAGAGATTTCCATTTAGTTAAAATTTACATCCAATTGGTTCAAAGAGGGGGAAAGGGAAATGAAAAGAGGAAGAGGAAGTGAAACTTAATACGGCAGAAGTATAATGTTTTTGTTGTGTGGTAAGGCCTAATAGCCTTTTTGGTACAATAAGATAAAGTCGGAAGGAAACACTCATTTTTCTTGTTTTACCAATTAACCATCTTATTTTTATTTTTGTGCTAGATAACAACTAAGTAACCTGTAAAAATAACTTAAATTACTCGTAAAGTAATATTCAAAAGTTAATCAGTAACAGTTCAACTAAACGTTTTTTATTTGTCGGACCTCGTTGGATTAGTGGCAGTGGTGTTGCATTACATTTTTTTATTTTCTTTACTAGGGATGACACCCTAAGAAGAAAGAGAAGATGAACACATATAAAGTTTATTTTAGTGTGGAAAAAAGGGTATTTGGGGGAAGACAAATACAATAGAATAGAGTTGAGGGTAATGCATAACAAGTTAAACAGAAAAAACAAAAACTTAACTTTCCACATGAATAAGTTAATTACCCAAAAAAAGTAGATAAGTTTTTGCATTAGTATTAAATTTTATGCCCACAAAAGTATGCATTTATAAACACTTACTAAACATTTACCCTTAATAATCTCACACTAAATGTTTCATTCATATATTAGTTCATACATTCTACTATTGAATGCAAAAATATATTGTGTTTATCTGAAAACCTAAGAAAAAATAATTTTCTCCAAAAAACACAATGCACTAACTCTTTAATCTAAGAGGCGAGAAAAATTATCGAAATATGAGAACATCAGAAAATCACAAGTGAAAAAGTTGGTGGATGGGTTTATGGAATTGAAATTCAAAGAAAAAGGGCTTTCTGGACTCAAAGCTTTTATGATTGCAACATATCATGATTTTTTAGGCATTTTTCTCTGAAAAATATTATGAGACAATAAAATTGGAGATTGACATTTTCAATAAAGACTAGTGTTAAAGTAAGTGAATAGAACGTAACAAGGAGTGACTCCTCGGTATATCCTTCTTTGACTTTGCTCAGATTTGACACTTCAACTACAACAGAGTTTCCACCAGAATAGCCTAGCTTTCCGTCCAATGTGATTTTTGCAACTGGTTCAGCAGCACCCTCTAGAGTTGAACCTGAAATGCTAGTAATAAGGGGACTGCTGGGGGAAGCAGACCCTGTAGAAGCAGAAGTAACACCACTATCAAAAAGTGGAATGATTGCCCAGGCAAATGGCTCCCTGTAAGGCATGATTCGGGACCAGACTTGCAGCTTTTGTTTCTCCCTTTCAGTAAGATGAACCTGTTTATGCCATCAAGAAACAAAAAGGAGAGTGCAAAAGTAAATCAGATAACATTGCAAAGTTTCCCGACAAATAAGTATATAACAGTTCTAAAAATGAAGTAATTACATGGAAACTCGAACAATATCATTATTTTTACTATTTAAGAAGATATATTACATATTTCCTCTCTTCAATGTCAATCAAATGGAAATAGAGGTAATACGTTTAAGCTCGAGCAAGTTCTAAAGTCGTTGCCTCCTTTTAAGTCAATCAGTATTTGAATCAACTTTTTGAGAAGTGACAATTATCAATTTGAGCTGACAAATGTGGCGGTGCTTACTGGTTCTTTCCGTGAATAAACAGATGAAGTCACTCCACCTTCTTCAGTAGCAGGCTTTTCTAGCTGGATAAGCAAACAAACTGATGCTGAAGGCACATCTACTCGGAAAATTCCACGAGCCTCAACAGAATTGTTTGTCTGGCAATGAACACATAGCAAAGAGCCAATCCCATATTTCTTTCAAATTGTATGTATGATAAAAACGCAACAAAATGAAATGATAAACACCGCGTATTTAACACAGAAAGAGAGAACAAATCTACTTCTTATGAATCACCTAATAAAAGAATGACGAAACAAAAAACTGTGAGAAACTTACATCATGCATTTCAGCTGGTAACATGTGGAAGACGAAATCTTCCGAAAGCTTTTCCCTTCTCTCCCTATTATATAAACAAATTGTGCCGTAAAATGGCTCTACAACAAAACTTCTGCATTTCAGCTTTGGAAATAGCGTGAAGCTCAAAGAGCCCCAAGTGACAAAAGAAATAGAACAAGAAACAGGATAGCAGTAATGCAATCACTCTACAAAAGTACAAACTCACCGACAAACCCAGCTTGAAATGACAAGGATATCACTTTCACTGCAATCCTCAGCCCACTACAACAACAAACTGATATATCAAAAGAAAGATGGAAGAAACAAGAGCAAGGAGGGGAGATAAGATTCAGTGGAAAACATATACAGATGAAACTTAAGAGTACATGCACACACACACATTGAGTTAGAGAGACCTGGTATACTGAAGTATGTTAGCTGCAGGGATTCTTTGACCAAATATTGTTGATCTCTCATTATCCCAATCGAAAACAGGTTCATAAGCTGGCAGCGGGGATTCTCCAAAATGCTGCAAGCCAGTTTTGATAATGTGAAGAGGATTTAAGAAATATTGTAGCAAAAGATTGTGGTTAAAAAAAAAAAATCATACACAAATCTTTGGGATCTCTGTGTTTGATGAATCATAAAAGTTTGATCTTGAAAAATGACTCCCAGATGTACTCGCCATTTCTTCTTCGGTTGAATCTTGTACCTTTGTCCTTCTGGCATTCGCCAGCTCCATTTCTGCAAAGTGATCGGAAAAGATATTTGAGTAATTTGCATGTGCCTAGCATTGATAGATATGATAAAGAAAAGTAAAGCTACAGAGTTGCGCGATAATTGTTTTCAGAAGGGTATTTCCCATAAAAGGAGAATTCCATTGTCCATGCAATATACAGGCACTCCAACTCATACAATAGGAAGGAGGAATTTTGTCACATGGCATTCATGGGAACAAACACGTGAAAACCCTTTTGTATAGTGTGGATTCAAATGCTAATAAATTAAAAATGCTGAATGGAGTTCCAAAATCATCCAGTGCAATACTTGCCAGCTGTGAGACCAAATACATGCTAAGCATTTTTACTTCAAATGTTTCTCCAGAAAATGAATAGCTGAATAACCCCTCTCTCTCTCTCTCTCTCTCTACAAACCTGTTTCCATATCAGTATCCGGCCCCTCAAATATCTGATTGTGAAAAGTGATGGGGCCAACACTTTCATAGTGCCCATATTTGTACTCATCTTTAACCCAGTCGGCCCCATAGCTCTGGACAAGCTCATTTAGATGTGGCCACTGCTCCAAGTTTTCATCAAGCTACAATAAAATAGCAAAACAAATAAAAGAACAGCCCGCTTAGCTGATTAGAAACGTAGAATCAGCTGTCTTCACAAGCAATCAATGATGAACAAGTCTATGCAGCATCATATACCCATTATAGAACCAGTTATAATATTCAAGCTTCTAAAGTGAAAAGTTGTAATACAAACAGGTGAGCAGATAGTAACATGACAACAAATAGAATCAAAATGGGATGTTTAACTCTCAACCGCCAATTCCAGAAAAAAGCTACTTGTTCGAGTTGCATTCAACCATCTAATCACAAACTGCCGATATATAAAGAACACCATAAACCAAACTCACCAATGGGTCCATCTGAAAGTAAATAGAAAAGGACTGCCGTGGAATCCTTCGGAAACGAAGCCCACTAGCCAACCCATTCTCCATGAGAGAAAAAATGTGAATAACCTAAAAGCAAAATGAAGCAGAAAAATAGTTAATACATGTTCTATAACGCATAGCACGCCGGAAACGGCAATGCGCTGTGTCCGACATTTATGAGACACGAACACATGCCAGGTCCGACAGAGCTTCAGGCCTATCCGAAAAATTGAGGGGGAGACAAAAACAAGAAACAGTGAATTAAACTGTTGGATGCATTTCGGACAGTCTTGAAAAAGAAATTTTGGAAAAACCACATAAAAGTCTACCCAGAAAATGCAGATCTGTTTTTGTTTCTTCCCCTCCTTATTTCTCTGTTAAAACCTCAATCACCACACCAATAACTTTAGAAATGCCAGGCACAAAGCGCTGGATGCGGGGCCCCCATGAGGGTTTGTGTTAGTGAGTCAGTGTGTGCCAATGTGGTCACAACTCACGGGGGATGCGAAGGCGGCCGCTAGAAAGGCCGTAGGTGGTGGTTGAGGTATATTGCGGCCGCTTCAACTTCGTGACAGTGGGTGATAAGGGCTGCTCCTGCCTCTCTTTATTCAAACTTTCATCTTAAGGAATGTCTTTGTTTATTTCAACCTCTTCAGACTTACGTCACAGTTGCAGTGCTAGAAGTTCATAATATTGGTAAGATATTCCATCCATAAAGTAAATTTAAGTGGCTTCTTCGTTCAAATTTATTTTTCTCGGTATTTTATCTTTCAAAAATACATTTTAGGAAATTCGTAAAAATACCCATGTTGAGGATACTAAGGCCGTCTCCAATCGAGACGCCAAATGCCAAAATAGAGATAAAATTGAGCTCCAATCAAGCGCTATTGTTTGCGCTAATTTGACTGGATGAACAGTGATGTGTCATTGGCGCAGCACTGTAGAGATAGCGTGGGATTTTATTTTTTTTCATTTTTTTTGTTTTTTGTTTAGTTTTATTATATTAGAATATGTTATAAAATGTATTTTTTAAAGAGTTGTATACTTTTAAATAAATTATAATTTGTATGTATGATTTATTATTAAAAGACAATTAAGAGATAAAAACAAGAACTACATTACATTAACATAAACTCATAGAACATACATTATAAAATAAACCAGATATTAATAAATAAAAACACATTAACTAATAAAAGACCATTCTTAATAATCTGGTAGATCAGCTCTGGATCCTCCAATGTCTTGAAAATACTGCCCAAAGGAAGACGATGTATTAGGAGATCCCCAAGTGTTGTTTTTCAGCCCTTTTCAGCAGAATCCTCTCTTGTTCATTTTCAAAATACTCCCGTAATTGGGGATTAGAAATAGAATTCAAATCTTTCAATAAAATTTTATTGTCTTCTCGTTGTTCAGCCACCTGTAGTCTCTTCATTTCAATTTCATAATTTTGTTGTCGATCCTTGGATTTATTTGTTAATAAAGCCACAAGTTGTCGAGTTTCATCTTTCATCTCATTTGCAACTACTAAATTTTGATCATCTTTTTTCCTCTTCAATTTAGCCTTTTTAACTCCAATAGGTCGTTCTGATGAAGGACTAGCATTGTCGTCACTTGAGTTGATAGAAAATGAAGATAATCCTGGAGATACCGGTATGGGAGACTCTGGTAGTTGTGTATCTGATTGTGATGAGGTCCCACCAACTGTTGCTCGGATTATCAACTTTTCAAAAAATAACAGTAGCATTACGGATACTTGCATATGTTGTTCCGGCAGATGCAACTGATGAGTATATTAAAATTGGAGAGTCTACTGCAATTGAGTGCATGAAGCGGGTTTGTCGTGATGTTATTGAGGTGTTTGCAGAGCAATATCTAAGATCTCCCACTGGTAATGATATTGCTAGGTTATTGCATGTTGGTAAGCAACGTGGCTTCCCGGGAATGTTGGGTAGTTTAGATTGTATGCATTGGCGATGGAAAAATTGCCCAACTGCATGGGCAGGACAATATGTTGGTCGAAGTGGAAGCCCAACTATTATTTTAGAAGTCGTGGCTGACTATGATCTTTGGATTTGGCACGCATACTTCGGAATGCTTGTATCTAATAATGACATTAATGTTTTGGAGGCATCCTATCTCTTTTCTAACCTTGCTAAAGGTATTGCTCCCCCCGCAAATTACGTAATTCAAGGAAAAGAATATAAAATGGGTTATTATTTAGCTGATAGTATATATCCAAAATGGTCAACTCTTGTACAAACTATCCACGACCCACGTGGTCCAAAAAAAAGATATTTCGCAATGAAACAAGAATCGTGCAGTTAAGACGTAGACGTGCATTTGGAGTTCTACAAGCACGATTTGCAATTGTGGCTCAACTAACACGTTTTTGGAGAAAAAGTGATCTACATGATATAATGACTGCATGTATAATAATGCACAACATGATTGTCGAGGATGAACATAATCTCGATGCACCGATTCAAGATGCGATGGAAGCGCCAACTCGAATGTGGAAATGGTGGTCGATTTTCAACAATTTCTTGCTCGACATAAACAAATCAAGGATAAAGAAGCTCATATTGAACTTCGCAATGCATTAATAGATCATTTGAGGGAGGAGTATACGAATTCTGAGAATTAAATAACTATGAATTTGTAATATAGTTGTTTATTTTGGTTGTATTATTAATTAATATTTTTAATTTTATCTACCTGAATGCCACATTTTTCTCTATTTAAATCTTGTTATTAATTGTTTAAATTCTTTATTTAATATATTATTATAAATTAGTTATAATAAAAAATATATTTTTAATCACTAAATATGAATTTATAATACTATGTTAAAAATAGTTGGTTTTAATAAAATAGTTTTTGTATTGAAATAATAAAGAATATTCAAGGTATATTCCTTTTAGTGCAAAATTTGAAGTAGATGGGCTGGAGATGGATTTTAAGTTTGGTGCAGAAATTGCACTATTTTAGTGCAAAAACTGCACTAAAATATAATTTTGGGTTGGAGATGGCCTAAAGAATCTACCCATCTTTATTAAAAACTGATTTTTGTCCCTCCATATTTCGGTCCAAAATACCCTTAACTTTAAAAAAAAAGAAATAAAGGGATAAATATGATTCAATAGGCGGGAAAATCGCCAAAATACCCCCTAACATGGGGGTATTAAAGAAATCTACCCCCACTTTATTAAATAAAGATATTTACCCAACCATACCCCCTAAAAAGTCCAAAATGCCCTTAATTTTAAAAAAATTCAAAAAAGAAAGAAATAGGAACAAATGCAGATGAACAGGCAGGATTAGTACCATTTCTTCTCCATTTCTCACGCCTTCCTTCTCACGGCGATTTCGACCAGTTCAACCGACGCCGGCTCTTTGGCTTTCCGACTAGCACCACTTTAGTTTCATTTTGGTCATCACATTGTTGTACAATTTGGCTTTCGAGGGTTTGAGAATTTGTTCGAGGTCTTCACTCAATAAATATTTATTGAAAATCTTGTGTTAAAAAGTTATGTTCTTTAATCTTCTTCTCTAATATGTGTAGTGTATTTTATTCTCTGTTGAATACTTAGGGTTTTTGTTTTTGAAATTTGTGTGGAATATGAAGCAATTAGATTGTAGAGTTTCAACATATGATTAAATTGATTTTTCACGTTACATAGTTCATGTTCTATGGATTCTATGATGTATTGTCGTTTGGAATTTGTATGGACTTGGGTTTTTTTGGAGTATTATTTTGCTTTGCCCACTTATTTGCCATGTGGTTTGCCCACTTATTTGTGTGTATGGTTTGCCCACTTCGTTGCCCCAGGTTTTGCCCACTATTTGCCTTGTGGTTTATTTCCTTATTTCACTACTACAAAATAATGATTCTACAATAGTGCTTTACAATGGTTAAGGAAAGAAACGATGTAAAAAAAACCAGTGGCATAATTGTAAATTGTAAAAAACCTTTACATCTGTTAATTAAAACAACCGATGTAGAAATTAATCTCTACATCGGTTAATAAATGAACCGCTATAAAAAACTCTACATCGGTTAATAAATGAACCGCTATAAAAAAACTCTACATCGGTTAATAAATGAACCACTATAAAAAAAAATTCTCTACATCAGGTTTTTAAACAAACGATGCAATCGTCTTTTAATTCACCCACCTCTTTTCCATCTCTCTGTTTCTAACCCTCCCTGTCGATTTCTTCTCTATTTGGGTTGTCCATAGCTCTCCAGCCACCGCCACCACCTCTCTCTGTTTCTGTCGCCGCCGAATATTACTGTCGTTGGTCGGAGTCTACAACCTCTCTCTCTTCTGATCCAAATCATTCGGAGTTTACAACCTCTCTCTCCCCCTCATCCAAATCAACCATAAGTTCCTAATTAAAACCCTAACATAAAACTCTTTTTTTTTAGATCGAGAACATTCGTATGTTCTAATACATGTTAAATGTTGTGTGTATATATATACACACTTCAAGAATCCCCCTTATTCTGAGACGGATTTTCTTGTATGGACCATGGATTCTTCATGGTTAGATCTCAAGGAAACTTTATGAAGTTGAGGAATGGTAGCAAAGCAATAACCTAACCAGAAACATTTGGAACCCTTAGATTGATTGTTACATACAATTGCATGTTAAGGTTTTGGGGAAAATTAGATATGGGTGTTATAAACACAATATTGGGAGTTTTCGAGTTTGGGACAGGGGATATCATTGGGATAGTGGAGTTGATTCTTGCAACTGAATTTTTCACCAAATTTCTGCATTTTTCTTTTATTCTGGAATGTCGTTGATATCCTCTAGTCTTGCTTAGGCTTGCCACTTGCTTAGTGGGTTTGATTGTGAGTTTTTGAAGTTATGTGATGATTAAGTTTTTTTGTTGCAACTAAGTTCATCATCGATATTTGAAACCAAATTATGTTCTCGCAAATATAATTCGTAAACTTAAAATATGGGATTTTGGATTAGCTAGAGTTGCATTCATTGACACATCTACAACGATATATCTGACGATATGAATATAAGAACTCTGTACATTTTTTATTAAGGTGACATTGATGCTTTCTGCTTCTTTTTGAGGTGTATGTATTATAGATTTAATTGCAGGATTATATTTGCCTTTCATTGTTTGATGAGAAGTTACATTGCACCTTCTGCATACAATAGTTTAAAATAATAAAGTCAGTGAATGATAAACTTTGATTGAGAATATAGATTTTGGAGCTAATGGTTGAAGAATTTTATCATTTTTGGTGTGTTCTCTTGTGGATGGTAATATTAGGTTTGTATATACATAGTATGTGGTAATAGACATATGTTGTTATTGTGAAAAAGGATAATCCAATTTTGGCAAGAATGTTGTTATACCTGTAGGATTATACTTTGTTTAGGTTCCCAACAATTTAAGCTCTATACAGGGTAAAACTGGTTAAATATTGCATTCCTTGATGTTTTCTCATTCCACAGTTAAAATGCATTTGATATTAGTTTTCTACCCCTTTTATTTCTACAGTTATTGGAATATTCTCGTGTAAATCTTGTTTATTCCTCGATTTTGGACTGCAGAAGAATTGGCACTGGCTTAATGTTAATTTATTTGGATGCTTGTCTGATGCACCCATGGCTGCTTTCGTGAGTTTTTCCTTTTTCTTTTTCTTTTCTTGTGTTGGTGTGAGTTTGATACTTTTGATTATTTTGATGGAATATTGACCACATTCTTGTTGTTGTGCAATTTTCTTCTTTTGCAGTTGCAGAGAATACATCATAGGCTGTGGAATTTGGGAATTTGGACGAACTTATTATTGCATTACAAAGGTAAGAGGACAAAAACAGATTATTAGTCTTGGTATTTTGTATTTGATTGCTAAAATTCAATGTCTTACTTCATGTCTAATACATTGCAGATGGCTAAATATGTGTTTTTTTTTTTTTTTTTTTTTTTTGGTATTCTAGCTTTCATATGAACTAGTTTACAAAGGTGTTTATGAATTTTTAGGACATATTGGTGAACATGAGGAAAAAACATTCACAGGAAGAGCCACTAAAGATCACTAATAATGGTGTGGAACTGACGAGGTGCAAGAAGAGGGCAAGATTAATAACAATGTTGATGAAGAAACGAAGATGTGGAATTTGAGGCCGCGAAAGCCCAGATGCAAGACACATAATGTAATAGTTGGTGCAGAGCAAGTCAATGCTTCTGGGATGCCTGGAAAGACTAAAGTTTAGTAAGCCTTGAATAAATCAAGGGAAAAGGAACGTAATTTCAGCAGTGGTGGTGGTGAGGAGGAGGAGAAGAAGGAGAAGAGTGAGAAGAAGGAGAAGAGAAAGCTGATCATTTCTATTGCCCTATCAAGTCTATTTAGTCTCAATTTTTTGGGTTGAAGATTGAAAGTCAATCGCAAGCTTTGGTTTAAAAATAGCTAAGACAACTTCCTCAGCTTACAATCTATAATGATCTTACTCATTTTGATTTTTGTTTAATGACTTGCTTGTTATTCTTTAGTAATGTTATGACCTCTACTTTTTTGTGGCTTCAGGTTTAGTCTGTGTTAGACAAGAAAATTTTTACATTGGAAGAGATTTTGGATGAAGAGGAGATAATCCAAGAGTGCAAAGCATTAAACAGTCGCCTCATAAATTTGTATGCACCCTCCCCTACCGCAGCTGCATGTTTTTATTGACCACCCTTGCACCATAAATAACTAATACACATGTTCATGTTTCCTTAGAAATCATGAACTGCTGATTCCACTATTAACTTAAGAGTCCCTTGGTTTCAGCTTGAAGAATTTGGTGGAAGAAGAGAAGGTCATGAAGTATTCTTTTCTCATGTTTGAATTCAAATTTAGCATTAATGGACTAATTGTTCTCTAAATTTAGTATTCTTCTGTTTTTATAGTTTTTTTCCTTTAATTTCTGATCATGTAAGTTTCTTTGTTATTTTTCAGGTGAATACACATTATTTATGTCGTGTAAGTCTCAGAATATAACAAAGGCATTTGGGTTTTGTCTACTGTGGGCAGAGACAGCTAGTTCGCAAAGTTAGTTCAAAACTTCTTGTATTGTATTAAGTGGAGTATTATATAATATGATGGTTCTTATTGTTTGATACATGTTTTTATCTTAATTTTGATGATTTTATTTTATCACCAAAACAATGTTTTTAAAGGTTGTCCAAATACTCCTAAATGTTTTAAAATGGTTTTAATATTTTACGGAGTATTTCCCCTAGTTTATTTTTTATAATAATGGACAACACTTTTAATGATTTTATATCAATGGGTTTTTACTCCTATAACAGGTTCCTAAATGTTGTCTAAATACTCTCGACTGGTTTAAAATATTTTTACTAAATTTTCGGAGTATTTCTTGGGTTTTATTTTCGACAAAAATTGGACAACATTTACCTCGTGGTCGACCGGTGGCCCCATATAGGGCAACCCGTACACAAGATGTTTTTAGAAACAAAAAATGAGACGGAAGGAAAAATAAAGCGGTCGGCCACTGCATGCCGCTCGGGCGTCGATCGGTCGGCGACCGGCCGCCAATGATCGGCCGGTACCTAAAGTTTCATTGTGAAACAGAACATAACCCCTTCGTTTTTTTGATTAGGGGGACCAGTTGAGACAGTCGGTCGACCGGCCGAAGCTTCATCGGCCAAATTAAATCTGTTGTAATTTTCAATGTGTTCTTATTTTCTCTTATTTCGTGCGACCGGCGCCCCTATGTATTGACAAAAAAATATGACCGTTTGACAAACACACATTTTCTTAAATTGTAGGATTGATTTCTAACAGCTATATTCTTGATTTTAATTGTATTTTTCTCAGACTTTCAATCCCCAAGAGGAGCCTATGCTTGATCAATCATCTCCTATAAATAGAGGAAGTTTTGGAGCAACCAATACAACAATTGAGATACAACACAACAAGATACACTTCAAGCAAATACTTGGTTTTTCATTGTTATTATTCTTGTTGTAAAATTGCCTAACTTATCACTTTCACATCTTTGAGGTCTAGGCTATTCTTGATTACACTTCGCACTCAAATTGTATTATTCATTATTGAGTTGTAATCTTGATTTTTGGTTATCATTCAAACACAAGATATCCTTGTGAGTGTTCTTGTGGTAAGAACACACTTGGATGATCTAGGTGATAGGTGAAGAAGATTGTGGTGATCTTCTTATTGAGGTGTTGAAGAATTTGGTATTCTTCAAGGTTGAAGATTGTGGTAATCTTCACAAGGTGCCGTTGAAGGAAGATTGTGGTAATCTTCAAAGGGAGATTGTGGTAATCTCCAAAGGTGGTGTTGAAGAAGAGTGTGGTGCTCTTCAAGGTGTTGTAAGTTGAATTTGTATTAATTTTGGTAATTAATAAAATTCTTTTTCTTTTCGAAATCCATCCCGGATATACTGGGGTGGTAGAGGATTAGGCCCTAGGTGGGTTGAACCTCTTTAAATCGACGTGTGTTATTTATATTCCGCACCTTTATTATTGTATTTGAGTTTTTGGGTATAAAAAGAGGGCAAAATCGAAAAGATGGAGATAATCTATTCACCCCCCTCTAGATTATCGTAGCCGCTTGGACTTTCACTTATATTGTCGATGGTTCTTATAATGTTGATCTTTTTTGGACTAGGTGAAGGATTTTATATATTGTATTGTAGGAAAAAGATGATCCGCTTTGTAGTTGAAAGATCGACTTAATATTTCAATTTATTGTACTGTTGGTATATGGTGTTTCGGCTTAATTGTTGTCATATTGTTGGAATATGGTGTTTTAGTTTAATTGTTGTTGTTGCGATGGGATGGCATATTGTTTTAATATTTTTATATATAGTTGCTGGTAGGGTGAAATGTACTGTAAAATCGTGGAAAAAAAGTTGAAAATTTACATCGGTTGTTAAAATGAGCTGATGTAGAAATGAAACTTTTTACATCGGTTATCAATTTTACCATGTAATATGTTATTTTCTACATCGGTTGTATCAATAACCGATGTGAATTTTGGATATCATCTCTGACATTCTACATCGATTAAAAATGCAACCGATGTAGAATGGGATTTTCTACATCGGTTCTATACCGGATGTAAAAAATTCACATTTTCTACATGCCAGATTCTACATCGGGTGTAAACCGATGCAGAAAGTGCCCCAGAATCGATGTAAAAGAGATGTTTTGTAGTAGTGTTTGCCTTGTGGTTTGCCCACTTATTTGTCCAGTGTTTGCCTACTTTGCCCTATGGTTGCCCACTTATTTATCCTTTGGTTGCCCATTTGTTTGGAATAGTCTTGTTAAATGTCTATGTACTTGCCCACTTTTATGCCTAACGGTGTGCCCACTTGTTTCAGATATGTCTTAATATTATTGCTAAGCTTGAAAAAATGGCACTTGTTCCCGGTGAGAATGATCACTTCCCAGCGAAATTAAGTGCTCGTTGCAACTTAAATGACGATTTCAACAAGATTAAAGGCTTTCTGAGTGACCGTAACAAAGAAAGATTCAAGCAATCTTGCTTTGGCCATCTTTGGGATGTACAGAAGTTAAAATTTCAAAGCCAACTTTATCTGCATTGCTCTTTCGGCAAGACAAATCCATGTCAATGGAGAAGATTACTTTCTACATAAATAATAAAGAGGCCAACTTTGGAATACGTAATTTCTCATTGATTATAGGACTTTCTTTTGGTGCTAAGTCTACAATTCCATCATCGTCACAAATTTACAAAAAAAAATTAAGCGATTTGATCCCCTGTGCGTGATTCATGCGGAAGATGCCTTAGAAAAATGGTCGAACAAAGATAAAGGAGATGGGGATATGACTTTGAAGTTAGCCCTGCTTTGTTTTCTTTACGGTATTTTATTGATTAGAGACCGTAATTACAAAAAAAAAATTGATATTGAGTTTGTACACCTCGTGGATAATTTGGAAGCTTTTGATTTATATCCATAGGGATGTGTGCCTTATGATTTTTTGGTGAGGGAGACACGTGCATCCATGGATGGTAGAGTGGATGCTTATTGGGAAAGAAAAAAAATGAAGCCCAAGCATGATTTTGTGCAATTTGATATCTATGGCTCCCACCCTGCGCTACAAGTTTGGGCATATGAGGTGATTCCCAATGTCGCCAAAATGTGTGCCGTCACCAGCCGATGGGCTAAGAATAGGGTACTCGAGTGAAGTTATTGTAACATATGAAAGGTTGAAGAAGGAAATTTTTAGGAGTTTGCTGCCAAGAGATGAAGATATTGTAAGTTATTTTCTGCCCTGTTTTATTCATACTTATTTGCCCACTTTTTTGCCTACATGAGTTTTTACGTGTTTAGAAAAAAACAAGTTTCCCACCTTCATTCTCACTGTTTTGCCCACTCGTTTTCCCACATTATAATTATGCGTTCATTAAAATCAATTTGCCCACATATTTGCTCACGCAATTGCCCATGTTTTTTCCCACTTTAGTATTTTGTTCTCACTATTCTTAATATTGTTTGATTGTTTGTAGGTTGTTGTTCACGCGAATTTGCGCTCCTCGAAGGTAGAGGCAAATACAGAATTGTTCGAGAGTTGTTTTGTGGGAATGGTCTTGAGAAAGATAAGTCGAAGAAAAAGAAGAAAGAAAGAGAAGAAAGAAAGCTTGAAAAGAAATAAGATGTCCAAGCGGAGGGAGGCAAATGAGATGGATAAAATTGAGAATGAGGGTCATGATGACCTACAATCTGAGGGTGAAGAAGGGCCCAAATTGCATATGGACTTGTTAGGATTGTCAAAGGAGAGTCAATAAAATTGAAACATCTTTCCGAGAAAGACAAAACAAGTTGGAGTCCATGTTGAGGTGTATCATGGAGCATTTGGAATGCTCAATTTTGGAAAAAGATGGTGAAACTTGTGCTCCCTAAACTACCCACTCTTCTGACCATCTCCGTGCCGACCATGTTGCCAACCAGTCTGGGAACCTCGTTGATATTGATGTTCAAGAGGCACTACTAGAGAAAAGCAAATAGACACCAGTTTTAATCCACTGTCTATTTGTAAAATACCCGCTGTTAAAGCCCATGATGTTAAAAGTGGGGACTTTTGACAGCGGATAAAAACCGGTGTCTTTTTTAGAATTGATGTCTATATGAATAAAATCTTGTCTACTAAAACCTTGATTTTAAAAGAAGAAACCATTAACATCGGTAATAACTGTTGTCTATTCAATAATACACATTGATTCATCAAAGCGGTTTAAAACCACTATTGTCTCGATTAAAAGACATCAGTTTAAAACCGATGTCTAGAGCCAAACTTCAAAAATATTTAACAGCGGTTTTTTAAGTGGTGTGTTTTGGCAAAGACATAAATAATTAAGTGTGATTTAACATAAATATAAAAATAATACAAGCTAGAATTGCTTTCTATTAAGTCACTACAAATTCACCATGAATTCTAATTCCACCAACAAACAAAAATTACAATATGTTCAACTAAAGCTACCAATATCCAAAACCACAAATATCCAAAAAGTACAAGTACATTGTATTCAACTAAAGACACAAATATAGCAAACTTTCAAAATGGATCTTGTCCAAAGCCTAAATGCATCATCCCACAATGGTTTTCTATAGCATTCTGCACTCTGAACACACTCCATCTTGGCCCACCTCCATGCATATTGATAAGCAATTTGCTGCAATTACAAGAAACCCTCATTATATATAGGTGCCTTTTTCAATCCATTAATCCCAACTTGGATGAATATCACATTAAACAACTCCATTAAGCATATTATCTTCCTAAGTGACACTTGTCTAAGTTGCACATGAAAATTAGATCCAAGCAGCTGAACTAATATGCAATTTACCTTCTTAACCCTTCAGAATAGAGTACTATATGAAATATAACTCAAACAACAATGAAATTTCACAAATCTTCTTTCTTGCATTCAATTTTTAGATGTTGCAAAAACACCAACACCATTGGTCGTAAAAGTTTCACCTGTTCTTATGTAGCGCATTCATGAGTTTGAAATGAGTCCAATTGTTGTAGCATGACCAAATAAGTCCAGTTGCTATAGCAAAAAACAGACAAAAATGACCAAATAAGTCCAGTTGTTGTCATAACTGCACAAGAAATGACCAAATAAGTCAAATTACTGTAATAGTTAGTGCCATAAAATGAACTATAAGCATAAAACAATCGATTCAAGTTAATTATTTTCTTTTTGGATGATAATTCAATCATAAGTCATATACTTTTAAAGTGAACCTCATAGAGAAACAAAGACAAACATAGTTCCACACTCTTTATCACAGTTGGAGAATAAATGATAAAGTGAGTTGCTAAATGCTTAAAATCAAAATAAAGTCTTCTTATTTGCTATAATGCTCTAGACAACCAAACCCGATCGACTCATCTTAATCGCTTTGGATTCCATCCTATAAGAGTTGATGAATTGACTAAATCAAAGTCTTCTCAGCACATTTTTTGGTGAACTTTTCCATAACAAATACCTACATAGATGCACCAGACTCATCGATGTCCATGAAAAAGATTTTGGAGCAAACGATATGGGTTGTCCATGAAACTAAGAGGAAGACAGTCGAGAAAACAAAAATAGAAATGAACTTAGAAATACACAACATGGCATATGCATATCTCAGAAAGACAGATGAAAATATTGAGAAAGACTATAAAATAAACGGTAATAACTCCTCTAATGATTTATATAATGTTTTGCAAAAGGTCGAAAAAGTTCAAACATTTAGGGAAAAAACTGAACAAGTATCAAAGCAAATCTCAAACAAACTATCTAGAACTGGAACACCATATAAAAATTGCAGGAAAATTATCTAAAATCATATTGTTAAATTCATGTGGAAGGGTTTACTTCAAGCGCCAGGACAGTAGCCTGATGAAGTTATTCCGGAGGAGGAGATATCAAAGAAAAAGCAGGAGGAAGAAGGAATTTGAGAATTAACAAGCCCAAGTTTCAGAATTAAGAAAGTTACCTAAGTATGTTATAGTTCCATCACATTCACATACAAGTTGTGTTGAGGGTTATATATTTTTATATTTAAGCGATCATATATCATCACTTTCCCGAAAAAATACAAATTATATAGACCATCATAGATCATCAAAATCATAACTCCTATTTTTGTAAGTCACAATATATTTGTCATACACTATAGTAGTTCCTCTAAGACATACCATCGTAGCAAATGCAATACAACATTGCACAATATGCGATCTCTCGGAGCCAATCTTTGAATTTTCTGCATATATACATATTTGTAGATGAAACATCACAATACAACATATGTACAACCAAGTAATTACCCAACATACCCAACATACTTTTGACACAAATTTTCATGTGATGTTACTTGAAATATAAGCTTTTGAACTTGTAATTTGACGAGATAATCCATGGTCATCCTCATGAGCGTCGCCAAAAATCAAGGCACTATGATCCAGGGGGACTTTGGATGGAGCTAAACAATAAGGTAGAAAATCCCTTCGTGTAAGTTTGTTGCTCATCCGTGCCATGACAACCACCACTCTTTCATTCAGAGCCTCATTAGCATCACCTAGTTGATTGACAACCTAAAAAAAGAGATGGTTTAGAAAAATCATAAACATTATTGACTAAAAAAAATGTAAAACAAAGTATTAACAACAATACCAGAAGGAGCTCCCTCAGGAAACATCTTGTTAATGAGTTGGGACATCGAATCACACTTCCCTAATGAAAATGAAATGAACATGTCCATTAAACCTCACTAACACTTAACAGAAACCCAAAATCTAGGAAGCCAAGCACCAGAGCACCATGTCTAGCCACACTAAGTTAAAAGTGGGGGAGGGGAGGGCACCACTAAACATCACATCACCAACTGCTCAAAACTTTCTAAAATCTTATAGCCCTTAAAAAGTTATTTCATGGAGTCTAGTCTCCAAGTTCAGAAAGGTTATCGCGTCACACAAATGAATTTCTCTCATCACTCGTGTTTTATAGGCTACAAATAATGAGATATTAGTAGTGAATATAGCAACATGTTGATTTTCATCACGCTAAGTGTGATAATATGTACAAAAGAAAAAAAAAGGTTAAATGCAATCCTTGGTACTTGGCAATATATTGCCCCGAAAAGGTAATTTTTTTGATAGCATATCTTAACTCCATACTAAAGAACAGTTCTTTAATTTACATTTCAAAACAAACAACAAATATGGCCAATTCCTAATATGGTACCAGTTAGGAACTGATCCTTAAACTTTGGCTCAATCTTCACTTCCATCATTCACTCTCAACAACATATCTATATCTATATATATAATAGCAGAAGTCCGAAACAAAAAATTTCCCGCTATTTTTACTTCTTATTTTAGGAAAATATTGTAAATAGTATTCCTACATTATATATGTATTTAAATTAGAAAAATATTATAAATGATATTAAACTAGGAAAATATTATAAATGGTATTCTTAATTTATTTTATATGTATCAAAATTAGGAGTCCGAAATAAAATATTTCCCGCTCTTTTTAATTTTTATATTCGGTAATATTTTAAATTAAAAAACTTAATGATATTCCTACTTTATATGTATATAAGTTAGGAAAATATTATAATTTATATGTATAAAAATTAGGAAAATTTTATATGGTATTCTTACTTTATACCAAAAAGTGAGTCTGTACTATCAATCTATCTATAAATATTATTCACATTTAATTAATTAATTAATATTATAAATAGCATTATTATTATTATTATTATTATTATTATTATTATTATTATTATATATACAACATTTCTATTCATATATATTACTATGAGTACTATGATTCTATACATCATTTCTATTCATATATATAATTTTTTGTTTCAATGGTGGACAATGCTTTTTTTGTTTACTATAATACTAATCAAGTTTTAAATACTAATTGATTATTCAAACTTTCCTAAATTGCTCAATCTTTGGTTAAAATAGACGCATTTTAATTATTATTATGTTCACGAAATATTTATAGGAATATTTTATGTATCTTTTACCATTGAATTAACAATTGATTTTGTGTTCAAAAACTTACTTGGCAGCTTATTTGTGGTGACCCGACCCTTTGAGATATTAGAACGAACTGGATACGTGGCATACCAGCTAGCTTTACCACCAGACTTAGCAACTATTCATGATATTTTTCATATTTCCATGCTTAGAAAGTATATATCAGACCACTAGTCATGTTATTAGCTATGAAGGACTTGAGGCTGACAAGAATCTCACTTACGAAGAGAGACCCATTGCTATCCTAGGGAGGAAGATTCATACTTTAAGAAACCGAGTAGTGCCCTAAGTTTTGATCCAATGGACCAGGCATAGAAAAGAAGAGGCTACTTGGGAGCGAGAAGACGAGATCTTAGCAAAATATCCGGATATCCTTACTAGTGAGTCGAATTTCGAGGACAAAATTTTTATAAGTGGGGGAGGTTGTGACGACCCGACCCTTTTACCAAAATCGCACACACTTATTTTAAAATAATCAAGAATTTCAATTTTTAATTGCATAAAGAAATTTATTTAAATTAAAGAATTTATTTTATCGAGCTTTATTTTAAAATTTCTGAAATCGAGATTGATCGTGCCCATAACTTAGAGGTAATACTTTATTGACTCGATAATTTTAGAACTTAATATCTGAGGTCTTAATTCTGGACTTAAGTATTTCGGGATTTTAGTACGATTTTTGGAGAAACGCGAATTATTAGACGAATTTACACTATCGCGTTGAAGCTTAGAGTTTCCGTATTAATTATATTTATATATATTAAAAAAATGATGGTAGTTTAAGATATTAGTAAATTTTAGTTGTTTTATTTTTATTTTCTTAGTATACTAGTGTTCTTTTGGATTTATATTATAGAAATTAAGAAATTGATTTTTGTTGGTAATTAGAAAGTTACCCAATTACCCCCAAGAACTCTTGCCCTTAAAATATCCCTAACTACACCATTTTTCTTCACTTTTACTAACACTCTGTCTTGTAGGTTAAGATTAGAACTCCAAGGTAACTCCTATTTCTCTCTTCAACTTTCAAGTTTTGATTTAATTTTTCCTTCAATAAAAATATAAGATTTTTGTAGTAAAAGCATGCAATAGGTTAGTATATGAGTTTATGTATGTTTTGTGTTAATAAATGAAACAAAAGTTTGGACATTTTAGCATGTAATTTTTGGTCATAGTTATTTTAATTTAGGAGATGATTTTTGTTTTATTTAATCTTGTTAAAATATTGTCTAGCATGTTTAGATATGATGATATATGAAATTTGATGATTATTTTGGTGTTGATCCTGGTATATGAAATATTTAAGTTAGTAAAGTATTTATGGACATTTTAAGTACTTTAACCTTCTGTGTTGGTGTAGTACTTTAGATGATAGTGGAAATGGACTACATGACAAATTTGGAAAAGATTTATGGTTTTTAACTTGTAGAAAAATAACAAAATGGAGGGGTAGGGAGAGGAGAAGTGGACGGTCAAGTTGGAAGATTTGAGTGTGTGTTTTGTTTGTTAGTATGAGAGATAATGAATAATGAGAAAATGGAAGCCATGCTTTTGGGTGGAGTAAGTTGTACTCTTTGTCAAAGAGGTATGGGGAAGTCTTAAAATGAGGAAGTGTTGTTGGGAGATATTTTTAGGAAAATGATTGTTAGTGATTAGATGATGGTTGGTGATTATAGAGAAGCACTTAGTTGATTAAGGTTTAGAATTTTTAAACATAGTTAATAATTAATTGAATAATATATATATATATATTGATTTATAATAAGAGAGATAATAATTATGATTAATACCTTAGATGGATGTGTTGACTAAACTTTGACTATTGACTTAGGTTATGACAACTTAGTTAACTAAGTTTGATTAATTAATTAATTATTTAATAATTATTTGACTACTTATTAGTTTATAAATTATTTATTTATTTATTTATTTACTTATTAATTATTGATTTAATTACTTTCAAAATTATTTATTATTTAATATTTTGTTTTGTAATTTAATTAGTTTATTTAAATCAATTAATTTAATTATATTTAAAATAAATTATTATATTATTTATTTATTTGATTCTAAAATAAATATAGAGTCAAGTGAACTATTAAAGGACTTATTTTTACTTAAGAGACTTATTACTTCATTAATTAAGGATAATTAGATTAAGAATTAAATTTGCCTTTCCTAGAATAATATACTCTATGAATATTATAGACCTCTAAGTAGTAGCTTGATCGATAACTTGTTTAATTTTAGCCTTGAACCTTTATGATTCACTTATGTTAGGTGCGACACGATCGAACTCTTCTCAATCGAAAATATTCAACACTTTTACGTCAAACAAAGGTGGGTAAACATCTAATTTATAAGCATGTTGTATTGTTACACTAATTTGGTTAAATTCTCTATCAATGCATGAAATTGAAAGTGACAATACGGTGTTGGCCGATGGGCCATATGAATAAAAAGTGCCTTCGGGCCAAATAGAAAGTGCCTTCGGGCATAAAATAGAAAGTACCTTCGGATCGAATCTTATTATGCAATATAGATGTATTTCTCATGTTAGTGTAACTGCTTACGTTTTCCCACTGAGTGTAAAAACTCACACCTTCAAACTAATATTATTTTCAGATGATGGGGGCGAGCAGTAGGGGTTGTGCACGTGGAAGTCGTGTGTTCCTTACTTATTTTGTCATAAACTCCAAATATAAAATATATATTCTGAACTTGTATTAAGAAGTCAATCGTACTCTGATGACTCGTATTTGGACGTACCATGTTAAACTTTTTAATTTTCACATTTTGACATATTATATATATATATATATATCGTGTTTTAGAAAAAAAATTTCAAAATTCTTAGATAAATATTATTCCATTTACACTTCCGCAAATACTTTAAGTGCATTTATGGTTCCACAGTAACAATCTAAACTCTACATGGGTTTGAGGTGTTACATTATTATTTATGATAAATTCTATTATGTTTATATCACTCAAATTGCTTTAGAGAAACACTTCGATAGTGTTGATCTTAAATTCGTAGCATAACCACCAAATATGGCTTCATCTCACGTTCCCCTATTACCGTCTTCATCAAATGTTCCGCCAACATCGACAGTATTGAACTTGGATTCTGCACTAAACAAGAGTTTTATATAAACTGTATTATAGTTTGGTGAGTTTAATAAAAAAATATTTGTTTCCTTTTTGATTATTTCTGATAGTTTTGATGTATTTTTTTTAAAGCAGTGTTTTGAATTATGATTTGCTTATTTTTTATTATTCCTGATACTAACTCTTTGATTATGTGAAATTAAATGCAAATTGAACACGTCGATCACTTTGCATATTTTTTTAGTACGACTTTTTACGTAATTTAGTTAGTGATGATAAACAAAATTCATTCAAAATTGAAAAATAGTTAAATAAATACTTAATGATAAAACTGACACTTACCTCATCAAATGTAATATAGTTAAATAAATACTGAGTTTAATTGCAAATTAAACACGTCGATCTCTTACATGGCACTGTCCCTAAGTTGCATATTAAAACATATAAACCAATGCTGAAAGAAGGTGGATTATATATTGTCTCCAATTTTATAGTGTCCAAAGATACCTACAAACTCAAAATAAGTTCATCTAATATCGAGTTCGATTTCTTTGGACGTACGAAAGTAGAGAAATATTCAGATGACATGTTCGTATGATTTATATGATTTCAAATCGTTTGATGCAATTGTAAATCTTCCTCATGAAATGCGTACTTTTCTTATAGGAATGTGAATTGTTCAATTGATTTCTTTTTCGAGGGTATTTATGGCAATGGTAACTTATAATGATTAGTTAAGTTTTTTTTCATGAGTTGTCAATGCTGCTGACCATAATTATTTTATTACAGATGTCATAGGAAAAGCAGTGGTCATTCAATCACCCCGTAAGATCTCTAAAAGAAAGAAGGTTATGGATATCATTATCGAGAATTTAGAGTAATTATATGTTAGTTAATTGTATGTTTTATTTGAATAGTACATATTTTACACATTTCTTAAATTTATAATTTTATTAATTAATTATTTTAAATTACTGGATTCAGAGGAACAAGACTTACTTGTACTATGTGGGATGGATTCATCGGCAAAATACTCTCATATTTGAGTGATGGTTATGCTTCACCTATTGTGGCCGCTCTACGTTTTTATCGGGTCAAAGAATATAAAGCTTATTTTAATATGATTAAACTTTTTAATTGAAATATTTGAATGTATTATGTACTAATGATTAATCAACAGAAGAGGTACATGTTACAAACATTTATAATGTGATTAAGATAATTGTAAATATTTGATAGATTATTAGTACATTTATGTTAAGAAATTATTTATTAATAATATCAAGTATTCATTTTTCCAACAATACAAGATAAATATGAAAATATATGTCTCCCAAATTATATATGTAATATTTTATAGAGGCATAGGGCGTGTGTGAGAAAGATATGGATAAATATAAAAGTAATATAGAGACAAGCATATTTTGAGAGATAAATCTAGATGAGTTGAATTTGATATTTAAGTCTATAATTGAAATATATAAATAATTTTTTTATTTACTTTATATGAATATTATTATTAAAACGAAGTGATAAATATCAACTGATGTTAATACATAGTTTTATTATAATAAATTAATAATATTAAATAATAATACATGTGCAACACACGAGTGAGATAACTAGTACAATTACAAGGCAAAAATAACTTTAGTTTGAGACATCAATGTCCCAAGCTTAGATTCAAATAAATTATAATACGGTTAAACTTAGAGCCACTTTAGTCCTACGGGTCCAGTGATTTACGTACGGATGTTCTATTATGCAAACTTTGGGCATCTAGCGTAAAATTTATTTACTATAAAAGTATCAAACATAGATTATTTATCTATAAAGAAAAAGATTTGTCCAATAATTTTGCTAAATCTTACACAAATGATTCAAGAGTGAGATAAATATCAACTGATGTTAATACATAGTTTTATTATAAATTAGTAATATTAAATAATAATACACGTGCAACGCACGAGTGAGATAACTAGTACAATTACAAGGCAAAAATAACTTTAGTTTGAGACATCAATGTCCCAAGCTTAGATTCAAATAAATTATAATACGGTTAAACTTAGAGCCACTTTAGTCCTATTGGTCCAGTGATTTACGTACAGATGCTCTATTATGCAAACTGTGGGCATCGAGCGTAAATTTTATTTACTATAAAAGTATCAAACATAGATTATTTATCTATAAAGAAAAAGACTTGTCCAATAATTTTGCTAAATCTTACACACATGATTCAAGAGTGGCTTAATTTGCACATTCGTTTTGCTGAATGGAAACATCACTCCATCACTTAAAAGGAACAATAAGAAAATGATTTTTGTGTACAATCATTGTGTACTAAGGCAACACGTGTCTCTCCAAGATGACGCTCATTACTTAGTGCTTAAATGATTCATCAATTTTCTCTACACATTTGTAAGTTCCAACTATATTCATAGGATTTGGATCTGGTGAGTCCACATAAGTTATGTGAGTATGTGAGACCAAATCTAGAGCGTTGAATTATTTTTTAAACGGTCTACATTAAACAGTTTTTATCATTTTTTAATGGTTAATTTATTGGATAAAAGGACTTTTTGGTAAATCCATCTTATATCAGTTATTAGGAAATAAGTAATATTTGGTAGTGGCTACCATTAAGGGATCAGTTTCAACCGTGATTCTCTTCCAAATCTTCCCCCTTGGATAACTGAAAAAGCTCAAAGTCTTCTCACTCAAAAAAACTCCATATCGGTCGAAAATCAGAAGAAGGTCAGTCTCCGATTGGTCTGAACGGCACCATCTCCGTCGTCGCCATCTCTTTTGAGTCTTCTTCACCGTGTCGACACCCACAATGTGGAAAAAGGTTTTTTTGTTTTCTTCTTCGTTTGGAATTTTTTTCGAGAATTTTTAGGTTAAGCCCTTTGTGGTTTCTGTTTTCATTGTGATTTGTGTGATAAATAATCATAATCCATACATGGCTAAAAATTCAAAGTGGTAATCATAATCCATATATTCAGTTTTCATTGTGAATTTTTAGAGAAGTTTTGTGATTTGTGTGATATTAGATGTCAGCAAGCACATCTAATATTGCTTAGATAGGTTCTTTGAATTCACATCTAATTTTCGAAATTGTGATTACCTCTTTGAATTCACATCTAATTTGCTTACATCTAATATCACACAAATTTACAGTTTACATTGTGATTACCTCACTATGATTGAAAAAAATTCGAAATTCTGATTACTTCTTTGAATGATCGAATGATGTGCTTGCTTATTGATTTTCTGAATATTGCTTATCTATGTTTTTTTCACTGCTTAGGTAGACTCTGTTTATTGTTTTGAAGTTAATAGAGTTTTAATTGAAAAATAAATTGGGGAAATAGAGATTAATTAGGAGTGTTCTGTATTGATTGAAAAAACAAAATGGGAAAATAGGAGTTAATTAGGATTGCTACGTTTTTTATGATTGGAACTGCTTATTGAGGTTTTTAGCAATGCTTATTTAAGTTTGTTTAATTGCTTATGTATGCTTTATATTCTGCTTAAAATAATTGGTGAAACATGGGTTAAATAGGATTGCTCTTTGTCTTATATTCACTGCTTATATATGGTTGTTTTACTGCTTATGTATGCTTTATATTCTGCTTATATTATTTGGTGAAATATGGTTAAACTTGGATTGGTCTTTTTTTTATATATATATATTTTAAACATGCTTTTTGACTGCTCATTGATGCTTTTAATTATGCTTATATATGCTTGTTTTAATGCTCATGTATGCTTTATATTCTACTTATTTTTTCATATAGTTGACTGATGTTTTTTTTTTATAATAGATTTTGGTTTGGAAATGGCAAAAGATAGTAGGAAAAGGAAGGCCACAAGAAAATATGCAACTGTAATTTATTTGGATGATATGAATGAGCATATGGAGTTGAATTTGGGAGAGGCGAAGAAGTTTGTTGGAACGACGTGGGATCATAACGAAACAATTATGTTTTTTATTTTTGATCAAATAATTGAATATTGTACTATTGTTTTTTGAATTTACTATATTTATTGTTAGTTTTGCGTAGTTGACGTACATGCTTAGTTTTCTATAGGAATATTTTGAGTTAGTTGCATATTTTATTTGATGAATGCTCAATTTTTTGGTATAACATATGCTGTGTTATTTATAGTTGAGTACATGGATAACTTTTTTTTGTTTGGTATCATGACCAATTTGATCAAAAAACAATAAAACAAGCATACGTAAGTAGTACTTAATACGTCAATAAGCAGTAAAACATATGGACTAAATAAGCAATTTGTTTGGTTCCTGAACAATTTGCTCAGAAATCTCTAAAACAAACATACATAAGCAGTACATAATACATCAATAAGCAGTAAAACATATGGACTAAATAAATAATTTGCTTGCTTGATGAACAATTTGCTAAAAAAAGCAGTAAAACAAGCTTACATAAGCAGTATCTAATGCGTCAATAAGTAGTAAAATATATGGACTAAATAAGCAATTTGTTTGGTTCCTGAAAAGTTTACTAAAAAAGTAGTAAAACAAACGCACATAAGCAGTACTTAATACGTCAATAAGCAGCCCCCAAATTGTTCTCCCTTAAATACATATATACATTAGTGGTGTTCCTTATGCAACAATTACTCGTTAGACAAGCATTATGAGTATATTATATAAGCATATTGTTTTTTTGCTTAACATCACAGTTTCTATTCAACAAACTATATTTAATGTGAGAACGCAAATACAGTAAATAAATAAGCAACATTTTCCATATTCACAAGCAATTGTTTATGCACAACTAAGCAACATTCTAAACCATCGCGGGGAACTGCTCTTATTGTGGGTAACTACTCCTATTTTCATGGGATTTAATTGATTTATTAATATTAATTAATATCATGATATTAATTCGTAAGGTAAGATAGAACCAATTATATGTAACTGCTCCTATTTTTATGGGATTTACTAGATTTAATCAACCCCTCTATTTTTTACATGGACTAATTTGCCCCATTTCGGTTTTATTAAATATTTTATAAACATTAAACAAATTTTAATACTAGCCATTGAAATAGGTAGATCTGTGGTCTAGATTTGGTCTTATGTATTTATATAATGCTTGAGTCCTATATAACCCTCCCCCTATATTCATAATATAATTTAGAAAACCTTCATCATTCAGCCTGTGTCTTTGGCATCATAACTGATATTTGCTCCACTTCACCCTGGAGAAAAGCAAAAGTTTAACATTTAAACAATTACATAACTCAAACCTAATTGAACCAAAAAGGGATTAATTTCACAAACGGGCATAATGAATGAGGCACTAGCCAATTAACTAATAATTTTTGCTATCTTTTTCAAAGTTTTTCCGCCAACATCTTTAATTAATTCTCAAATTGAAAAAAATCAAGAAAAAACGAAAAATCCTAACTTTGTGAAGAGGAAGGGGTGACGGAAGTTGATGCCAGCTAGTGGACCGCTACGACCGGGGTTGTGAGTAACCTCAGTGATGATGCCCTTGAGATAGCGGTCACAACCGCTGAAGTCGAGGAAGCCGAAATGAGTCGGACCTTTAGGGTGGTGGATGTGGGACTTGAAAACAGATCGGGCTCCCTTACACTATGCTTGGAGACACAATTCATTTTGGAAATAAAGATTATGATTATATAGGAATAGGGTTTTATAGATCCTTGTAATCCACCCAGATTTTTAGAAGATATAGGAATTTAAATACCTCTGTAATGCCCGTCAGCTTTTAGCACAATATACCATGGAATCCCGCCTGCTGTGGACTCCGACCGGCGTGGGTAGTCACTTCTTGTGTGGATGCAGTGAAGATAATGTTTTTGAGAGGGAGAGAATGGCCAAAAATAAAGAGAGAGGGAGGATATAGTAAAATATGGGATTTTGCTAATAAGTTGGAATTTACAACTTTTTGTCTAAAATTTGAAAAATACATTATGCAATTAGACAACAGTTTTGGATCCTATGTCTAAAAAATTGGTGTTAATCGTAAGAATTCTATAAATAGACATCGAGTATGAAAACAAGCGGCGGAGCGGGAGAGGCGGTGCGCGAGCGGCGGAGGGGAGAGAGGCAACGAGGAGAGAGGCATAGGAGAGATTTGGTATAATATTACACTAAGTAACACTTAATTAATTAAAGAGCCAACATAAAAAAAATGTTGGGATTTGGTCCAGCATCCTACCTGCAATTGGCTTTAAAAGAGGCACGAGGCGCGGCCCGCGATTCGAACTCGTGAGCGCTGGATTGCACAGTTAAAGGAGAGCTTAAAAAGATTTGATATTGACTACCTATACCAACAGGTCCGTCTTCTTTTCTGGTGCCCATTACATAAAACCTCTAAGGTTAAGCATGCTTGACCTGGAGTAGACATGGGATGAGTAGACAAAGCGTGCTATAAAAGACTCGTGTAGATTTATGGGGACAGTCGTCAATCCAGAAAAGTGCTTGAGGTCCAACAACTAGTATCAGAGCAGGTCACGCGTTCGAATTCCCTTGGAAGCACGTTGCAGTGGAGGTTGCCACGAGCGGTGGAACTGAGATGCTGGCGCAGCGGAGGTAAAACGGACTAGAACTGAAGGTAGGTTGCTAGGTGGTCGGAACTGAGGTAAATAGACTGAAACTGAAGGTGTAGGTTGCTGTAGGCGGAACTGAGAGGCTGGCGTGACGTGACATTTGAACTGAAGAAGTCAGCGTTAGAATTGAGGAAGTTCGGCGGGCAACAGAGGTTGCCAAGCACTGGGCAGAGATGCTGACAGGTGCTGGGATTGGTATTTTTGAGATTTGGTCTAGCATCCTACCCGCAATTGGCTTTAAAAGAGGCACGAGGTACGACCCGCGATTCGAACTCATGAGCGCTGGATTGCACAGTTAAAAGAGAGCTTAAAAGGATTTGATATGGACTACCTATGCCAACATATACATCTTCTTTTTTGGTGCCCATTACATAGAAACTCTGAGGTTAGGCGTGCTTGTCCTGGAGTAGACATGGGATGGGTGATCTCCTGGGAAGTTTTCCAGGGAGCACGTGAGTGAGGACAAAGTGTCCTAGAAAATACTCGTGTTGGCTTGTGAGGACAATCATCAATCCAGAAAAGTGCTTGAGGTCCAACAAAAATATATAAGTACACACCAATTTTTTAGACTAGTGTAATAAGGATACAATTAGACACTAGATTGGCAACCGATGTCTAAATATATGGTTTCTATATAATTAAAGACACCGGTTTTAGAACAATGCCAAAACAACTATTGTCTAATTTGAAAAATAATTAGTATAAATCGATAGTGGTTCCGTAAATTTGATGCCAAAACCAATGTATATTTGGAGATTTTTTTACAAGAGACATCGGTTTTGGAAACCTGCGGTTTATTATCAAAAGACAGCACTAATTAGACACCGGTTTCTTAGAAAATTGCTGTTATAGGGGAAAAGACAGCAACAAAGTTAAAAAAACCGTTGTCGTTTTAGTGATGCCTATTTGCATTTTTCTTGTAGTGAGGTGAATGACACATTGAAGCAACCCACTGGCACCCCACCCTCCTCCCCTTTTGCTTCCTCTCCTACCTCCCAATCTCCCATGAAATCACATGACATGAAGGTGGCCTTATCTTTGGTGATCCTTCTAGTTCGGATGAGTTAAAAACTGATATACACAACCAATTTGCCATGTTTCCTTACGACTTTTCAGCCGACATTTTTGCATAGCCCATTATCTATGTCCCCCACAAGAATTTGCACAACTGATTTCGAACCCTTCGAAACTTGATTTAATACTTTTTGTGGTTCAAAAGACTGAGGTGGTGGGTTAAAACCCATCAATTGAGGACGTGGGTGATGAAGGTGTATCTGAAAGTGATGGTTACAATGTCACAGTCACTTATGTGGATATTGTTAGTCCTCTGAAAGGAGAAGCTCCAAAAAAGGATACATGAGAAAATGAAGAAAAGGACTAAAAAACATGGGTGCACACTGAAATGGCCTTATACTGACCCAAGTCATCACGTCCAGCCCTAGAAGAAGACCAAGATCATTCCTAATGTTCCTGAAAGTCGTCCAGTAGAAGTTTATGATCCAATGGGCATTTATCCACAACATTTTATTGAAGACTTTGAGAAGTGGTGGTCTGAAAATAAGGATAACAAGGACGTAATGGTTTCTTGCTCAGTTGAGGAAGACCACTCACTTTGTGCTGCGTGGCTCGTCCATATTTGTGATCCATAAGGATGGCTTGATGATGTGGTATGCAAACTAAACCACTCACATTTTTCCTGCCCACATGTGTGCCCACTTCTGTGCATACCCTCCTGCCACTTCCAATTTTTTTTATATGGTTCGTTGTTTCTGAAATTGTTTTATTAAATTTACGCATTTGGCATTACAACAAATGGATTAATTGATTCGTCTTGTCATGTACAAAGCAAAAAAATGCCCTGGCCGTTTCTTGACAAACTGGACATGCATTGATTTGGTATTTTGGGTGCGAACATTATTCATTTACACAAATATGTTGACTGTTGTTTTCATATCAATTTGTTTCTCACATTGATTTACCTTACTTTTACAGAATAATTTAACAACAAAATGGGCTAGAGCCTGGGTAAAAGCAAAAACAACAAAGGAAAAGGACAATTGGTCTTTGTGGATTATTGACGATACTTTAATGGAATACTTGATGGGGAATTTCCATTAGACGACATTGGGAAATCATGGGCAGAAACTGACAAGGTCTATGACATAAAACACGTCACCTGAAACCATTGGGTGTTATATGAGTCGAACTTGAATGAAAAAGTAATTATCGTATATGACTCAATGTTAGAGTCCAAGTCATTTAGTACTTATGTTGGGCAATTCAGGTTGTTGGCAGCAATTACCAAGTCTGTATGAGAAAACACACATATGGGACAACAGAGTATAGGTCCCAAGGGGTGATGTGTAGGGGGGTTGAATAAACCTTACCAACTTTTTGAATTTAGTCATTTAAAAATATGTCTAGAGTTAACTCAAATCAGCCAAGTCCTTGAGGGACAGTTAGGTTGGCTTACACAACAAAGTTACCCACTCAACAGACTCGACTGAGCTGTTGATAGTATAACTTAGCTGTTTTCAGCTAACACTTAGAAATTCAGTTGATTTAGTTTTGTCAGCGGAAGACTTTTCACCTTTATGTTTTTAAGCATGTTTTTAAACACTTGTTTTAGCAATGCTTATTATCAGCAGACTTAAGCAAGTTTAATTTATCAGCAGTTATAAAATAAAGCAAGAAATAAAGTATGCTGAAAAGTAAATAGACACAAGCACGTTTTAGAGTGGTTCGAGGATGGGGTAATTCCTCTAGTCCACTCTTCTCAAACTCCTGGAGGAATCCACTAAGTAACTTTAGCTTGGTTACAAACAGTTATCAGTCTGAGTCAGCTTTAATCACACAACCTGCTGCTCCTAGGACTCATCTTCTTCACAAGACAGTTGTCCTGTTACTTCAGCCTCCTTCAAACTCTTAGACTTGATCACTTAGCCCCCTAATAGGTTCAAAGCACCGATTCAATCTGGAACCTCACTACTTCTCCTTCAACCTTGGAGAATAGACCCTTTTGTTCTTGAAAACAATTTTTCCTCTTCAACTGATGAAGTAATCTTTCCTTCACTGAGTGTGTTGGATTGAGTTCCTTCAAAGTTAGGCTTGAGGATTTCATTGAAAAGCTTGAGAGATATTTGTAGGTTATTGCTTGATTGCTTGTATGCTTGTTCGTGGATTGGGTCACCTTCTCTCACTTGCTTCCTCAGCCTTTTATAGTGCACATTTGAAAATATGTCCGTTAAAGAGATAAACATAACTTTCAAATTACACTCGTAGGTTGTTGGCTTGTATTGTCTTGAAGCATTGATGTGGATCGTACTATGAATTAAATGCTCTGCATCCTTTCCTTATCTCTGCATGTTTTCAGGTACATCTCATCGGTTCCTTGCTTTTGGCACTTTTTCAGCAAAACAACTTTATTGCTTGCAGCCTGACACACGCCTATTTCTAGCAAAATCTTGACTTGTCTTGACAACGGATCTCTTTCAACTTTCTTCAAGTATTGTTTGCTACATACCCCTTTGACATTCGATTCCAAATCATTTTGGAATGACTTAGCTGTCAGTTAGCTGACTGAGACAACTTTTCTGTCACTTGTTTGAGTCTTTACTTCACTACACACAGCTGACACACAACTGGGTCTTCACTTTAATCTTCAGTCGAGTCTTGTAATCTTCAACTTAGCTTACTTCAACTCAGCTTATACATCCCTATCTATTACAAGTTAAATTACATAGAAAATGGGGTGCCAACTTCCTAATCTAAGTTTTATATGGTATCATCAAAATCTATACATAAATTTTCCCAACAATTTTCCTCTTTTTGATGATGCCAAAACTTAAATAAATACAACAAAGTAAATAGTGCAGTAACAAGGACTGAATGTATAGAATATGTCAATTTTATTGAACATATCATTCTTGTACTTTACAATCGCACTTTACAAAGCTTTTTACAAAGTATAAACCTATACAATGTATCAGAGCTATACATATGTATCTATACAAATGTATCAGAGTATAAGTATTAGAGCATTTAGGTATACTTACAATCGTGTGTATTTACAGTTAAGTAAAAATACATCTTGAAGGGGTTCAACCGTCTTCAACGCCTCGGCTGCTTCCTTCTTCTCTCATCCTCCTCAGCTCTCCTTCTATCCTCTTTAGATCTCCTCATTTTTCTATCTTCTTCCTCTCTTTTCTTCTTCTCGTAGGCTCTTTTGGCAGCAGGGTCCTGCCTTTGCTGTCTTTCTTTCCATTCTCGATCCAGCCTAACATTTTCTTCTTCAGCTCTCCTCCTTGCTTCTTCATTCTTTCTTTCAACTTCAATATTAGCAAGTGTATCTAGCCCAACCCAATAGTTTATCCCATTTTTCTGCTGATCAACATACCAAACGTCCTTAGGTTTCAGCTGTGATGGAGTACCTCTGCCTTTTCCACCACTGCCAAACCTTCTCCTTCCTCTATGTGACTTAGCTCCTCCTCTTGGAGTGTACTGTACGGGTGCCTTGGTCTGCTGACTACTTGAACTCTGTTGCCTTTTAGCCGATTTTCACAAATCCAATCCTTTTTCCCAATACAGATCCCACGCCTGAGGTAGAGTCATATTCTTGAAATATCCTTCTGATGCTAGAGTTTGAAATTCCTCTAAGGATCTTGGCTTAGATCCTGCATCAGGTAAAGTTAGCTCACGAGGGGGTTTCACAGCTGGGGAATCCTTTAGCAGTCCAGTTGGGGGGCCATCTTACTTTGATTTTATGCTCTCTATCCTGCATTGCTGCCTTTCAGCTAATTGATCAAATTCTGCTTCAATGGCCTCTCGAGTTTTCTTGAAGGCCAAATCAGCTTTCTCATCAACGGATAGGTTTTGAGGCAGTTGACTAAGGATATAGGCTATAACTTCACCTTGTTGAGGGGTCTTAGCAAGCATAATCTTCAAGGGCGGCTTCTTCATTTCACTGCCTTCCCCCTTACTGCTTGCTTCCCCTTACTTTCACTTCATTTACTTCCTTCCTTATTACTTCCTTCCCCCTTATATCCTTCCCCCTTTTTGGCATCATCACCAAGAGGTAGAGCCAGCTGAGGGAATACTTCTCCAAGGAGTAGATCAATCTTGCTGTTGGTCATGTCCATCTTATCATGACTATTGGAGTATGCTGTTCTGAATTCAGATCGCAGAGCCTTCGTTTCAGCTGCCATCAGCTTCATCTGTGTTTGGAGCATCATAATCTCTGTACGCACGTTGGCCTTTGTCTTTTGAAGTTCTGTCTTGTGCTGTGCTTTCAACAACTCCATATCACTTTTATGTGATTGATCCATCTTGAAGATATGATCCCTCTGTCTCTGCTGAAATTTGGTGTTTTCTGAGCTCCAGATCACCATCTTGGCAAAAAGAGATTTGAAATATGTGACCTGCTCATGCCTTAGTGCTTTTGTCTGCCCAATCCATTCCCTTATCCTTAAGATCGTGCCTCGGATGTCTCCTGTGATATTTGCATCTCTATTGTAAAGCCATTGGTTGAGTGTTGCGAATCCTTGTTCCATATTTTCAATTTCATTACAGATGGCCTTGAAGGCTTTCCTAAAGTCGGCTGCATCAGTGGACTGCTCTTCTGGCCACACAACATCAAAATCAAAACCAATCGGCACCATCTAGGTTTCAGCAGGAGTTCCAAGTTCTTCAGCTGAGACGTAGACATGGTACTTTGCACTTTCAGCAGCTGACTCTGCTTCCAAGGGTACATGAGCCTCGAAAGGGAAATAGTCAATAAATAAATCCTCTAGAAAAATAGGTATCTCCACTCCTTCTGCTTCTGGAGCCTTACCCTTTTCCTTCAATAGTTCTTCAGCTCTTTGTGCCTTGGCTGTCTCAGTGTCATCGACATTTTGTGCAGCTGTGTTAGCCTGCGGAGCTGACTGACGCTTAGCTGTCTTAACAACTTCATTGGCATCAGTAGAATCTTCTTTTTGAGTAGATTGTTCCTCGGCTGACTTATCAGTGTCATGGGAAGGTGATAGCACCATGGGAGGTGGGCCATCAACCAATGTAAAGTTAATAGGAACAACTTTGTCACTTGCTTGCCTCCTCTTTGCCAAGGCCTCCTTAGTATCTTTGTCCTCTGAGGATTTTTCAATGGGACTGGACTCAGCTTTGCGTTTGTTCCCAAGAATTCTACATCAACATTTTCTTTAGAATCATGAAGAGCACTTATCTCTTCTTCTTCCATGAATTCTTCCTGAGGGGCAGGCACCTGTTCTTCACTTTTCTTAACCAGGGAAGTCTCAACCTCCTCTGGGCCTTCTTTACCCTCAACAGTCTTAACCGCTGATGGGCCTTCAGGCATCCCATTTGCAGTCTCAACCACATCAAGGTCTTCTATAGATATCCCTTCAGTAGACTGAGCTGCTTGGGGTCTTCAGTGGCATCCGTCGGAGTCTCAACTCCTTGGATTGAACTTTCAGGTCCAAGAGTCTCAACTCCCATGGCCTCACTTCCATCCTTTGCCTTGGCTGCATCAGCAACTTCATCGGCCTGCGTGGCAGTTGGGATTTCAGCTGAGTGTAGGTCCCAAGGGGTGTGAGTGTAAGGTTTAGAAGGGGGGGTTGAATAAACCTTACCAACTTTTCACTTTTGGTCCTTTTATAAAATTCAGAGTTGACACTATACAATCTTGTGTCCTTGGTGGACAACCAATTTAGTTAATCAAGAGAGTTAGTCACTTAATGCACTCGACCGAGCCGTTGATAGAATAACTCAAATGTTAAGACCAATTAGCTCAACCGTGGTTTGTTTTTATTGGAAAGACTTAACACCCTTAAGTTTGGTTTAGTTATGATTTAATCCTGGGTTTTAGTACTTAGAGCTTATCGGTTGGATAGCAAATATGTCGTGAGAATTAAACAAATAAGATGCAGGAATTAAAGTGTTGAAATGTAAATGACACGATAAGTTTTTATAGAGGTTCAAGATGGGGTAATTCTTCTACTCCTCTCTTCTCCAACTCCTGGAGGAATCCACTAAGTATTGATCAAGATATCGAGTGGTAACAGTCCCGTATACAAGTCTTGATCACACAACCGACTTGATCCTTTGGGACTCGATCTGAGATGCCTTGGTCACTCACCGTGGCTTCTCGTCCGACTCGGCTTCTTCACGGCACTGCGCTTGCTACTACAACTCACTTGCTCAAGCTCTTGGATTTGATCACGAAGCCCTCCAAAACTCGAGATTGGTTCGACCTTGAACCTTCCTACAATCCTCCGTGGAATGTAGACCCCTTGATTCTTCAAAAGTTTCCTCTTCAACTGATTGAAGTTATCTTTCCTTCACAGGTGAGTGTTAGATTGATTTCTTTCGTAATGTAGGCTTGAGGATTAATCTTGAATGATTTGAGAATATTTTGGTTATAGTTCAAAATTTCAAATGTTTTCTTGAATGTTCGTGGTTCAGGTAACCTTCTCTCAGAGTCATTCCTCAGCCTTTTATAGTGATCTTTCAAAAATCTACCCGTTGAAGAGATAGGCTTATTTTTGAAAGTCACTTGTGGTCGTTGGTTTGTCTTGTTGCAGTCCTTGGAATTGCCACTTCCTCGTATTAATTATTCTTGACTTTTGAGCACGACACGGTGTAGTGCTTCCTATTGGTTCATTCCCCGCACGCTTCGGGATCGAGAGCACTTCGAGAAAGGTAGCATGGAGGTATTACTTGTTTAAGTAATTCTCTTGATTTACGTACAACGGATCTCTTTCGATTATCTCGACTTGATTGCATTTCCTTGCTTTCCCCAGGTGACTTAGAGTCGACTTCCAATCATTAAATGACTCTTCTCACTTCAACTAAAGACTTGACTATCTTGAGTTGACTTGATGATGCTTTACTCACCATCTCTCACCGCACCTTCATCGAGTTCCGTCTTCTCTTCTTTTTTTTGCCAAACTCAAATTGTCTCGCAATGAGTCTTCCTACTAGTCTCCGTTGTCTTCTTGCATGTTTGGGCATAGCTGACTTAACTCAGCTTGACCAGCCCTATTTGTTACAATGCAGTTTACAACAAAAAATGGGGTGCCAACTTCCTATTCTAAGTTTTACATGGCATTCATCAAAATCTAAACAATAAATTTCCTAACAATTTCCCCCTTTTTGATGATGCCAAAACTTAAAACATTCAAAATGTAAATTGCAAAGATACATACAGATAGTGCATTCACAGAGAATGTATGCGTAGAATCAATCCTTTTATTGATCATAACATTCTTGTTCTTTTACACAACTGTTTACAAGGTGTATCAAAGCAAACATTTATGTCTACGCAAAAAAATAGAGAATTTACAGATTTATTACAGAAGACTTACATAGTATGTATTTACATAGTAAAATACATGAAGGGGTGGACAACAACACTTCATCTCCTTCGCAACTTCCTTCTTTCATCTTCTGGTCTTCTTCTCTTTTTCTCATCTTGAGCCGCCTTCTTCTTCTTTTCATATGCCTTCCGGGCAGCTTCATCTCTTCTTAATCTCTCTTGTCTTTCCTCCCATAGCTGAGTTTGTCTTTTATTTTCTTCTTCGATTCTTCTCACATACTCAGCATTGTTTTTAGCCACTTGCGGATTGGCTACTTGGTCAAGACCATTGAGAGATCCCTCCTTTCTTGCCGGATCTATGTACTCAATGTTTTTGGGCGAGGCCTGGAGTCTCAAACCTCTTCCTCCACCATCGCTTCTTCCTCTTCCTTTGGGCGTGTATTGTACTTGGGTCTTATTCTTTCCAAACTGAGTGACCAAGCAGAGTGATCGCTGTAGTCTCGCTGTCTGTCGCTTCTTCACATAACGTGAGACCCTTTTCCCAAGATAAAGTCCTGGCTTGAGCCATAGACATGTTTGCGAAGTATCCTTGGATCGAGCGTTTTAAATTCATCAACCGATTGTGGCTCGGTCCGACATCCGAGATGGCATAAGTGTCTCTGTCTCTTTGGAATGCCTCCATGTTGTTTCAAGATGTCCATAACTCGGGCATTCAATCTTCCTTCCACTTCCTCCATCCCCGCTTTGTCTTTCTCTTTTTTTCATCCATAGATGCAAAGCAGAGTGTTGGAGTGGCGAGTCAGTCTGGGAGTTTGTCTTTGCCGATAATATCACCGTGACAAGACCTTGTTGGGGGTTTGTGCAATCATTAAGGTCACATCTCTCGATTCTTCCCCCTCAACGGACTTTCCTTTCTTTTCCTTGTAACTTCCTCACCCTTCTTTCCCTTCACAATCGCTTCTCCCTCCTTTTCACCTTCGGATCTCTTTAGCACTTTAAGGTATTCCTCTTCCCCCTTTTTGGCATCATCAAAGGAGAGAGGAACCCTGAAACATACTAGCAAGTAGGAAGTCGAGTCTCACGATAGCCGAGTTCTACGCTTCGAGTCTGCTGCGGAGTATGCGTGTGAAAATTCGAGCGAGTAGCATTGGACTCTGCTGAAATTTGCTTCATCTCACCATGAGAAGGCTGAATTTTCTATCCATGTTTGCTTCCGGGCACGCAGAGATCACTCTTATTTTGCTCACGCAGCGAGCTTTTTATCTCGGCGAGTGTGAGCTTCATGCATGTGCTCAATGTGTTCTCTCAATTTCGTCTTTGCATCGGATTCTCGGCTCTCCATACCAACGACTTGTTGAACAATGTCCTCAAGTATCTAGCTTGTTCCACACGCATTGTTTCTTCTTTGTTGCCACCATTCCCCGATTCGACTATTATGCCTCTCAAGTCGGAGTAAGGTTGGCATCTCTGTTGTCGATCTCATGTCCATCGAGGCCTGGTGCCTCTCCATCCGCTCAATTTCGCAAATAATGCTTTGAACATCTCCCGAACTTCAATTTGTTCCCTCATTGCGGTGATGGCCAAGCAACGCAAAATCATAGTCACCGAACGATGGTATCTAATGGAATGACGGGATCTGTTTGTGGAAGCGCGAGATCGTTTTTCGACTCTTCGGGAGGTCGGGTACCTCCGGAGAGAGAAGGAAATGATTCTACAAAGGAATCATCACGGGCAATCGGGATTTGTTCAATGATGAGTGGTGCGCGTGAAGTTCCCCTGTGGAGTCGAACCTATTGCGGCTTGGGAGCCTGCGCAGTGGACTCTGTTGCGGTGGGTCTGTTGTGAAGTTGACCCGACTTTTGCCGAGCCTCAATTTCTTAATAGCTTCGTCGGTCTCACCGGTTTCTTCAATTGAGTTGATCGTCCTCCGCTTTATCGGAGCGTCATCGGACGATGATGAGATTTCCATGGATGGCTCATCATCAAAGTTGAAAGTTTGACGAGTAGTCTTGAGGTCAAACTTGCTCGTGGTTGGAACATCCTCCGAAGTCTTTTGGATCGGTCATGGGGATGACTCGGCTTCATCGTCATCTTCCGATCCCGGAAAGGTTACATCGAGGATTATCCTGGGAGTCGTGAAGTGCGCTAATCTCCTTTTTCGGATGGATCAATGATAGCGGGGAGGGATGATCTCTTCTTGACTTCTTTACCCCGGAAGTCTCAACCTCCCGTTGGCCTTCATTACCTCCTGCAGTCTCAATGCGCGAGGCCTGACCTCCTTTTGACGATGTCACTGTCTTAGGGTCTTCTCGTGGTGGCATCCATTGGAGTCTCAACCCCATGGATTGCACTTTCATCGCCAGTGTTAACTCCCGTGGTACATTCCTTCCTCAGGCCTCGATCGCATCGCGCGTCATTATTAGCCTTCGGAGCGGTTGGCACCTCACCGAGACAGTCTCAATCGCCTCGAGCTTCGTTGATGGCAACTTGCTATGTATTTTGTGTTTGTACTTTCTCCACTTCGCCTCCTAGATTCGTTGTGGAGTCATCTGCATCCTCCGACCTTGCTGCAGTGGAGGAGAGTTTCCCCTCAGTGGCGCACCACCGAGTGACTTGAATGGGGTCACTCGTCTCGCAAACTCCCGGCTGTTTTCTCTTGAGTGTTCAGCCGTTGGGGCGGTGTGGTAAGACACCTTCATTAGGGGTTGGCTTGACTGGGTCCCCACTAACCCGGTTTCATCGCCAATTCCTTAATTCCTTCTTCCGAGTGAGTGGGGAAGTGGTGGCAAAGAACAATCGCGGGCAATATCTTTGCACCACTCCCATTGGGTCCAACTCACCGTGTTTTGGAGGACTCTCCTGGTCCCTCCATCATTCTTTTCTCATGAAGAATTGCGGATTCGTGCATTGCTTGCTGCATTTGCAACTATTCTGTGGGGCAAAGAAGCAGGTCCGAGATCCTCATCACTATCGATAAGACGTCAAGGAGATGATGTGTGTGTTACGTGGTGCCGGTGATAGGGCGATCTTTGGCCTTCTCACGTGCCTCGCCTTCTTCCTCTGCTCTCTCTTCTTCTCCTTGTCCTTGAAGATCCGCAAGATATCTCGTGCGATTTTCTTCATCCAATGCTTGGACCACAGTGGTCACTCCAAGAAAGTTCATCGATTCCTCTTCTTCTTCGATAAACTCGGGCCGTTGGAACTGTTCCCTGGATCGACTCAATTTCCACTTCCTCCACTCTCGTAGACGATTTTGGATGTCTGGATAAAGTGGGGATAGGATCATCACATCATCATCTCTTTCGACTTCTTCTTGTGTCTCACTGTTCGAACTACAATGGTCTTGATTTGCCTCTGGCGACGCTTTCAAAGACTTGGTCATTTCATCAATAATATCCGAGACTCTACTTCTCCAGCCAGTCTCCTAGATGTCTGTTTGGTGAGTGGTGACTTAGCCGGTTTTTCAAGTTTGGATTGCTTGATGATTCTTCTTCATCTCTTAGTTCGTACTAGAGGGATTTACGCTCGGAGAGAGTGTCTTCGAGTCCTGGGCGGCGGGGGCCGTCTTTGGTGTTTTCTTCGAGGAACGAGCAGCCGTCTTGCTTATCGTCCTCCTCTTTTTGACGACCGGAGAAGGTGTTTGAGATTCCTTCTCGGCCCATCTTTCTTCTTGGGCGGAGAGACACACGAGCTGAGGCGGGCGACTGACTCTTTGGCGGGAGCATATTTGTTTTTCTTAGTGCCGGGGGCAAATGATTCTCTTAGCATTGCGCAGGGCGACTTTCTTCTTTGGTGGAGAGGAAACAACAGTATCTTGAGGTCACCGATTCCCCCTCACTTGTATCGCTCTCTTGGCGTGGGCTCTCTTACGTGCGCCGAGGTTTGATCTCAACATCCTCTTGTTTACATGGAACGCCTTTCCATGTCGAAGAGGGACTCCTTTCACCTCCATCACCGGCCAATCACCAGGCCATATCCCGGGGATCCTCCAAATGCACCATCCTCCTTGAAGGATTTGTTCCCTACATTCTCGCGATCTGTCCGTGACAAACTCAGCCAGGTTTACTTGCTTTTCTTCAATGATCGCGGCCATTACGATGATCGGCTTTGCTTTAGACAGTTGGTCAAAGCCAAAATTTGATATCTATGCATTTGGCAACTATGTCCAACGCTTTGTGGTAGTCCTCCTTCAAAGAGGCCCTTTTTGGTCATGTGTAGACTATCTTTTCAAAGATAGTCGGTCTTGGCTACTTCCTTCCAAGCAAAGACCAAGTCTACGCGGCTTCATTGATTTCTCGGTGCTCCTTCCGCGGTAGTAAGCGGTGTTCGCGGATCCTTGGCGAGAGATGATGAACTCCTTCCCGTGAATAGAGGATTTGATCCCCTCATCGTGAATCTCGGCGTTCACGTAGAACGGTCGACCTCTTCCACATAGGTCATCGAGAACTCCATCGTCAGAAATGGTTTCAGCCCGGACATTTCGAGCTTTTCAACGATTTTCTTTATGAGGGCGTCATCGGACCCTTGTTTGACCATTCCCTTGAAATCCACAAGAGACTCCACCCGTGTGGATTTGCTTCCCTAGCTTGACGAAATCATAAGTTGATGCCATTTTTCAAGATTTCACGAAGAGAAACTTAGAAGTTGATTTGAATATTGATAGGGTTTTGAGAGAGTTTTGCCTTTGCTTCTGAGATAGAAATGAAACGTTTTGGTAATATGTGAGAGAAAACAGATGAAAATGGTTTAAGTATGGTTTCTGAAAGGACGTGCGAATGGTTTTTAAAATGTGATCGAAATCAACGGCTTAGATTTTGCACGCCGATTAGCATTTAATGTCTCGAATTTAATGCGGCAAAGATTTATATCCAATCATAAGCTTGGTATGCGGCTTTTTGTCTGTACACATCATCATTATCTTTGGCGTCATTCTTAAAAACATTCCCGCTTAGTAAAAACGCATTGCGTTTTTGTCACTTTGCTCATAAATGACTCGGCTTATCCCTTAGCCGATTTAACTCTTCTCGTCACAGTTCTCTCATTGACTCACCACAATTTATTCGGTATAGTTGTCTTTCCGACATGGTGATTCATTTAGGCGATTTTGAGAATTCATCCTTTTTCTCTTTTTGTGTTTCATTTCTTTTCTTTGAGTCTTCTCGAGTGTCACTCACTCAATTAACCCTAACTCATGCTTGAGTTCTTCAAATCTTGACTCACATAATGGTTTTGTGAATATGTCGATACTGTTTATCAGTTTGAGATATATTCCAAGATGATGTCCTTCTTTTCAACATGATCTCTTATGAAGTGATATCGACATCGATATGCTTTGTTCTTGAGTGCAACACAGATTCTCGAGTGATTGCAATTGCACTTGTGTTATCACACATGATTGGAATTTCCTTTTCTTCAACTTCATAGTCTCTCACCTTTGCCTCATCCATAGGATTTGGGCACAACAATAAAATTTGCCGCAACTATGTATTCTCGCTTCACCAGTTTGTAGAGGTGGCTATTGAATTTTGCTTTTTGCTAAACCAGAAATTAGCCTATTTCAAGCATTTGACATGTGCCGAGGTGCTCTTCTGTCAACTCGCATCCAAAGATAGTCGAGTCTGAATAGCCAATTAGCTTGAATCCACCTTCCTTTGGATACCATAAGCCAACTTCTTGGCTTCCTTTCAAATATCTCAAGATCCTCTTAGGCTGCATCATATGGCTCTTTTTTGGGGCGATTGAAATCTCGCACATACACCTACATCAAAGGTGATGTCTAAGCTCGCTTCTTTGTGATAAAGCAATGATCCAATGAGTGCTCAGTATCTTGTTTGATCTACTGAGCTTGCCATCTGCATCCATGTCCATTTTGGTGATGTATTCATTGGTATTTTCACGAAAGACTTCTCCTCCATACCAAATTTCTTCATTAAATCTCTGGTGTATTTTGTTTGACTTATGAAGGTTCCATCCTTCACTGTTTTACTTGGAGTCCAAGGAAGAATGTCGACTCTCCCATCATGCTCATTTCAAATTTTCTTTGCATGAGGTTTGAAAAATTTTCACATAGCTCTTTGTTTGTGGATCCAAAAATGATGTCATCCACATATATTTGAACAAGCAATATGCTCTTCTTGTCTTGAATTAAAAAAGTGTTCTATCTACTTTTCCTTTTGTGAATCCATTCTCGATTAGGAATTGTGACAAAGTATCATACCATGCTCGGGTGCTTATTTCAATCCATACAGAGCTTTCTTGAGTTTGTATACCTTATCTCCAAGAGTCTTCTGCTCAAATCCTGGAGGTTGTTCAACATACACTTCTTCTTCCAATAAACCATTTAGGAATGTACTTTTTACATCCATCGATATACAATAAAATTCTTGTGAGCTGCATAGGCAAGAAACATCCTTATAGCTTCCAATCTTGCTACGAGAGCAAATGTTTCATCAAAATCTATTCCTTCTTCTTGGCAATATCCTTTGGCTACTAGTCTTGCTTTGTTTCTTACCACGATTCCTTCCTCGTTCATCTTGTTTCGAACACCCATTTAGTACCAATAACATTTTGATGGGTGGGTCTTTGAACTAATTCCCATACTTTATTTCTTTCAAACTGATTGACTCTTCTTGCATAGCTTGAATCCAATGTGTGTCATCCAATGCTTGTAACACATCTTTAGGCTCTATTTGTGAGATAAAGCATGTGAACATAGCTTCTTGTTGAGTTCTAGATCTTGTTTTGACACCTTCTCTTATATTTCCAATGACAAGTTAAATGGATGGTCTTTCACCATCTTACATCGGGTTGAAGTAAGTTAGCCGGATTCATCGTCTAGCAGATTGTGTTGCTTTGATCGGCTCTCTCGCAATCACTTAGCCGCAAATTTTCCAACATTTTATGAGACTCGGCTATCTCATCTTCATCCGAGTTTATAATTCCAGCTTCAACTTCAAAGATAGGGACTTTTACGTATGGTTGGAGGATTCAAACTTATCGGTGACTTTTCAATGTCTTCTCCATTTACATTTGGCTCATCGATTACCACATGAATGGATTCCTCTGCAACCATAGTTCTTTTGTTGAGTACTCTGTAGGCTTTGCTTTCACCGAGTATCCCAAAGATACCTTCATCAACTTTAGCATCGAAGGCCTTTAGATTGTCTTTGCCATTATTATGGATGAAACATTTACATCCAAATATTCTAAAATATGCAACATTTGGTTTTCTCCTGTCCAAATCTCATAGGAGTCTTTGTCACCGTCTGTTTATCATACATCTGTTTTGAGTGTAGCAAGTTTGTGTTGATTGCTTGACCCAAAATCTTTTTGGTAACCCCGCTTGACTAACATGGTCCTTCTTTTTTCTTTGAGTGTTCTATTCCTTCTTTCTCGCAACTCCATTCTGTTTGTGGAGTCCTTGCTGCAGATAATTCATGACCAATGCCATTTTCAATACAATATTGAGTTATTATACCATTGACAAACTCGGTTCCTCTGTCGATCTTATTTTGATAATGGTTTGGCTCTTCTCATTTTGAATCCTCTTCATCAACTGTGGTAGTTTTTGTAGAGTTTCTTTATTCTTACACATGAATATTGTCCATGTATATCTTGAGTAGTCATCTACTACCACCAAGGTATATTTCTTCCCACTTATGCTAGCTGGTTCAACTGGACCAAATAGATCCATATGTAGCGGTGCAATATCCTTGTTGAAGATGGGCATGTCTTTTCTTTGAATGATGATTTGATCTGTTTTCCCTCCGCGGCATGCGTCACATATACTTTCCTTCTTGTATCTTGAGTCGGAAGACCTTCCACAAGATTACTTCGGCAAGCTTGTTAAGTGTTTTGAAATTCAGGTGACTCGGCTTTTTGTGCCACAACCAACTTGATTCACTCTTTTACTAATAGACAGTCTTTGGGTGTTGCGGTTGACCAATCTACTACATACATGTTCTTTTGTCTGCATCCTTGCAACACAACTTCATTTGATTCAATATCCTTGATTTGGCATATACCCTTGTTAAATCCAACATTATAGCCCTTGTCACAGAGTTGGCTGATGCTTAGCAAGTTGAAGTTGAGTCCTTCAACATATGCAACACCTGTGATTTCTAATCCGTTCTTCTTGATGGATCCAATGCCTCTTATTTCACCTGGAGCTTCATTTTCTCCAAATATGACTTTTGCTCCCTTAACTTCCTTGAATTTTGACAGATGTTTCTTGTTTCCTGTCATATGTCCGGAATGACCACTATCCATGTACCAGGTTCCTTGGCACTCACCGCTCCTTGAACCTCCGCAATCAAGGAAATTAAGTTTTAGGTACCCATTCTTGTCTCGGTCCTGAGGGGTTAGTATTGTAAGATGATCCAACCAGACTTATAGCCAAATGATCGGCTCTAAGGGGTTGCCATCTATCGATGCCATAATCATAATTAATTTTGGCAAATTGCTTGGGGATTCTAGGTTCATACAACTGTCTCTTTTTGTCTCGTATGCTGTATATGTGTTTTAGCAATTGCCTTCTTTGGGTAGTTGTGGTGTCTCTGAGTGTAGTGTCTAGGTGCATATGTGAAAATCTTTGATGAAAGCTCTTATACTTTTGGAATGGCCTTTCTTTGAGTTCTAGGCCTTTGCCATTTGGGCTTATATTCCATAAGTCTGTGGCTTTGATAGTTCACATCGTTCCAATCAGCTTGGCTTGGATATTTTCTACCATTCCCATCATATGTGTTTCTTTTATAGAACTTTTGGGGTTTTTGGTAGCTCTGTTTCTTCTTTACAGAGTAATTCCTGTTTGGAGTTTGCTGGGAACTTGGGTGAATTTCTTCTCATTTGTCCTCTCAACGCACCCAACCGGGCTTTTTCCTTTTCCTTATAACCAAGGCCGTTTGCTTGTAATTGTGCTTTGGAGTGAATGTGTGTGCACCATTTGGAGTTTTGGATTTTTGAGATTCTTCATTGCTTGAAGATCCTTTTTCCAAAATTACTTTTGGAGTTTGACATAGCACATATGAATTAAATCCTAAGCCTGTCTTGTCTCCACATTCTCTTTGACTCATAATAAGATCATCCAATGATTTAGATGCCTTAGTGAATGAGGCAATCACATTTTTGAGGTCATTCTCCCTCTTTTCTATGGCAGCTATTTCTGCTATTAGCTTGGCATTTTCAGCTTTAAACTTTTATTCTCATCAACTATTTGACTTAGAGTACTCAACTCCTTAGTCAGCTGTGAGTTTTGGCTCTTGAGTAGGCTGTTTTCCTCATTTAGTAGTGTGTGTGAGGATTTAATGTGTTCAAAATATTTCATCATTTTGCCTAATGAATCATAAAGATCGAGTGGGTGATGAAGTGTGTGTGTCACGATCACTATCACTAGAATCGAGTTTGATGAGTTAGAGTGTACCTCATCTTCTTGGTCGGAGTTGATCTTGTTCCTGGCCATCAAACAGATCAGGGCTTTTTCTTGAGTCACTTGAGTAGTCGACTTCACTTTGCTCTCTGAATCACTGTCTCTCTTGACTTGGCTTTGTCTCGGCGATCTCTGCACCAACATTGCCTTTTTCTTTTTTCTGTCTTCTTTCTCTCAAGACCTTTCTTTCTTCTTCATTCATTCATTTGTTGACTCGGATATGGACAATCAATGGCATAGTGACCAGGTTGCCCTACGCCCAAAGATAGATATTCAACCTTTTGATCACTCTTTCCATTCTTGGATTGTCGACCCTTTGATATTGACTTTACGATGATCTGTTCTCTTGGTTGGCCTATCTTCCCTTGACTTGGAAGGAGCTGAGTGTCTTCGGAAGATTCGCCCTTGCCTCTCTTGTAGTTCTTATTGAAGAACTTGTTGAACCTTTTAACCATCGTGGCTATTTCTTCGGATCAATGACTTCTTTGACCTCAACTCTCTTTCCATCCTTAACAATTAGAGCAATTGTTTTGGGTACAACTTGTCTCTTCCGATCTTTTCTTCTCACCTCAAATTCGTAGGCTTTGAGATCCGAGAATAGTTCATGGTTGGAGGTCTTCGATAGGTCCATGGAATGTCTCGGTGCCATGACCTTCATTTCCCATTCACCGGAGACTTTTTAGGATCTTCATACACATTTCTTCGTGTATATTCCTTTCCAAGTGCGAGATAGCTCGTTGGTGATTTTTGAAACCGAGCATCCGGTTGATCCAGGTTTTCTCCTGCGATCATTTTGAAATTCTCAAATTTTTGTACGACCACCGATAATTTATTTTCCTTGATTTGCTCACGAGCCTTCACAAATCAATGTTAGCTTGTCCCAAATTTCTTTAGCCGTTTTGCATGATTTGACTTTATTGAACATGGCTTTGTCCAAGGTTTTGTAAAGGATGTCCTTGGCTACATTGTCCAGGTTGTATCTTTTTCTCATCATCATTTGTCCATTCGATTCTTGGTTTTTCAACCATAGTTGGTCTAGGGGTAACATCCTCTTCACCTTCACCGTAGCTCTTCTTACGATTGTGTTCACTTTTAAGATTTGCGGTGGCCCATCCTCTATCACTATCCACATCTCATCATGTAATCTTTGATAGATGAGCACGCATACAAATTTTCCAATCATCAAATTCTTCAATTGTGAACATAGGGATGCGTGTCAAATTTGCTTCCATGATAATAACTTTTAATGATAAAAGGAGTTTTGAAAACTTAAGTACTAAACCGGACTTTGAAAAATTTGGAGATCTAGTTCAATAACCGGTCGCGGGCGCTCAATGAACCAACCGCTCGATACCACTTGTAGGTCCCAAGGGTGTGAGTGTAAGGTTTAGAAGGGGGGGTTGAATAAACCTTACCAACTTTTCACTTTTGGTCCTTTTATAAAATTCGAGTTGACACTATACAATTTGTGTCCTTGGTGGACAACCAATTTAGTTAATCAAGATGAGTTAGTCACTCAACAGACTTGGCGAGAGCCGTTGATAGAATAACTCACCATTAAGACAATTAGCTCAACCGTGGTTTGTTTTTCATTGGAAGACTTAACACCCTTAAGTTTGGTTTAGTTATGATTTAATCCTGGGTTTTAGTACTTAGAGCTTATCGGTTGGATAGCAAATATGTCGTGAGAATTAAACAAATAAGATGCGAGGAATTAAAGTCTTTGAAATGTAAATGACACGATAAGTTTTTATAGAGGTTCGAAGATGGGGTAATTCTTCTACTCCTCTCTTCTCCAACTCCCGGAGGAATCCACTAAGTATTGATCAAGATACAAAGTGGTAGCGATCCGGATACAAGTCTTGATCACACACGGTGACTTGATCCTTTGGGACTCGATCGAGATGCCTTGGTCACTCGGTGGCTTCTCGTCCGCCTCGGCTTCTTCACAGGGCAGCTGCCTTGCTACTACAACTCACTTGCTCAAGCTCTTGGATTTGATCACGAAGCCCTCCAAAAGCTCGAGACTGGTTCGACCTTGAACCTTCCTACAATCCTCTGTGGAATGTAGACCCCTTGATTCTTCAAAAGTTTCCTCTTCAACCGATTGAAGTTATCTTTCCTTCACAGTGAGTGTTGGATTGATTTCCTTCGTAATGTAGGCTTGAGGATTAATCTTGAATGATTTGAGAATATTTTGGTTACAGTTCAAATGTTTTCTTGAATGTTCGTGGTTCAGGTAACCTTCTCTCAGAGTCATTCCTCAGCCTTTTATAGTGATCTTTCAAAAATCTGCCCGTTGAAGAGATAGGCTTATTTTTGAAAGTCACTTGTGGTCGTTGGCTTGTCTTGTTGCGATCCTTGGAATTGCCACTTCCTCGTATTAATTATTCTTGACTTTTGAAGCACCGACACGGTGTAGTGCTTCCCATTGGTTCATTCCCTTGCACGCTTCTCGGGGTGAGCACTTCGAGAAAGGTAGCATGGAGGTATTACTTGTTTAAGTAATTCTCTTGATTTACGTAACGGATCTCTTTCGATTATCTCGACTTGATCGCATTTCCTTGCTTTCTCCAGGTGACTTAGAGTCGACTTCCAATCATTAAATGACTCTTCCGTCACTTCAACTAGAGACTTGACTATCTTGAGTTGACTTGACTGATGCTTTACTCAGTGCATCTCACCTTTGCACCTTCATCGAGTTCCGTCTTCTCTTCTTTTGCCAAACTCACTGTCTCGCGTGAGTCTTCCTACTAGTCTCCGATTGTCTTCTTGCATGTTTGGGCATAGCTGACTTAACTCAGCTTGACCAGCCCTATTTGTTACAATGCAGTTTACAACAAAAAATGGGGTGCCAACTTCCTATTCTAAGTTTTACATGGCATTCATCAAAATCTAAACAATAAATTTCCTAACACTGAGGCAGTCGAAACCATTTGAGCCTCATCAACCCCACTCTGCTGTATGTCAATGGTCTCGCCTTCGCCTCCAAACTTTGTTTTGGTGTTGTCTCCCACAGCCTTCTCTGACCCAGCTGTGGTGGTTTGAGTTTCCCCCTCAGCTGGCGCACCAGCTGAGTCTCGAACAGTAGGGTCACTAAAACCTGAGACTTGGCTTCTTTTCCCTTTGAGTGATCAGCCGATAGGGCAGGTGTCTTAACACCTTCTTTAGGGATTGGCTTGGCTAAGGTGCCCTCTTCTACTCCATCCTTAGCTTGATCGCCAATTTTCCTGGTATTTTCATTCTCCGAGTGCACAGGGGATATGGTGGCATCAATCATCCTCACCATCTCCATAATATCTGGGCTAGGAGAGATCATAATTGAAGAAGACTCTCCTTGTCCCTTTTGCAATCTTTGCTCGTGTAGCTCTTTGGATTCTTTCAGTGCTTGCTGTAGCTCAACTTTGTCCACTGCATCAGCATGGTCCATCTCATTGTCGCTGCTGCTAGCTAGCACGAAAGCACTTTCAGGCACTCCTTCAAAGGGGCAGGGTTGAGGTTACTTGGATTTCTCAATAGCCTTGGCCTTTGCCTTGCTCTTCTCCTCATCCTTCTTTTCAAAGAGGATGGTCATACAGAAATCAGGGTCCAGGGCAGAACGAACTGGAATATTCCCTAAGAAACTCAAGAGTTATTATTCCTCATCTTTGAACACCGGGTGTTGGAATTGAGCTCTAGCATTGCTCAACTTCCAGTTCCTCCATACCATCAGCCTCTCCTATACATCCAAGTATGCTGGAGATAGCATAACCACATCATCATCCTCTTCTTCTTCAACATTAGTCACGAGAGGAGCCATTTTCTCCTCATTTGATCTGGCATCAGTTTGAGGGGGGCGAACAACTAACTCTTCAGACTGGTCAGCTGTGTCCACTTCTTTTTCTTCAGTTGTCTCACGATCAACTGTCTCATCCACATTCTGCTGATCTCTACCAACAGTCTCATCTACTTCAGCAGTGGTCTCCTCACCACTTTTTGCTTGCTTAGACAACTGCTCCTCTTCAGCAGTCTCCTTCACAGCTTTAGTGCCAGAGCGGCTGGCATTTCTAAGGCAGATCTTCTCACCAATCGCCTTCTCTTTGATCGGACAAGAGGTTTCTCTTCCTCTTTTTCTTCCTCTTTAATGGCAGCTGGCTCTACCATCTTTATCTTCTTAGCTGCAGCTGGCTTTCGGGGCACAACTGAGCATTTCTTCTTTATGACCGGAGAAGGACCAAGGGAATCCTTCTCAATCTCGGCTGTTGGGACAGGTGATGGGTCTTCCATGGCTGCAGGGACAGGGGCAGGCTTTGCTGCATCAACTTTCTTCTTCTTCTACACAGGCTTTGGAGATGGTGCCTTTGCAGTTGCAGCAGTGTCCTCGGGGACATGATCAGCTGGTTCACCTTCACTAGTGTCAGATCTTCTTTCATGGGCTTACCTCTGAGCAGCTGAGAGGTTTGCCTTGAACATCTTCATGTTGACGTGGAAGGGTTTCCCATTCCTGAGAGGAATTCCCTTCACCTCCATCAAATGGCCAATCACCTTGCCATACCCCAGCGAATTGACAAACACGCCAGCATCGTTAATAGTCTTGTTCATCACGTTCTGACAGATTCTGTTGAAGATGAATTCAGCCCAGTTCACCTTCTTCTCCTCCAAAATAGCAGCCATGACCGTCAGCTTGGTCCTCGACAGCTGATTAAAGCTTCCACACACTTGGACACCATGCCCATGAGCTTGTGGTAGTCCTTTTTGATTAGAGACTTTTTGGCTGTGTAAATAGCCTTAGCAGCAGACTCTGGGTTGGCAATCTCCTTCCATGCCGTAGCCAGGTTGATGTCCTTTTCTGTGATCTCCTTCAACCCAGACGAAGGAAGATGACAGTTAGCAGCCAAATCCACAACAATTATCTTAATGTCGGTGTTGTGGACAAAAGAACGGATTTGTCTATCGTGAACCTCATCATTCACATAGAACATGGCTACCTCTTCAAGATAGATGTGCGAATACTCCATCGTGAGAAATCCCTTCAGGCCGGATTTCTCCAGTTTCTCAGCAATCTTCTTGGCAAGGGCCTTGTCAACACCTTGATTAATTATTCCTTCGAAATCCACCATCGAACCAGAGTGGATCTTCTCAGCCATCTTTATGAAATCATATGTTGAAGCCATTTCTAATATAAAAACTTGGAAACTTGAACTTTGAATGAAGTACGAACTAGGGTTTTTGCTTTTAGTTTGCAGAAAAAGTTTCAGTCTTGCTTGAGAGAGATGAATGTAAAGTGAGGAGAGAGAAAAATGAAAATAGAGTATATATGGGATGTGAGGGGATGGTTTTTAGAATTCAAAAAGTTTGATCACGATCAACGTTTGAGATTAAGTTTTGAAATCGCATTAATTTCACCGCATTAAATGCAACGGCATTTATATCCAATCATAGGCCAAACGGGTACATGCTTTTTACTAACACCATAATTACTGCTGATGTCATACCCAAAAACATTCGCGCTCGCAGAAAATGACTGCGCTTTGTCACTTAGCTCTTAAATAACTTCTGCTATCTTCCAAAAGTGACTTAACTCTGCTTCTCTCTTCTCATAAAGATCACTTTCATTGATCCGGCTAACTCGTCTGATTGATTGATATGCTGATTGAGTTTTCTGAGCCTCCTAACTCAGCTCAATCAATCATAGATCATTTTTAAGCTCTTCAAATCTTAATTCACATAATAGCTTAGTGAATATGTCAGCTAACTGCTTATCAATTGATATGTATTCCAAAGTGATGTCTTTCTTTTCAACATGATCTCTTATGAAATGATATCTGACATCAACATGCTTGGTTCTTGAGTGCAATACTGGGTTCTGAGTTATTGCAATAGCACTTGTGTTATCACACATAATTGGAATCTCTTTTTCTTCTATATCATAGTCTCTCAGTTGTTGCCTCATCCATAATATTTGGGCACAACAGCTGCCTGCAGCTATGTACTGTGCTTCAGCTATGGATGTAGCTATTGAATTTTGTTTCTTGTTGAACCAAGAAACTAATCTATTTCCAAGTATTTGATAGGTACCTGATGTACTTTTTTTTGTCAACTGTACATCCAGCATAGTCTGAGTCTGAGTAGCCAACTAGCTTGAATCCTCCATCCTTTGGATACCATAAGCCAACTTCTTGGCATCCCTTCAAATACCTTAGGATTCTCTTGGCTGCAATCATATGACTCTCTTTTGGTGCAGATTGAAATCTAGCACATACACCTACAACAAAGGTGATGTTTGGCCTACTTGCTATGAAACAGAGCAATGATCTAATAAGGGCTCTATATCTGGTTTGATCTACAACTTTGCCATCTGCATCCATATCCATCTTGACTGATTTATTCATGGGAATCTTTATTGATGACTTCTCTTCCATACCAAATTTCTTCATTAAATCTCTGGTATATTTGGTTTGACTTATGAAGGTTTCATCCTTCATTTGCTTGACTTGAAGACCTAGAAAGAAAGTCAGCGTTCCCATCATGCTCATTTCAAACTAACCTTGCATGAGCTTTGAAAACTTATCACACAACTCTTTGTTTATGGATCCAAAGATGATATCATCCACATAAATTTGAACAAGTAATATACTCTCTCCATCTTGAATCGTGAAGAGTGTCCTATCAACCTTACCTTTGGTGAATCCATTGTCAATAAGAACTAAGATAATGTGTCATACCAGGCTCTTGGTGCTTGTTTTAATCCATACAATGCTTTCTTGAGCTTGTAGACTTTATCTCCAATAGTTTTCTGCTCAAAGCATGGAGGTTGCTCCACATAGACTTCTTCCAAAAGTCCATTAAAAAATGCACTCTTCACATCCATTTGATAAACAGTGAAGTTCTTGTATGGAGCATTGCTTCCAATCTAGCAACAAGAGCAAATGTTTCATCAAAATCTATACCTTCCTCTTGGCAATACCCTTTGGCTACCAATCTTGCTTTGTTTCTTACTACAGATCCCTCTTCATTCATCTTGTTTTTAAATACCCACTTAGTACCAATAACATTTTGGTGGGTAGGCCTGTGAACTAATTCCCAAACTTTGTTTCTTTCAAACTGATTTAGCTCTTTCTGCATCGCTAGAATCCAATGTGTGTCTTCCAATGCTTGTGACACATCTTTAGGCTCTATCTAGGAAATGAAACAAGTAAACATAACTTCATGTTGAGTTCTGGATCTTGTTCTTACTCCATCTCTAACATTTCCAATGATTAACTAGGTGGATGGTCTCTCAACCATCTCACATCTGGTTGGAGCAAGTCTGCTAGGTTCAGTCGTCTTGCAGCTAAGTTGTCTTGAACAACTTCTTCATCATCATTCAGCTGTAGACCTTCCACTGTCTCTAAAATTCAGCTATCTCATCTTCATTAGGGTTGAGTGCTCTTACATCTGCTTCAACATATGGACTCTTCTGCACAATTGGCTAATCTCTCTTGTCAGCTAACTCATCTATGTCTTCTCCATTAACATTAGGTTCATCAAAAACCACATGGATAGACTCTTCTGTAACCATAGTCTTTTTGTTCAACACTCTATAAGCTTTACTCTCAGCTGAGTATCCCAGAAAGATACCTTCATCAACTTTAACATCAAAAGCTTTTAAGTTGTCATTGCCATTGTTGTGGATGAAGCACTTACATCCAAAGATTCGAAAATATCCAACATTTGCTTCCTCTCTGTCCAAATTTCAGAGGGAGTTTTAGACAACTGCCTGTTAATCATACACCTATTCTGAGTGTAGCAAGCAATATTAATGGCTTCAGCCCAAAACCTCTTAGGAAAACAAGCTTCAGCTAACATGGTCCTTGCAGTTTCCTTGAGAGTTATGTTCCTTCTTTCAGCTACTCCATTTTGCTGTGGAGTTCCTGCAGCTGACAACTCATGAGCAATACCATTTTCAATGCAATACTGAGTTATAATTCCATTGACAAACTCAGTTCCCCTGTCAGACCTTATCTTTATAATGAATTGACTCTTTTCATTTTGAACTCTTCTCATTAGCTGAGGTAATTTCTAAAAGGTTTCCTTCTGTTTACACATAAAGATTGTCCATGTGTATCTTGAATAATCTTCCACCACCACTAAGGTGTATTTCTTTCCACTGATACTATCTGGTTCAACATGACCAAATAAATCCATGTGCAATATATGCAATATCTTGGTTGAAGAAGGACTTGACTTGTCCTTGAAAGATGATTTAATTTGCTTTCCCATCTGGCATGCATCACAAATGATTTCCTTCTTGTATACTGAGTCAGACAATCTTCCACAAGATGACTCCTTGCAAGCTTGTTGATTATCTTGAAGTTCAGGTGACTCAGCTTCTTGTGCTACAACCAACTTGATTTGGCTGTACTCTATGCTAGCAGACATGTGCTTGGTGTAGCAGTTGACCAATCCACTACATACATGTTTTTCTGCCTTGATCCTTGAAGCATAATTTCATTTGATTCAGTATCCTTGATCTGGCATAGACCCATGTTGAATCCAACATTATAGCATTTGTCACAGAGTTGGCTGATGCTTAGCAGATTGAAGTTGAGGCCTTCAACATATGCAACATCTGTGATCTCTAGTCCATTTTTCTTGATGGATCATGTCCCTTTGATTTCCCCTGGAGCTTCATTTCCTCCAAATATGACTTTAACACCTTTGATTTCCTTGAACTTTGACAGATTTCTCTTGTTCCATATCATATGTCTGGAATATCCACTATCCATGTACCAGGTTCCTTGGCACTCAGATATTCCTTGAACCTGCAATCAAGGAATTTAGTTTTTATGTACCCATACTTACCTGGGTCCTGAGGGGTTAGTGCTATAAGGTGTCCCAACCTATAGTCAGATGATTTGAGTCTAAGAGGTTGCCACCTATCAGTTCCATAATCATAATGCACATTAGAAAATTGCTTAGGGGCTTTAGGATCATACAACTGTCTCTTTTGTCTATGCACTTGTGTGTGTTTGAGCATTTTCTTTCTTGGGGTAATTGTGGAACTTATGTACATATTGGGTTTTGTGCTTGGGTGCATATGTGTGCTGATTATAACTCTTTCTCCTTGGGAATGACCTGTGATGAGGTTGAGGTCTTTGCCACTTAGGCTTATATCCCATAGGTCTTGGCCGATATCTCATTTGGTTATTCCAATCACCGACTAGGGTAGTTTCTACCATTCCCATCATGTGATTTTATAGAGTATTTCCTATTTGGAGTTTCTTTGATGGACTCTTCCTCAATGTAGTTTCACTGTCTGCCAAAGATACTCACTGCTTCTTGCCTTTTCCTTGTAACCAAGGCCAACATGGTTGTGATTTTGTTTAGTGGGTGTTGGTGCAACATATGGTGCTTTAGATTTTTGGACTCCCTCATTGCTTGAGGATGCTTTTTCCATAACCACTCTTGGGACTTGGGCATGCACAAAGGAATTGAATCCAATGTTTGTCTTGTCACCGCTTTTTTTTTGAATCATTATAAGCTCATCCAATGATTTGGATGCCTTAGTGAATAAAGTAATCACATTTTTAAGATCCTTTTCCATATTTTCTATAGCAACTAAGTCTACCTGGATCTTGACAATTTCAGCCTTCAACTATGTGTTCTCATCAGCTACATGACTTAGAGTACTCAGCTATTTTGTCAGCTGTGAGTTTTAGCATTTAAGCTGGCTGTTTTCCTTATTTAGAAGTGTGTGAGGTTTTTATGTGCTCAAAATCTTTTATCATTTTTCCAATAGAATCATAAAGATCCATATGAAGTTTTTGTGTCACTAACACTATCACTTGAATCAGAATGAGATGAGTTAGAGTGTACCTCATCTTCTTGATCTTTGGAGTCTTGTTCTTTGGACATTAGGCATATCAAAGCCTTTTCCTCTGTATCACTGGAATAGTCTACTATCCGACTCTGCTGGTTCCTTGCACTTGGCTGTTTCAGCAGTCTCCGCAGCCAACATGGCTTTCTTCTTTTCTTGTCTTCTTTTCCTGAATACTTTTCTTTCCTATTCTATTCGTTTCTTTACTTGTTGACTGGTGGATAAGGGCAGTCAACAACAAAGTATCCTGGTTGCCTGCAATTCCAACACAGGTTCTCAACTCTCTGCAAGTCAGCTCTATCAGCTCTCTAGTTATCAACTCTCTGATACTCAGTTCTTTGATGTTCAGCTCTCTTGGGTGGTTTGTCCTCCCTTGCTTTGGAGGGTGTTGAGTGTCTTCTTGATGATTCACGCTTGTTTCTTTTGTAGTTCTTATTGAAGAACTTATTGAATATTTTCACCATCAGGGCAATCTCTTCTTGGTCTATGGTCTCTTTGGATTCAACTCTCTTTACTTAACCAGCCATGAGTACAGCTATCTTGGGTACAACTGTCTCTTCTTTTTCTTTCCTTCTCAGCTCAAACTCATAGGCTTTAAGATCAGAGAACAACTCATGGTTTGATTCCTGGTGAGATCCATGGAATGTCTCAGGGTCATGACCTTCATTTCACACTCAGCTGGGAGAGACCTTAGGATTTTCCTACACATCTCCTTTTATATATTCCTTCCCTAGAGCTAAAAGCTCATTGGTGATCTCTGTGAATCTGACATCCAACTTATCTAGACTTTCACCTGCAATTATTTTAAAATTTTCAAACTTTTGAACAGTAACAATTAATTTATTTTCTTTGATTTGACCAGACCCTTCACAAATCAAAGTGAGTGTTTCCCAAATCTCTTTGGCTGTTTTACGTGATTTAACTTTATTAAACATAGCCTTATCAAGAGTTTTATAAAGTATATCATTGGCAACAATGTCAAGGTTGTATCTCTTTTGATCATCATTTGTCCATTCAACGTGGCTTTTCCACCATAGCATGTCTGGGCTTTGCAGGTGCAACATCTTCTCCTTTAGCAGGAACTGCCCTTCTTACAACAATATTGACCTTTACGATTTGTAGTGGCCCATCCTCAATCACTAGCCAAATCTCACCATGCAGGGCTGATAGATGAGCCTACATACATATTTTTCAATCATCAAATTCTTCCACAGTGAACATTAGAATGTGAGTTAGATTTGCTTCCATGATAATAACTTAGCTTTTGAAAATAAAGCTTTAAAAACTCAAGTGTTGATTCATTAAAAAAGAATGAGATCTAGTTCAGTAACTAGTGCGGAAGGCTCAATGAACCAACCGCTCTGATACCACTTGTAGGTCCCAAGGGGTGATGTGTAAGGTTTAGAAGGGGGAGGGTTGAATAAACCTTACCAACTTTTTGAATTTAGTCCTTTTAAAATATGTTCTGAGTTAACTCAAATCAACCAAGTCCTTGAGGGACAGCTAGGTTGGCTTACACAACAAAGTTACCCACTCAACAGACTTGACTGAGCTATTTTCAGCTAACACTTAGAAATTCAGTTGATTTGGTTTTGTCAGCGGAAGACTTTTCACCCTTATGTTTTTAAGCAAGCTTTTCAACACTTGTTTTAGCAATGGTTATTATCAGCAGACTTAAGCAAGTTTAACTTATCAGCAGTTATAAAGTAAAGCAAGAAATAAAGTATGCTGAAAAGTAAATAGACACAAGCAGTTTTATAGTGGTTCGAGGATGGGTAATTCCTCTAGTCCACTCTTCTCTAACTCCTGGAGGAATCCACTAGGTAATTTTAGCTTGGTTACAAAGCAGTTATCAGTCTGAATCAGCTTTGATCACACAACCTGCTGCTCCAGGGACTCAGCTTCTTCACAAGACACTTTGTCTGTTGTTGTTGACCTCCTTCAAACCCTTGGATTTGATCACTTAGCCCTCCAACAGGTTCAAAGCACCGGTTAAATCTGGAACCTCACTACTTCTCCTTCAACCTTGGAGAGTAGACCCCTTTGTTCTTGAAAATAATTTTTCCTCTTCAACTGATGAAGTAATCTTTCCTTGACTGAGTGTGTTGGTCGTTCGAAATTAGGCTTGAGGATTTCTTTGAAAAGCTTGAGAGATATTTCCAGGTTATTGCTTGATTGATTGTATGCTTGTTCGTAGATTGGGTCACTTTCTCTCACTTGTTTCCTTAGCCTTTTATAGTGCATATTTGAAAATATGTCCGTAGAAGAGATATACATAATTTTCAAATCATATTTGTAGGTTGTTGGCTTGTCTTGTCTTGCAGTATTTATATGGATCATACCATGAATTAAATGCTCTGCAGCCTTTCCTTAATCTTTGCAGGTTTTCAGGTACATCTCATTCCCTGCTGCAGTTGAGACTGCAAAAGGGAATGCTGAAGGCCCATCAACGGTTGAAACTGCTGAGGGTAATGAAGGCCTAGAGGAGGTTGAGACTTCCTTAGGTAAGAAAGTTGTTGAAGAAGTGCCAACCCATCATGAATAAATCACTGAAGAAGAGGAAATCAGTGCTCTTCACGACTCCCAAGAGAACGTATATGTTGAGTTCTTGGGAACTGATGATGAAGCTGAGTCCAACCCCATTGATAAATCGTCCGAGGACAAAGCTTTTGAGGAGGCACTGGCAAAGAGGAGACAAGCCAGTGAAAAGGCTGCTCCTATGAATTTTACAATGGTTGATGGCCCACCCCCAATGGTGCCATCACCCTCCGATGACGCTGATAAATTAGCTGAGGACAAGTCTACTCAAAAGGAAGATGCAACTGATGCCAAGGAAGCTGTTAAGATAGCTAAGGATCAGTCAGCTCAGTAGGCTAACACATCTACACAAAATGCCGATGACGCTGAGACAACTGAGGCATAAAGAGCTGAAGAAATTCTAAAGGAAAAGGGAAAGGCTACACAAGTTTAGGACATGGAAATTCCTATTTTTCCTGAGGATCTTTTTGCTGACTACTTTCCCTTCGAGGCGCATGTGCCTTTGGAAGCAGAGTCAGCTGCGAAAAGTGCTAGATACACCATCCGAGTCCCAACTGAAGAACTTGGAACTCCTGCTGATAATACTATGGTGTCAATTAGGTTCGATTTTAATGTTGTATGGCCATAAGAGTATTCCACTGATGCACGAATTTCGCAAAGCCTTCAAGGCCATCTGTGTAGAGATAGAAAATATAGAGCATAAATTTGCAGCACTCGACCAACGACTTGATAACCGCGAATGCAAACATCACAGGAGATATCCGAGGAGCAGTTTTGAGAATAAGGGAATGGATTGGGCATACTAAGGCACTGAGGCGTGAGCAGGTCACTTACTTCAAGTCTTTATTTGCAAAAATGGTGATCTGGAGCTCAGACAAAGCCAAATTCCCGCAGCGTGAAGTTAAGAAGCCACCCTTGAAGATTGTGTTTGCTAAAACCCCTCAACAAATTAAGGTGCTCCAAAATGAGAGTGAAGTGACAACCTCAATTCTCGAGCACCAACTACCTCACGAAAGAAGATATCAAATAGAAGAGAAAACTCCTTGATTTGACATACAAAAATCAAGACAAGCCATTGATAAGGATGGAATTAAAAAGGTAGTTAAAAAATTGTGTTTGCTAAAACACTCAACAGAAGAATCAAAGATATAAAATCAAGGTATGATGCCCCAAAGATATAAAATCAAGGTATGATGCCCCCAGCTGGATAGCGCAAAGATTCCCCAACTATAAGACCCCCTCAAGAAATCACAATACTTGATGCAGGATCTGCACCAAGATCCCTAGAGGAGTTTCAAACTCTAGTTGTAGAAGGTTATTTCAAGAACATGACTCTACCCCATGCATGGGACTTGTATTGTGAGAAAGGACTGGACTTATGCAAATCAGCTAATAGGTAGCAGAGTTCAAGCGATCAGATCGATCGGCAAATCACTGTCAAAGACACTCCTAGAGAGGAGCCGAGTCGCACCAAGGAAAGGGAATGTTTGGAAGTGGTGGAAGAGGCAGAGGTACTCCACCATAGCCAAGACCTACGAGATGTTAGATATGTTGATCCACGAGAAGAAGGGAATCAACTCTTTTGGGCTAGGTATGATACTCTTCCCAACATTGAAGTGGAAAGAAAGAACGAAGAAGAAGCTAGGAGGAGACATGAAGCTGAAAATGAAAAGCTCACGCGTGAATGGGAAGAAAGCGGAGAAGGGAAGACCTGTTTTGCTAAACGAGCCTATGAGAAAAGGAAGAGAGAAGAAGACATGAAGAGGAGAAGAGAGCCGAGGATGAAGAGAGAAGAAGAAAAAACAACCAAGGCGTTGAAGATGGCTGAAACCCCTTCAAGTATATTTTACTTAGATGTAAATACAAAATTTGTAAGTATTCTGTAATGCCTTGAAACTCTGATACCTATTGTAAATTTTGAGTTCATGCTCTGATACAATTTGTACGAAATCGTCATAGCTCTGATACATTTGTATAAACATGTATAGCTCTGATACAGTGTATATGTTATACTTTGTAAAAACTTTGTAAAGTGCGTTTGTAAAGTACAAGAATGATATGTTCAAATAAAATTGACATATTCTATACATACATTCTTTGTTACTGCACTATTTACTTTGTTGTATTTATTTAAGTTTTGGCATCATCAATTTTATTACTGCACTATTTACTTTAGATTTTGATGATACCATGTAAAACTTAGATTAGGAAGTTGGCACCCCATTTTCTATGTAATTCAACTTGTAAAGATAGGGCTGAATAAACTGAGTTGGAGTCAGCTAAGTTGAAGATTACAAGAGTCGACTTAAGATTGAAGTGGATACCCAGCTGTGTGTCAGCTGTGTGAAGTCAAGTGAAGGTTCAGTCAAGTGATAGAAAAGCTGTCTCAGTCAGCTGACTGATAGCTAAGTCATTCCAAAATGATTGGAATTGAATTTCAAAGGGGTGTTTAGCAGAAAAGACTTGAAGAAAGCTGAAAGAGATCCGTTGTCAACCCAAGTCAAGGTTTTGCTGAAGTAGCAAGACAACCGTCTTATGAAGAAGCTGAGTCCTAGGAGAAGCCAACTATGTGATCAAGGTTGTCTCGGACTGCCATCCTTTTGTAACAAAGTCAATGTTACTTAGTGGATTCCTCCAGGAGTTGGAGAAGAGTGGATTAGAAGATTTACCCCATCCTCGAACCACTATAAAAATTTATTATGCCTTATTTACTTACAACACTTTTATTTCTTGCATATAATTTTATATCTGCTGCTAAGTTATAATCGCTGAACTCAACTGATAATAACAATTGCTAAAACAAGTGTTTTAAAACAAGTTTAAAACAACAAGGGTGAAAAGTCTTCCGCTGAACAAAAACCAAACCAACTGTTATTTTAAGTGTTAGCTAAAAGCAGCCAAGTTATACTATCAACAGCTCAGTCGAGTCTATTGAGTGGGTAACTTTGCTAAGTAAGCCAACCTAGCTGCCCCTCAAGGACTAAGCTGATTTGTGTAAAACTCTGAAAATATTTCAAATGACTAAATAGAAAAATTTGGTAAGGTTTATTTAACCCCCCCACCCACTTCTAAACCTTACTACTCACCCCTTGGGACCTACACCACCCTTAGTGTTTCACCAGAGAAATATCATCAATGGATGTTCATGAAGCTGATGTGTAACACCCGAAAAAAAAAAAATGTGTATTTAATTAGTTATATAGCCCATTAGTGAATTTTTATTATTATTGGATTTATTATCCAATTATATGGCCCATGAAGAATCTTAAGGTGCTTGGGAAACTAGCTAGGGTGATTATATTAGGACTCTTTCGTTATTAGGGTTTTATTATACCACATTAGAGAGGACAAAAACAAAATGTTCCAGCTCTTTTCTCTGCGCCATCACCCATCGTCTACCATACAACCTCGACGAAGTTTCTCTTCAATGCCATGATCCTTCAATTTGCCTTCCCTATTTCATTCTCAACTTCTAAGGTAATTTACTTATAAATTTCGAAACCCAAGCTATACAGTTCAAAATTTTATGAAATTTTAATATGTAGTTATTGAATTTTCAAACTAAGATGCCAGATTTTATGTTATTCCCTGTTTTCGTTTTAGAAAGTCCAACACCCTATTTATACAAATCCAAAACTAGTGAAATTTTAATATGTTATGTTATCATATGTTTATAATATTTAGTTAAAATTTCATATACTTTGGAGATGTATTTTATTTTATATAGAATTTGCATTCACGCTTTCCAAATCTTGAGTATACTTAGTTTTTGATTTATAAATTCAAGAAACCATGTATAAAGACCTTACAAATACTTGAATTTTGTATATGTTATGTATTGTAATGTATATACTATAGTATGGTAAAATATCAGATTATTACAACGTATATTTATTTAAATATTAACTAGTTTCCAAAACGTTATAGTATTAGCTATGACAAAAGATTCAGTTTATGAAATTCAAAACCTAAAGTTAACGAATTTTAGATATTATTATTTTTGGATATGTTATACTATGGTATGTTTATTATACGTAATTAAAATTCCAGATCCTATAGTACTATATTTATTTAAATATGATTTTTCTTCCATAGTTGTGCAGGATTTTGTGTTACAGTAATTTTAGTTTCACAAATTCAAAACTCATAGCTAAACATATCGAATCTTTGTGAAATTTTTATATGATATCCATTTTTAAATCTATTATCTACTGTAAATATATTGAATAATTATATTAAACGTTTTATGAGAAAATATTATTCGATCCAAACTTCATAGAGATTTAGTATTGTTCAAACCTACCAAGTTGAACCCTAAACCTTAGGAATATACCGTGAGCTTCCAAGAATGTTATTTTAGTGCTTCCTATATCGAGGCTAATACTTAAGTTTTGACTTCTAGGAACTAAGATGTATATATATCCATGTTAGGCGACGAGGATGGCGTGTTCTGAAGTTCAATAGGGATATTGCATCAAATCATTCACTATTTTTCAAGCAAAGTTTCGAGGTGGGGATATTTCTATTCACTTATTATTTGTCATTTTTAAATACTTTGTATATGTGTATTCATTTATGTGAAATGTGGAATAAAAGAAATCATGTTAGCCAGGGGCCGTAAGAAGGTCCGGGATCAAAAGTATCCTTGGGGTGAACCCGCAGTGTTATAATTAGTCTGGGGCTGTAAGAAGGTCCGGGATCAAAAGCATCCTCGGGGTGAACCCGCAGTACTTAGTCAAGGGCTGTAAGAAGGTCCGGAATCAAAAGTATCCTCGGGGTGAACCCGCAGTACTATAAAGTAACTGGCCAGTCAAAATAAAAGTTAAAGTACATGTTGAATGTTTATGACTATGCCTATTGTTGTATTTAATTATGACAAATGTGTCCCCATTAAGCGAGTTGAAAGCTCACCCCATATTTATTAACACTTTTCAGGTTGAGGAGTCTGAGCGAGGATTGGAGGCGGTGGATGCAAGTCAATAATTTTATTTATCTTACAACTTTAGGAATATTTTATTTTGTTAACGGATTTTTAGTTATTATTTTATTTTTGGATGACTGTTGTCTGGGTTTGAATTAAAGTACTTTTGTTTATTTGGACGCAAAATTTTACAATTAGACTATATTTTATGAAATCAGAGTGGCGCAGCGGAAGAGTCAGGAATTATTTGGGGTTTATTAATAAAATGGTTCCGCTTATTTTTGAGACGTGTCTTATTCATAAACTTTTAAATACTCTTTCTTATTAAATTAAGTTACTCCTGTATTTTAAAAACTGGGGCATTACAAGTGGTATCAGAGCAGGTCTACGGTTCTGTAGACTTGTTAAAAAAATATGTCTTTTTAAATATTTAAAGGAAAAAAATAGTATAGTAACATCCACCTCCGCCATATCTCGCCGGATTCCTTAAGGTATGCAAATTTATTATGTTATTACTCAATTTATTCATGTTGTGCCATGTCACAATATTATGCAACACATATTATTCATGTCATTATGCCTTATTGCTTTTATTTCATACTCCTCATTGGATGTGTACTTGCTATATTAGAGGAACGAACTCTAGGCTGGCTCCTCGCGTAAAAAAAAATAATAATAATTTGCTGATGCATACACATGTACCATGGAGCTAGTGACTACAAGGTTTGGATATACTGTATGGGAATATGGAAAGGATAATATAGATTCTAGAGGATTTGGAAGAGGACCCTTGTGATAGAACACATGATATTCATTACGAATTTATAAGCGATCGAGAATGTTAGGACTGACTATGAGTAGATTACTAGCAACATAGACTATGGATAGACTTTAGTGGCTTTCGAGTTGAATATTCATGATTTACGCCATGTTCATTTTTCAAGAGTTAATAATAATACATTAATATAGTTATGGTGTTAGTATATCACTTGGAAAGACCATAATTCTTGTTCGGATGTCTAAAGTCATGAAATTGAAGGTTAATAGAAATGATTTAGAAGTGGATTTATATGTTATAGGAATGAGAGATTTTGATGATCTTAAGGATGCACTAACTTCATAAGAGTCAATAAAGTACATAAGAAGATAATGTTTTAATGCATGAGTTTATTTTTCTACGGAGCAAAGGTTAGTACAGTACCCTGATTTATGTCAGGAAAGAAGGAAGACTTTAAGAAAAGAAATTGTAAGGTATTTGGATATTGCTGTAAACTACCATATCTTTGATTTGATAATGGTCAATGTGTTAGTTATTCGAGACTATGTAATATATTTTATAAAAAAAAAATATTTGGGATTCCACATGATAGACTAATAGATTTCACCATTGACTATTTACTTTGGACGACACGATATGAAATTCACCAAATAGAATGGAGACGACGGAATTATAAGAGTTAAATGTACAATTAATGAGAATGGTTGAACATTTAAGAGTTAAAAATATTTGGGATTCCACATGATAGACTAATAGATTTCTAAGTTGAGAATCGAGATCTTAACACCTTTTAGTGGATTGAAATCAATTATTGCAACAATGGTTGGACGACTTGTACTTAGAGATAAGATTAATGAGACACAAGTGACTTATAAGTTTTATGCAAGATGAGTAACCATGATCTACTCGAAAACCTCAACATATTTGCTTTAACTTCTAATGGTGCATTAGGCTACGAAGGAACATTGGCTATACCCAAGGAGGAATAACTAAGAATGAGATATTAGAATGAGCACATGGTACATCGTACACCACTCACCCACGAGTTACGAAGATTTATCAAGATATGAAAAATATATTTTGGTGAAGGTATATGATAGGAAATATTGGAACTTTGTCGATAGATGAATTACATGTCAACAAGTTAAAATCAAGCTCAGCGATTGTCTAGATTTTTGTTAAGACACTTGATACCCTCGAATGAAAGTTGAGAGCATATAAATATTGAATTTATTGTAAGTTAGTTGCGATCTACTAGAAAAAATCATGATGTGGGTTATTTTTGACTGATTGACAAATCTACACACTTTCTACAGATGACATATGGTTTAGAGCAATTTGCCCAATTGTACACAAGAGAAATAGTGAGACTATTGAATATGGATACTAGGTTCACCTTAAATATTTGGAGAAGCTCGAAAAATTTCATGGGAATAGAGTTAAGTTTTACTACAACCTGTCATCCACAAACGGATGGGCACACTGAAGGAACAATGCAATTCTATAGAACATGTATTTTGGTTTTGAGGGATGATTGAGATGCATATTCACCTTTAGTGGAGTCTGCTTATAACAACAATTACTAGGACACAATTGAGCCAGGACAAGGCAACTTGAGAATCAGATGATGAGATTGTAGCAAGATACTTGGACATTACTGTTCCAAGAATTAAAGGGGTTAAAACGACCACCTAATTTAAGAGTCGTGGATAGCCCCTATGAAAAGTAAGAACTCTGATGCAAAGTTATATAGGTGTTCAAGTTCGGGATAAAGTAAGGATTATCTATCCTTCATGGAAGCATGTGCCGAATGACGTAAAAGAGTTGATATATGAGTCAATGCATGTAAGTATAAAGCACTTTGAGACTCCTTGTATTTCACTAACTCTAGTTATGCATGCGTAGCATCACTGACTGATTTTGCCTCCACAAAATCCTAAAAAGACACTGTAAGAAGCAAAATAGTATCAATGAAGTAATAAAAAAATTGCCACCAATCTCTCAAGTATGGACAATTTAAGTGGAACATTGTGTTTCACCTCTTTCCAAGGAGAGTTTTGTTTTATGTACCGAGAGCTTCACTAGTAACCAATTTTAAAGATTTTCGTTTTACATCTTCTGAACTTTCTGAACCACGAATCGAGTCAGTGGCTTGCAACACAATCTGTGAAAAGGAGGATATTTTTTTCTTTGCAAAGTTCAATTTTCATATGTTTCTTTCTAAATTACAAAACCCCCTTGACATATGCTTCTATATACAAATTACAAATTTTCTTTTAATTGTTGTAGTTATATATGATGTGGATTGAAGGTGGAAGAAACATTGTCTGATGAGGAAGATTGTAAAGAAAGCTAAATTAAGAGGAGATGATTTGACCAAAGCTTCTAAGAGCTATTATATTACAGAGGAAGATTGGAACTCCTTTGTCCTTTCGTGCTTGTCCAAAGATTTCATGGTATGATAAAAGAATCAATTAACTCAAGTATTAATTACTTTCAAAAAAGGAAAATCAATACATACTAAATAGAATAAAGTGCATTACTTACGTTTCTTATTCTTCGATGCTGGTTAATATCATTTTGGCACGCTTTCTGATGCTGTGTTGGTTTTCAAAATGGAGATTTATATCTGGACCGTTACTGTGATTCTTTCATGGTTTTCCACATATAACATCTCTTACGTTTTCTTTTAGAACCTTTATATCCATTTCTAAAATGCAAGAAATAGTTATTAGAGATAATTACAAAAACTACCCCTGAGGTTAAGCAATTTATACTATTTTATTAGGTATTGTTTTATTAATACTTGTTCACTGAGTGAGCTGCAAAGAGAAACACAAAAGGGAAACAAGTACCTCCATCACCTCTCTCACAAAGGATATGGCAGATTGGAAAAAGACAAAGTAAGCATTTATAAACTGAAACCAATGATAACTCATATTCAATTCATTGCTTTCTCATTAAGTTTTCTGAATTTGCAAGCTCATATTTATTTGTGTTACTATTGAACAGAGGTAATAATTTCCTATTATTTGTAGGAAAATGAATTATGTGATATGAAGATATAAATAGAGTTGTCCTTTGGAAGATGAGTAGATGCCACAAGAAAGGGATATTTGAAGGCGAGGAGTAGCAAGAAACAGTGAAAAAGATAGTAAGCAAACAAATGTAGATATATAGTTTGTATTTGACATGTTGATGTATGATAAGAAACCATCTTTAGATCATGACTTCTTCTTTGTTAATGTGAATGTGTCAATATGATTCATAGAGAAGGAGAGGGAGCTTCCATGACACTAAATTCTAAAGAACATTTTGGACGTGTGAGGGGAATTGGAGGAAGTCCCACAGTCTATTTACTTTGGTGTTGTAGAGGCAAGAAGGTAGTTGACCATATCTTTATATTACACACATAAAGACTTGATAGGGACAAGGAAAAAAGTTTCTGAATGTGAATCACGATTACAAAAAGTAGAAGCATTGTTGTACAGTGGTCATAAAAAGGAAGACATTAAACATGAAGAGAAAGCTAGTTGCACAGTGAAATTTCAATGTGACATCAAAGATGAAATTAAATGTGAGAAGAGTTTGTCGAATAATGAGAAATTACATGACCATGTCATCCATGAGAAGGTCGTCAAATTAAATGTTAAGATCAATATTGGTTTTAATGAGTCTTACATAGTCTTTCTGAACTTATCGTTTTGGCTCACAACTCAGCAGGCAAAGCAGTTGCATTTTCAATTGAATCAAAAAAATGATATTTTAGGATATGGGACAATTATCTATGTCAATGGACCTGGGTAGTTTCTTGGTAGAATTCCATTGCCCGCCAATTACATGTGTTTCTCGACTGACTAGGCAATGGATGAAAATGCCTTGTTAACTATGCAAATCCTAGGTACATGTGAGAATATCGGTGATGCTGTAGGTAGCCATGTAGCTTGGCCAGTGCATTTGATTCATATGCAAGATGAGGTATATGTGAAGTTATATATCTATTTAAATTATCAAATTTTGGGCATTCCTAATATTGTCTAACTTATGTATCCTTTCCATGATTAGAAGCTTGTTAACAAGTACCAAGTTGGCAGAAAATTGAAAAAAATATTAAGTTCTTGATTTTGACAATATGCCAAAAATGCTTGCTATCTTGTCTGGTTATTGTAAAGATGATGTTACCAATGGGCATGGTCTGATGCAAAATTTAGAAAATTATATGTTTGGCAAAATTTACAGACCATATGTCTTCCTGAATGACGTTACTCAATTATGTATGTTGGAGGCAATTTTTGGCACCTATATTGTTGTGTACATCTGGTAACTTAAGGAGTACGGTTGGATTTCTATTGTTTTTCCTATCAACTAGTACATACTCATTTTATTTTATTTTCCTTTTGGTAGGTATTTATATAAAAAGTTAAAGGAAGAAAACAAGCTCCGAGATTACAAATTTGTGAATCGAAGTGGGGTAGCACATGTGGGATTGCAAGACATGTCACCGCACCAGGAGAATTTGGACAAAAGGGCATATTTTTTAGCAAAGAGATTGCTTGATACCTCACCAAATCAACTCGTTCCATGTAACATGGGGTGAGTAAGCTTTAAATTGTATATATTATATTATAATATATTGTACATCTATTAAAATTATGTGGTGCCCTATTATAGTAGGTAAGTGAATTAACCTCATAAAAAAAGTCAAAATTGTGGGTGTATATGATTTTACAATATTCAAGGCTTCAGTGTGTCTATTTGTTGTTACTCATACGTTTGGTATTCTGTTCATTTTTGGTTTGCATATAGGTTTGGTTTGTATAGAAAGGTCGTTCTGCTGACTCAATCTCTAATATTCTCATCCCCATGGACCACCACAGAATGTAACTTGTATCGTATATGTGTTCATTTATACTTGTACAAAGATTCTCATCCCCAAGGACCACTTGTAACGTAACTGGTAAATGATTGAACCATAGCCAAAATCACTTATCCAAAGCTACAAAGCTGGCAGCAACTTACAATAAATAAAGGAAACTTGAAATAAAGAATACATAGATACAGAGAAATGCAAGAGTATGCTTGTCTCTATAGCGTGCTGTACTGTTGTATAGTTTACAGTGACAAACATTGTGTATTTTATTAATTTGCAGCAAATATGCACCATAGTGAACATTGGATTCTGATGGTGATAGACCCTTACAATGATGCCTATGCTTACATGGATCCTCTTTCTCATCGGATCCATGATAATGACTGAAAATATATTGTCGATAGATAAGGTCTTCATAATATTTCACAATTTCCTCTAGGAATAGTGTTTCTTTTGCTCTCTATCATATATAATCTTTATGCATGACCTTAACACTATTTAATTTGGAGAAGGGACGGAGAGGGAAAAGAAACAACCAGTGTGGGAAATTATCAAGGTATGTCATTGTTATTAATTAGTATCAATTAAGCTTGTATTTTGATTAGTAATTATTAAATCGTTTTTACATAGACACCTCAGCAACTGGATGTGAAACAATGTGGCTTTTATGTCATGCATTTTTTAGAGAAATAATATTTCAGAAAATTGCAACCATTGACAAGACTTCACTACACTCATTAGTAATAAAACCCTCAATATTATATTGCATGTTTCAAATAGTTTGAAATTATCTACACTTGGTTTTTACTAAAAATATCCACATGTTTTGTTCATAGCTGACAAAGGGTGAATACACTACCAAAGAAATCAATGATGTGTGGAATGAGTAGACGAAAGGCTTGCTAGGAATATGTCTTGGTTAGTATCATCTATGGTATTGATGAATACTTATACTTGTTAGATGAATTTATTTCGAGTTTTTTATTTTGTATGTGTTAAAAAATTGAATTGTTTCTTGCTTTTAAGTTATAAAATTTTAATTGTATTATTTTACTTGTAGGTGAGTAGAATGTGTAGTTTTAGGTTTAATACTCCTGGATGATTCAACTTGATTTTGCATGAATGTAGATAAGTTAGCGAATTTGGAGAATCTTTTGCTGCATGTGTTAGAATGGGAAAATGATATTAGACTTTTTCTCTTGGATTTGATGGTATTGTATATATTGACGTACGTGTTTGGACTTGATGAGGTATATTGTGTTTGATAAATATTTTTATCATGATTTTGATGATTTTGTTTTAAAGTATTTTTACACAAAAACAATGTTTCAAAATGTTGTCCAAATACTCCCAATCGATTTAAAATATTTTTACTAATTTTTTGGAGTATTTCTTGAAATTTATTTTCGATAAAAATTGGACAACACTTCTGCCTCGTGTTGGATCGGTCGCCCTATAGGGAAACCCGTACCTGAAGATGTATGTTGAAACACAAAAACGGGACTGAAGTAAAATACAGAAGGTCGACTGGTCGACCTGGTGGTCGACCTGTGTCTGGGATGTCAACAAACTCCTTGTATTGCCATTTAATGAGGTGGACCGGTCCAACACAGGGTCGACCGGTCGGACCCCCAGTCGACCGGTCGCCCTGTGTAAAAATTCAGTGTTTTCTTTATTTTCTCATTTCTACGCGACCGGTCGCACTATCGTTTTGACAACAAAATTCTAGCCGTTGACAGCAGACAATTCTTCCTTAAATTGTGGGATTGATTTCTAACAGCTATATTCTTGATTTTAATTGTATTTTTCTGTAGATTTTCAATCCCCAAGAGGAGCCTATTCATGATCAATCATCTCCTATAAATAGAGAAAGTTTTGGAGCAACAATATAACCAATTGATATACAACACAACAAGATACACTCAAGCAAATACTTGTTCTTTTATTTTTAATATTCTCGTTGTAACAGCCTAAGGTCTTGCACTTTCACATCTTGAGGTCTAGGCTTGATTCTTGATTACACTTGCATTCAAAATTGTATTATTCATTATCGAGTTGTAATCTTGGATTTGTGGTCATCATTCAACACAAGATATCCTTGTGAGTGTTCTTGTGGTAAGAACACACTTGTGTGATCTAGGTGATAGGTGTAAGAAGATTGTGGTAATCTTCTTGTTGAAGAGTTTGGTGCTCTTTGAGGTGTTGAAGAATTTGGTGTTCTTCAAGTCGGAAGATTGTGGTAATCTTCACAAGGTGCCGTTGAAGATTGTGGTAATCTTCAAGGGAGATTGTGGTAATCTCCAAAGAGGTGTTGTAAGGTGATGTTGTATTAATTGTGGTAATTAATAAAATTCATTTTCTTTTTCGAAACCCATCCCAGATATACTGGGGTGGTAGAGCACGTAGTCCCTAGGTGGGGTGAAGCTCTATAAATCGACGTGTGTTGTTTACTTCCCGCACTTTCATTTTTGTCTTGGCTTGTTTGATTCGAAAAAGAGGGCATAATCAAAAAAAATGGGCATAATCTATTCACCCCCCTCTAGATTATCGTAGCCACTTGGACTTACATATTGACCCTTTTAGCTTGTGTCGCTTAGTATTTGCGTTGTTTGGAGTTGTTGACACTAGTATTATCCTTTTGGAAATGAGCTTGATGTAGATCGGATAAATAGTAATGTTTAATTTCAAGTGATTTGTTATTTCTTGCTTGGATAATTAATGGTGGATGGTTATTTCTTGCTTTGATGATGGGATGGTTAATTCTTGCTTTGATAGAGTATGAAATGGTTGTATAAATGTGAGGGAGATGATTGTTTAATAAAATGGCAAGCAACATTTTCTAAACTAATAACCAGCTTTGTTTTAAATATTCGACATCGGTTTTAAACCGACATCTAAAATATATAAAACAAATGTTTCAATATGAATAACATCGATGTAAGGCCATTTTCTTAACAGATTAACACATCAGGTTCTAACTGATTTTGTTTCTAACAAAACTAATGTTCGACCTACCATGATAAACTGACTATTTGATTCAACAAAATCAGTGACTCAACTAATCTAAAAGGTTGCCAATAACATTAGTTAAAACTGATGTCTCTTAAAGGAAACGATGTTTAGGTTAACATCCCAAAATGTTAACAAGATCGGTTGTAAAACGATGTTTTTCGTTGTAACAACTTCGTTTTTTACATGCTTAGAACCAATGTTAAATATGAAGACTTTTAACATCATCGATTATGGCATCAGTAAATTTCCACATAGACATCGTCTAAGAAACGATGTCTTTGAGCATTTTTCTTGTACTGAAGGAAAGGTTGACAAAACCTTATTCAGAATCCAAGATGGAGAAAGCATCTTGCTTGTGCAAATTTATGTAGATGATATAATATTTGGATCCACAAATAAGGACTTGTGTGATAACTTCTCAAAACTTATATAAGGAATGTTTGAGATGAGTATGATGGGAGAAATAACTTTTTTCTTAGGACTTTAAGTGAAGCAGATGAAGGATGGAACTTCATAAGTCAAACTAATTACACAAGGGATTTGATGAAAATGTTTGGTATGGAAGAAAAGTGATCTATCAAAATACCAGATAACACATGAATCAAGATAAATATGGATGTAGAAGGAAAATCAATGAACACATGAATCAAGATAAATATGGATGTAGAAGGAAAACCAATGAACACATGAATCAAGATAAATATGGATGTAGAAGGAAAACCAATGGATAAAATAGATACAAAGCACTCAATGTATCATTGCTCTATTTGACTGCCAGCAGACCTGACATCACCTTTACAATAGGTGTATGTTCAAGTTTCCAATCTGCACCAAAAAAAGGTAATTTCACTGCAACAAGAAGATTTTGGGATATTTGAATGGAAGTCGAGAAGTTAGATTGTGGTATCCTAAAGAAGGAAGCTTCAAGCTTATTGGATATTTGGATTTTGACTATGTTGGATGTAAAGTTGACATAAAGAGTACATCTGGTACATGTCAACTTCTTGGATATAGATTGGTTTCTTAGTTCAGCAAGAAACAAAATTCTATAGCTATATCAACAGCTGAGGTGAGTACATAGCTACAGTAATCACAGTGCACAAGTGCTATAGATGAGACAACAATTGGGAGACTATGACGTTAAGGAGAATGAAGTTCCAATTATGTGTGACAACACAAGTGCAATTGTAATCATTCAAAATCTAGTGTTGCACTCATCGTTGTCGGATATCATTTTATCGAAATCATGTTAAGAAGAAAGACATTATGTTAGAATATGTGTCAACCGAGAAGCGACTCATATATTCACAAAACCCTTAGTGAATCAAGATTTGAAGAGTGGAAGAATGAACTTGGATTGATTGAGTGAGTTAACTAATTGGAAGAGTCGTTCGTAAGAGTCCAATGTGGAGAAAATTGCATTTTGGAAGAGTTTTACTCTTTTAGCAGAATAAAATCAGCAGTATTGGACATTCAGTAGAGTTAAATCAACTGAATAGTTGGGAGACACCAGTTGACTTGAGAGTAGAAGAGTCACTGGTTAGCTAAGTGTATGTCAGTAGGCGTATTTTTTTAACACCTTTACCCTTGTAACATGCATTCATAAATTATAAAACTATAATTCATAGGTAGCACAATCAGATTGCACATGAGATTAACATGTTAATCATGAATCAGTAACCCTTTTTGCATGAGCAGAAGCGTTCACTTAAAAATATTTAACAACACTTATTCACACAAGAGCATTTATCCATATTACAGGACATCGACGACCATGCCCTTTTATATGCAGATCACAACAAAACTCCCTATATGAAATTGAAATAATGAGCGAGGAGAAGGATGGGAAATCCAAAGGCCGATCTTTGATCCATTCTTTAAACTTCACACTCCTGAGATCAACTTTTATCTACAACAACTAAAATTGGCAACATTGCATTTGGTGAGTTGCAAACTCAGCAAGTATAATCAGTAACGAGATATTTAACCTCACATAGGCACATCGCCAATAGATATTTCTCATCCTCTGCTCATATCATTCAAAAAACACACAAATGCATATCTTTGATCGTATTCTTTTACTGTTATGGCCATGGCACTCTGTAATTCATAACACATGTATGAGTTTAATGAACTAGGGGTGGCCGTACGGTACTCTAATCCAGAATTTATGGATGTGTGTAATTCTATAACATATGATTCGAGGTCATTAGCGGCCATAACAAGATCCATTAATAACTTATGAAATTGCACTTTCTATAATCATATATATCATTTCCATATCAATAACATCAGTGGGGATCACATATCTCAATTATATTTCAACCTCATCGCATAGATATCTTATATCTCAATCTCATCACAATATCACCAAATCGAATCATACAATTCACGCTTGGAGCATGGTAAGCTTTTAATCATTACAGACAAACAAATAACCAATTCACTCCAAAAAATCATTTATATAATCACAGAAGTCCAATAACAAGCTAAAAGATTATACTGACAAGTGGTTTCCTTATCTCGATGACTTTTCCTAGTTGGCTTCGTTTGCTCCTCTGTAGGGATTTTGACCTATTAATGTCAAAATACATAACTATTTTTTCTAAATCTTTTCTTTAACTATAATGAATCATGGATATTTTACTTAGGAACTATGCATGCAGTGAAATTCTAATTGGTATGAACCTTAATTAACTCATTAAAAACTTGTAAAGCTTCTTTTATTAGTTCCTCGCCTCCTTCAAAAGTTAACAAAGCCAAACTGCGATTTTTTTTTTCAAAACGTATAAAGGATTTTAGTTTGGCAGCCTTTCGTACTTCATAATTTCATGTACAAAAATGACATTTGTATGATTGAAGTCCTCTTGGAAAGCCAACTTAATGTCCTACCACTTTCATGTTTCAAAGATTTCTTAATTCGGAACATACAATGGTCAAAAGTGCACAAAACAACATCAACCTGCTGATGGCCGCGAACAGAGCACGTTGCTGTCATAATATATTTAATGTAGAATTTCACATCCTTTTAAACATATTCATTTACTCTAAAATCTTTACCACACACAATACATGTGAGTAAAGATAACTATATCATAAAACCTGCAAAGACAATCCATATAGCTTGGTGAAATCAGCCATTTTGACAAGTTAGTGAAACTGAAATCTTACAGTAACTGTTTTAAGTATATTTTAAAAAACATCTTACCTCTGAAAACTTACCCCCATACTCTTACCTCAATTAAAAACATAATATATTTAATAAATATAAGTGTTATCCAACATATCATCCCTTTTTAAAGCCATATACATAAAAACTCAGCAAGTTACCAGTCTGCTACATGTAATTTCTATTGAGTGTTTACAACCCAAAATCCTTCTTTTACGCACCATGATCTGGCAGATAAACTCCCACCTTATTTATAAACAATATAGGTACCATGATAGATCATAAACCCTTTAAAAAAATTCTAAATCCTAAAGAAAAATCGGAAGTTAAATTTACCTTGCACAATTCTCTACTTGAACTTGTTTATTGTTCTTCTCTTTTGCTTGTTTTGCTTCAATTTTAAATTAGGATCACTTAGGGATTGTTTGAAAAGCTTGACCTATGTGTTTGGGAGCTGAAATGATGCAGAGAAAGGTCTAATATGTGGCTGATAGCTTAATGGTGAAGGATAGCTTGAGGTGTTAGCTTAGAATAGTCTAAGCATGAGGTGGCAAGTTGGAGGTGTGAACTTATGGTTAAAAATCAGATTTCTCATCTCTATCTTTTGCCTCAATCAGGTTTTATTTCAACACATATTTACTTGGTTACAACCTACCTTAAACAACGTTAAATCATAGATAATTTCTAAGCTAAATTCATAACCCTCTTTTTTAGGGTTTTCGCCCGATTAACAACTGATTCTTGCTTGAATATTTAAGTTGTATTCATATTGTTAAATAAAAATTTAGACATTGTAATATAACATCTCAATCACATGATATCATGTCTAGTACCACAGTTATGAAATTCACTTTTATTAATAAAATGAACTGTTTAATAAAATCGGCTTAACTCTTTAAATAGAAAAAAACTGAGTAACCTAATGTAATTAGGCCAAGATTTGAAGTTTCATGATCTTATATGCATTTCAATGTGAATATGAAATATTAAAATACATGTTATTATGCTTATAAATGATTAACAGTGGTAATTTAGATGCAATATTTCAGGTTATGGCATGTTTATTAGCTAAGGGACAAAAAAAAGGTTGTATTAATGAAGTAGGGGTATTTTTTGAAATGATGCCAACATCATTTAATGTGTCACAGTAAAGCTGCACATAAAGACTTATGATTGACTATAAATGTTGCGGGCATTTAATGCTAATATTAAAGCAAATTTCAAGGATAAATCTCAATTGTTGATAAAAATTCAAAATTGACAATCATCATCACGTCATATCACATCCCTTACATACCTCGAAAAGATTCTCTCTCTTCTCACACTTTCATATTCTCTCTCTCAAAATTCCGAAACTCTCTACAAAATACTCTTATGTGAAAACTCTATCAATTCCTCATACTCTCAAATGGAACATAAGAAATCTTCAAGCTCCGCTCTTGATTTCGTAAAAATGTCCGAAAGGTTTGGTCAATCACTTTGCTGATCCAGCTAGGGCTAAAACAATTATTGGAAATATGGAGAAATCAAAGTTGATCGAGTTCCTGACTCTACAGATGCCCCAAACATATTAAGACAAAGTCGCCATATTCTATGTAAATGCTCAGTACACAATCATGTAATCCATTTTTCTGTGAATGGAAAAGATGTAGTCGCATCAGATGTCGACGTGAGTAAGCTACTGAAACTCCCCAAGTCTAGTCTAAATGAGCTGAAGGACCATACATTTGATTTACAGAAGTGAGAACTACAATACATCAGCCACGAAGGCGGTATTGAAGGAAGAATACCATAACCCGATGGATGTGGTGTCTAAGTGCCTGCACATCAAATTTGGATCACATAATAAATTGTCAATGACTAAGCTGACAGTCATAGCTGTTATTATGGAGGAGATGGAGAGAAATTAGGCAGAGATCCTACATGATAAGCTCTATCAAAATATGTTGAATGTTGAGGTGGCTGAGGGGATGTTTAAGAGTACATGGGGCTATGCACTAGTCCTTGGGTATCTACTGGAGAAAAAAGGATTAGCCTTGAGGAAAGGGAAGCCCTTTCATGTGAACAAAAGGTTGTTTAGGGGAAACCTGTAAACTGCACAGAAGAAGGCCCACGAAAATAAAAAGGGCACTTCTGAAGGGGACAAAGCTGGGACTGTCCCAGCTGCTCCAGTTCCAAAGAAAAAGAGAATAGCTACCCCGAGGTAGCCAGCTGCACTGAAGAAGCTGAAGACTCAGAGAGGGCTGCGTGATGAGCCTGATGAGTCTGCTATTAAAGTTGACTCAGAGAATACATAATTTTTTGAAGTTCATCTAAAAAGAAGGTCAAAGAGAACTCAAGATAAACCTTCAGATGTGATTGCTCAAACCCCTGAAGAAACAACTACCAAGAACACTGAAAAGATAGTTGGAAAAACTATTGGCGAATCAGTTGTGGAAGTAAGGCCCATTGAAGGAGAAAACTTACCTACCACTGTTGTTGAATCCTCACAAGGCACAACTGAATAATTCAAAGAACATTCTCCAACTTATCCTGATGTAGAGGCAAGGATAAAAAATGTACATATTGGAAGTTGAGCAAAAGTAGATATCAATTTGAGCGCCCAAAGATAATTGGAGAAGAGGAATGGCTTCTCAAATTTTTAGATGATGCTTCAGTTTCTCAAGCTCTTAATGGAAGTTATACAAAAATGATGTTGGATAAGAAGAATAGGGAAGTTAGGAAATTTATTGTATAGATCTTTATGATGCTTAGAAAATTTTGTGTTAGAAAGTTGGCATACCCCAATTCTGTATGTAAATTCTACTATATATTAGTTAGATAAATTAGCTGAGTTAAATAACAGCTAAGTACGATATGCAGAAGTCTTGCTAAAGAATGCATAGGAGAATCAACTGAGTCGCAGCTGAGTGGATCAGAAGTTCTTCTGTCAATACATCAACAAAGTCTTTCAGAAGACTTACAGAAGAGTCAACCAAGAAATGATGGAGATGACTCAACTCAGTGGTTAAAGAAGCTGAAGGACTCAAAGTCAACTGAAGAAGCTCATTGTGTTGAAAGACAAAGAGGTTAACTATTTTGGTAATGGAGACAAACCTACAACCTTAAGAGGTTAACTGTTTTGGTAATGGAGACAAACCTGCAACCTTAAAATGTTCTGTTTGAAAGAGTGCAAGAAGCTTGAGCCATGAGAAGCTTGCGAAACTCGATCTTTTTCAGAGCCTGCAAGTTCCAAATTTCAAATGATGGGTTAACATCAAAGTGCAGAAATAAGACAAGCCAACGAACACTTAATAAGAGTTTGATTTTTTTTCTCTCTCTTCAATGGACAAAATTTGAACTCCTATTATAAAAGACTGGGGAATTTTCATAGACAAATAGAGAGCAATTAAGGAAGACACAAAACTGAAAATCATTCAAGCAAGAATAGCAAAATACTCTCTCAAGTGAAAATTCTCATATCCTCAAGCCTGATTCTAGGACACTTTATACAACACTCTCACGTGGAAGATATAAATTGTTCTTCAAAGTTGAAGAGGAAAACATCTATTGAAAAGCAAAAGGGTCCATATTTCCAATAAGTGAAGGGAATGTAGTGAGGTTCAAGGTCGAACCAGATTCAGATCTGAAGGAAGGCTGTGTGATCAATTCCTGAAGATTTAAAGAGCTAAAATAGTTAGGCAGCTGCCTTGCGAAGAGCTGAGTCCCAGAAGATTGGTTGGTTATGTGATCAAAGCCATCTTGGACTATTGTAATTTTGCAACAAAGTTCACGTTGCATTAGTGAATTGCTCCTGAAGTAGGAGAAGAGTGGAGTAGAAGAATTATCCCATCCTCGAACCACTATAAATTCTATGTTATTTCAATTCTGCTCTTTAATCTCTGCAATCTTATTTACTTGTTATATTTTCTATCCAACTGATATATAACCAAACAAAAGTATGTGTTGATAAACAAGCCTTAAAAATGGTGTAAGACTTCCGCTGTATATCAAGAAAACTGGTTTTCAAAAAGTTAACTTCATTCAGCTAAGTTACTCTATCAACAACTCTCTTAGAGTTTGTTGAGTGCTTAACTCTTCTGCTAAAGCTTAACACAACTGTCTTTCAAAAGACTTAGTTGTTTTCTCATAAAACTGTTATTTTATTCAAAATCGATAAATCTGGAAAAGTCTATTCAATCCCCCTTCTAGACTTTACTCTCACCCATTGGAACTTACAAGTGGTATCAGAGCGGTTGGTTCAAAGAACCGTCCGCACTGGTTACTGAACTAGAATCTCATTTCTTTTCAAAACATCAACGCTTGAGTTTTCAAAAGTTTTTCAGAGTTATTATCATGGAAGCAAATCTATCCCATATTCATATGTTTACCATTGAGGAATTTGATTACTGGAAAATTCGCATGCAGGCACATTTGTCTGCACTTCATGACGAAATGTGGTTTGTCATTGAAAATGGACCCATTAGAATCACTAGGTGAATCCTGTTGTAAAAGCAACATGAGATGATGCTGAGAGAGCTGCTGAGGTTGACAAACCTAGGAGCGAATGGACAAACGAAGATAAAAGGAGATACAACATGGATTATGTGGCTAAGGATATATTGTATAAAATTTTAGATCAATCCATGTTTAACAAAGTTAAATCTTGTAGGAAAACCAAAGAAATTCGAGAAAAGCTGAATCTAATCTATGAAGGCTCATAGCAGACAAAAGTGAACAAGCTTACAGTTGTAGTTCAAAAGTTCGAAAATTTTAAAATAATGACTAGAGAGTCATTAGATCAACTCGATGCAAGGCTTACAGAAATCACAAATGATTTGTCTGCTCTAGGCAATGAATATACATAGAAGGAAATGTGTATGAAGATTATGAGAGCACTCCAAACTGAGTGGGAAATGAAAGTGATGGCTCTAAGACATTCCATGGATTTGACCAAGATATCAAACCATGAGCTATCCTCTGATTTGAAGGCTTATGAATTTGAGATCAAGAGGAAAGAGCAAGATGAGTTAGCTGCACCAAAGACAATCAGATCTTGATAGGTGGAGAATCTAAGTCACCGATTCCAAAGACATCATTGACAAAGAAAAAATTTCTTTGATGGTCAAGAGGTTCAACAAGTTCTTCAACAAGAACTATTAGAGGAACAACAAAGAGTTCTTTAGAAGGCACTCAGGTCCCTCTAAAGGAAAAGAGGAGAGAACCCCCAAAAGAGCTGAGAAGAAAGTTGAAGATATGTGCTGGAATTACAGACAACCAGTCCAACCAGGTCACTTTGCAGTTGATTGCCCCTATCCACCAGTCAACAAGTACAAAAATGATGAAGAAAATAAAGTCTTCAAGGAAAGAAGATAGGAGAGAAAGAAAGCAATCATGGCTGCAGAGACTGAGACAGCTAAGTGCAAAGAAACAATGAGTCGAGGCAAAGATGAAGTTGACTATCTTATGATGCTGAAGAAGAGTCTTTGATTTGTCTCATGGCTAAAGAGCAAGAAGATGAGGTAAACTCTAACTCATCTGATTCAAATTCTGATGATAGTGATGATGACACATACACACACATCATCACCCAATATCGTTATGATTCATTAGACAAAATGATGAAAGACTTTGAGCACATTAAATCCTCACATACACTCTTAAATGAGGAAAACAACCACTCAAAAGCCAAAACTCAAAGCTGACTGTAGAGCTAAGTACTCTAAGTCACATAGTTGATGAGAACAAGGAGTTAAAGGCTGAGATAGCAAAGGTAAAAGCAAACTTTGCTGCCAAAGAAAAGAGGGAAAATGAACTCAAAAGTGTGATTGCATCACTCAGCAAATCATCTAATACCCTGGATGAATTGATGATGATCCTAAAGGAAATTGGAGACGAAGCAGGCTTATAATTCAATTCCTTTGTAAATGCCCAAACTCCAAGAGTGATTTTAGAAAACGGATCCTCAAGCAATGGGGGAGTCCAAAAATCTAAAATACCATATGTTGCACCCATATATAATCACAAACACACACATGCTGGCCTTGGTTATAAAGGGAAAGGAAATAAGACAACTGAATATGCTGAAAGTACAATTGAAACAAAATTCAGAAAAGTTCATCAGCGGACTCCAAATAGGAAATATTATGTGAAGTCCAAACAGAACTACCAAAAATTCCAGAAATTTCAACATAAGAAATCATATGAAGGGAATGGTAGAAATTATCCAATTCAAGCTGATTGGAATCCACAAATGAAATATCAACAGAGTCCTAAGGAAAACAAGCCCAAGTGGCAAAGACCTCAAAATCATTATAGGTCATTCCCAAGGAAGAGAAATCAAAGACACATATGCACCAGCAAAATGCACAACATGCACAATGCTTGATTTCCGTATTTTCATAGAAAATCAAATACACAAATGCATACACAGACATACAGACAAAAGAGGCTATTGTATGTACCAAAAACACCAAAATAATTTGCTAAAATCAATATGATTATGGAACTTATAGGTGGCAACCCTTTAAAGTCAGATCATTTTGCTATAAGCTCGTTGGAACACCTTATGGTGCTAACCCCTCAGGACCCAAACAAATATGAGTACCAAAAGTGTTGTAAAAATTTATGTATAGATTTTGATGATACCTTGTAAAACTTAGATTAGGAAGTTGACACCACATTTCAAATGTAATTCAACTTGTAATAGATAGGGTTCTATGAGCTGAGTCAAAGACAACTAAGTTGAATATTACAACATTCGATCAAGATTGAAGTGAAGACCCACCGTGTGTGTGGCGGTGAGTGAAGTGAAGTGAAGAATCGATCAAGTGACGAAAAAAGTCGTCTTAGTCACCGATGGACAAAGAAAGTCATTCCAAAATGATTGGAATAGAATGTCAAAGGGGTGTGCAGCAGACAAGACTCGAGAAAGCTGAAAGAGATCCGTTGTCAAGACAAGTCAAAGTTTTGCTGGAAATAGGCATGTGTTAAAGTCGCTAGCAATAAAGATGTTTTGCTGAAAGAGTACAAAAAGCAAGGAACCAATGGGATGTACCTGAAATTCTGCAGAGGCTAAGGAAAGGCTGCAGAGCATTAAATTCAAGGTACGGTCCCCATCAATGCTGCAAGACAAGACAAGACAAGCCAACAACTTACTAAGTGTTGTTTGAAAAATATGTCTATCTCTTCAACGGACATATTTTCAAATGTGCACTATAAATGGATGAAGAGTCATTTGAGAGAAGGTTAGCCAATCTACGAACAAGCATACAAACATTCAAGCAATAACCTACAAATAGCTCTCAAGTTTTCACATAAATCCTCCAGCCTTAATTCGAAGGAAATCAATCCAACACACTCAGTGAAGGAAAGACAACTTCATCAGTTGAAGAGGAAAAATTATGTTCAAGAACAAGGGGTCTACTCTCTAAGGTTGAAGGAGAAGTGGTGAGATTCCATCAAACCAGAGCTTTGAACATGTTGGAGAGATAAGTGATCAAGTCCAAAGGTTTAAAGGAAGCTGAATTAGCAGGACATCCATCTTGTGAAGAAAACCGAGTCCCATGAGCGACATCTTTGTGTGATCAAATCTGACTCGGACTTTTAACCACTTTGTAATCAAGTTAATTTACCTAGTGGATTCCTCCAGGGGTTGGAGAAGAGTGGACTAGAGGAATTACCCCATCCTCGAACCACTATAAATTGCTTGTGTCTATTTACTTTCAGCGCACTTTATTTCTCGCATTATTTTCATATCCGCGAATAAGTTAAATTGCTTAAGTCTGGTGATAATAACATTGTTAAAACAAGTGTTGAAAAATGTACTTAAAACTCTAAGGGTGAATCTTCCGCTGGTAAAACCAAGTCAACTGCATTTGTAAGTGTTAACTGAAAACAACTAAGTTATACTATCAACAACTCAGTCGAGGCTGTTGAGTGGGTACCTTTGCTGTGTAAGCCAACCTAGCTGTCCCTTAAAAACTTAGCTGACTTGAGTCAACTCTGAAATTGTTTAAAAGGACTAAAATCGAAAAGTTGGTAAAGTTTATTCAACCCTCCCTTGTAAACTTTACACATCACCCCTTGGGACCTACAAGTGGTATCAGAGCGGTTGGTTCATTGAGCCTTCAGCACTGGTTACTGAACTAGATGTCATTCTTTTTCAAAGTATCAACACTTGAGTTTTTAAAGATTTTATATCTAAAGCAAAGTTATTATCATGGAAGCAAATCTAACTTGCATTCTAATGTTCACTGTTGAAGAATTTGATGATTGGAAAATACATATGCAGGCTTATCTATCAGCCCTACATGATGAGGTGTGTTTCGTGATTGAGGATGGGCCATTACAAATCCTAAAAGTTAATACAACTGTAATAAGGGCTGCTCCTGCTGAAGGAGAAGATGGGGCACCTGCAGAGCCTAGACCCACCATGGTGGAGAAACCACGTTGCGAGTGGACAAATGAAGACAGGAAAAGATATAACTTGGACAATGTTGTCAAGGATATATTATATAAAACTCTTGATAAGGACATGTTTAATAAAGTCAAATCTTGTAAAACACCCAAAGAGATTTGGGAAAAACTCACCTTACTTTGTGAAGGGTCTCACCAAATTAAGGAAAACAAATTGAGTGTTGATGTTCCAAATTTTGAAAATGTTAAAATGATTGCAGGTGAGAGTCTGGATCAACTAGATGCAAGATTCACAGAGATTACCAACAATCTCTCAGCTCTAGGGAAAGAATACACACAAAAAGAAATGTGTATGAAGATTCTAAGGTCTCTCCCAGTTGAGTGGGAAATGAAGGTTATGGCTTTGAGACTCTCCATGGATCTTACAAGAACATCCAACTATGAATTGTTCTATGATCTTAAAGCATATGAGTTTGAGCTGAGAAGGAAATAACAAGAAGAGACAGATACCAAAGACAGCTGCACTCATGGCTGGAGAAGCAAAGAGAGCTGAATCCAAGGAAGCTATGGACCAGGAGGAGATTGCCCTGATGGTGAAAAGATTCAACAAGTTCTTCAATAAGAACTACAAGAGAAACAATGGTGAATCATCGAGGAGACACAAAGCACCTTCCAAAGCAAGGGAGGACAAACCACCTAAAAGAGATAATCATCAATGAACTGAGTATCAGAGAGCTGAAAGAGCTGATTTGTAGAGAGCTGAGAACCTGTGTTGGAATTGCAGACAACCAGGACACTTTGTTGTTGACTGTCCTTAACCACCAGTCAACAAGTACATGAATGAAGAAGATAGAAAAGTCTTCAGAGATAGAAGAGAAGGAAAGAAGAAAGCCATGTTGGCTGCGGAGACTGCTGACACAACTAAGTGCAAAGAACCAGCAGAGTCAGATAGCAGTGAAGCTGACTACTCCAGTGACATTGAGGAAGAGGCTTTGATATACCTCATGGCCAAAGAACAAGACTCCAAAGATCAAGAAGATGAGGTACACTCTAACTCATCTCATTATGATTCAAGTGATAGTGATAGTGACACAAACACTTCATCACCTACAGATCTTTATGATTTTTTTGGCAGAATGATGAAAGACTTTGAGCACATAAAAACCTCACACACACTCCTAAATGAAGAAAACAACTAGCTCAAATGCCAAAACTCACAGCTAACTAAGGAGCTGAGTTAAAGTCACATAGCTGATGTGAATACAAAGCTGAAGGCTAAAATAGCTAAGATCCAAGTAGACTTAGCTGCAACAGAAAAGAGGGAAAAAGATCTTAAAAACGTGATTGCATCATTCACTAAGGAATCTAAATCATTGGATGAACTTATAATGGTTCAAAAATAAGGTGGAGATAAGACATGTATAAGATTCAATTCATTTGTGCAAGCTCAAGTCCCAAGAGTGGTTATGGAGAAACGATCCTCAAGTAATGAGGCAATCCAAAAATCCAAAGCACAAAATGTTGCATCACACCCACTCAAAAACATAATCACAACCATGCTGGCCTTGGATACAAGGGAAAAGGCAAAAAGCCAGTAGAGTATGCTGAAAGGACAGCTGAAACAAAATTCAGAATAGTCCATCAGTAGACTTCAAACAGGAAATACTCTGTAAAATCTAAATAGAGCTACCAAAATTCCCAGAGATTTCAGCAAAGAAAATCATATGATGGGAATGGTAGAAATTACCCTAGCGAGGCTGATTGGAATAATCAAATGAGACATCAGCCAAGATCAATGGGATACAAGCCAAAGTGGCAAAGGTCTCGGACTCAACATAGGTCATTCCCAAGGCAAAAGAACTATAACTAGCACACATATGCACCCAAGCACAAAGCCCAATATGCACAAAAGTTCCACTATTACCCCAAGAAAGCAAATGCTCAAACACACACACACATTCATACAGATAAAAGAGACAGCTGTATGAGCCTATATCTCCCAAGCAATTTGCAAATGTTCATTATTATTATGGAACTGATAGGTGGCAACCTCTTAGAGTCAGATCATTTGGTTATAGGTTGGTTGGATCACCTTATAGTGCTAACCTCTCAGGACCCAAGCAAGTATGGGCACCTAAAAACTAATTTCCTTAATTGCAAGTTGTTCCAGACACATGGAAGGCAACAAGAAAAATCTTTCAAAGTTTAAGGAAATCAAAGGTGCTAAAGTCATATTTCGAGGAAATGAAGCTCTAGGGGAAATCAAAGGCACTGGATCCATCAGGAAGAATGGACTAGAGATCACAGATGTAGCATATGTTGAAGGCCTCAACTTCAATCTACTGAGCATCAGCCAACTCTGTGACAAGGGCTACAATGTGGGATTCAACATGGATTTATGTCAAATCAAGGATGCTGAATCAAATGAGATTGTGCTTCAAGGATCAAGGCAGAAACATGTACGTAGTGGATTGGTCAACTGCTACACCAAGCACATGTCTGCTAGCAAAGAGTACAGCCGAATCAATTTGGTTGAGGCACAAGAAGCTGAGTCACCTGAATTTCAAGACAATCAACAAACTTGCAAGGAGTCATCTTGTGGAAGGATTGCCTGACTCAGTATACAAGAAAGAAAGCATTTGTGATGCATGCCAAATGGGAAAGCAAATTAAGTCTTCTTTCAAGGACAAACCAAGTCCTTCTTCAACCAGGATATTGCACTTATTGCATATGGATTTGTTTGGTCCTGTTGAACCATCTAGCATCAGTGGAAAGAAATACACCCTAGTGGTGGTAGATGATTATTCAAGATACACATGAACAATCTTTATATCTAAAAACAAAGAAACCTTGCAGAAGCTCCCTCAGCTGATGAGAAGAGTTCAAAATGAGAAGAGTCAGACCATTATAAAAATAAGGTCTGACAGGGGAACTGAGTTTGTCAATGGGATTATAACTCAATATTGCATAGAAAATGGTATTGCTCATGAGTTATCAGCTGCAAGAACTCCACAAAGAGAATGGAGTGGTGGCGAAAGCAGAACAAAAATCTCAAGGAAGCTGCGAGGACCATGTTAGCTGAAGCTGGATTGCCTAAGAGATTTTGGGCTGAAACCATTAATACTGCTTACTATACTCAGAATAGGTGTATGATAAACATGCAACTGTCCAAAACCCCTTATGAAATTTAGACAGGGAGGAAGCCAAATGTTGGATATTTTCATATCTATGGATGTAAGTGCTTCATTCACAACAATGGCAAGGACAACTTGAAATCTTTTGATGCTAAAGCTGATGAAGGTATCATTTTGGGATACTCAAATTTGAAAGTAAAGCTTATAGAGTATCTTGAACAAGAGGATTATGGTCACGAAAGTCTATCTATGTGGTTTTTGATGAACCTAATGTCAATGGAGAAGACATAGATGAGTTAGCTAACAAGATGAATCACCAACTATTCGTAAGAGTCCTTATGTTGAGGCGGATATAAGAGGACTCAAACCTGATGAAGATGATATAGCTAAATCTCAGAGACATCTGGAAGGTCTGCAGCTGAATGATGATGTGGAAGTTGTTCACTGGAGACGACTGAACCCAGCAGACTTACTCCAATCAGATGTGAGATGGCTGAGAGACCATCCACCAGAGCTTATCATTGGAGATGTTAGAGATGGAGTGAGAACCAGATCCAGAACTCAACATGAAGCTATGTTCACTTGTTTCGTTTCCTAGATTGAACCTAAAGATGTGTCACAAGCATTGGATGACACACATTGGATTCTAGCTATGTAAGAAGAGCTGAATCAGTTTGAAAGAAATAAAGTTTGGGAATTAGTTCAAAGGCCTACCCACCAGAATGTTATTGGTACTAAGTGGGTATTTAGAAATAAGATGAATGAAGAGGGATCAGTAGTGAGAAACAAAGCAACATTGGTAGCCAAAGGGTATTGCCAAGAGGAAGGTATAGATTTTAATGAAACGTTTGCCTATGTTGCTAGATTGGAAGCAATTAGGATGTTTCTTAATTATGCTGCACACAAGAACTTCAATGTCTATCAAATGGATGTGAAGAGTGCATTTTTTAATGGACTTTTGGAAGAAGAAATCTATGTGGAGCAACCTCTAGGTTTTGAGCAGAAAACTATTGGAGATAAAGTGTACAAGCTCAAGAAGGCATTGTATGGATAGAAACAAGCACCAAGAGCCTGGTATGATACATTGTCCAGTTTCTTATTAACAATGGATTCACCAAAGACAAAGTTGATAGAACAACACTCTTCAGAATTCAAGATGGGGAGAGCAAATTGCTTGTTCAAATTTATGTGGATAACAATATCTTTGGATCCACAAATAAAGAGTTGTGTGACAAATTTTCAAAACTCATAAAGATGGAACCTTCATAAGTCAAACAAAATATACCAGAGATTTAATGAAGAAATTTGGTAGGGAAGAGAAGTCATCAGTGAAGATTCCCATGAATACATCAATCAAAATGGACATGGATGCAGATGGCAAAGCTATTGATCAAACCAAATATAGAGCCCTTATTGGATCATTGCTCTATTTAACAGCAAGTAGGCCAGACATCACCTTTGATGTAGGTGTATGAGCCAAATTTCAATCTGCACCAAAAGAGAGTCACATGACTGCAGCCAAGAGAATCCAATGGTATTTGAAGGGATGCCCAAGAAGTTGGCTCATGCTATCCAAAGCATGGAGGATTCAAGCTAGTTGGCTAGTTAGACTATGCTATATCTGGAGTGGATAGAAAAGGTACATTAGGTACCTGTCAAATGCTTGGAAATAGATTGGTTTATTGGTTCAGCAAGAAACAAAATTCAATAGCTATATCCACAACTGAAGCAGAGTACATAGTTGTAGGCAGCTGTTGTGCCCAAGTGTTATGGATGAGGCAACAACTGAGAGACTATGATATAGAAAAAAAAAGAGATTCCAATTATGTGTGATAACACAAGTGCCATTGCAATTACTCAGAACCCAATATTGCATTCAAGAACCAAGCACATTGATGTCAGATATCATTTCATAATAGATCGTGTTGAAAAGGAAGACATCACTTTGTAATACATATCAATTGATAAGCAGTTGGCTGATATATTCACTAAGCCATTATGTGAATACAAATTTGAAGAGCTTAAAAATGAACTTAGGTTGATTGAACTGAGTAAGGAGGCTCAGAAGAATCAATCAGCAGAGTTATAGAAGAGAATATTAGAAATCAGCAAAGTTTTATTTTTTAGCAAAGTGAAACAGTCAAGACGGCTAGTCAGCTGTATTGAGTTAGCTGGACAACTGAGTGCTTATTATGTGAAGAGAGAAGCAGTGTCAAATCACTTATAGAAGATAGCTAAGTTATTTATGAGCTAAGTGACAACACACAGTCATTTTCTGCGAGCGGGAATGTTTTGGGCTTGACGTCAGCAATAATAATGGTGTTAGTAAAAAGCCTATACCTATTTTACCTATGATTGGATATAAATGTTGTTGCATTTAATGCGGGAAAATTAATGCGGGTTCAAGGCACGATCTCAACCGTTGATCATATTCGAACTTTTTGAATTCCAAAAACCATCATCTCACATCCCATTTATAGAAGAAATTTAATTTCTCTCTCCTTACACAACATTCATCTCTCTCAAGCAAAACTATTTTTTCTCTGCAAACCAAGCAAAACCCTAGTTTCTTCGTCCGTTCAAGTTTCAAGTTCAAGACTCAGAAATGGCATCGACGTACGTACGACTATGTGAAGATGGCTGAGAAAATCCACTCTGGAGCTACGGTGGATTTTGAAGGTCTGGTCAAATAAGGGATCGACAAAGCTTTGGCCAAAAAGATTGCTGAGAAACTTTAGGAATCAGCTCTTTAGGAGTTTCCCTCTATGGAGTTCTCGCACACTCATCTCAAAGAAGTGGCGATGTGTTAACTGAATGCTGAGGTTCACGACAGTGAAATCCTCTCTTTCGTGTACAGCAAGGACATAAAGATAACTGATGCGGACTTAGCTGCTCACTGTCATCTGCCTTTGTCTGGGTTGAAGGAGATTATAGAGAAAGACATAAGCCTGGTTGCTGCATGGAAAGAGATTGCAAAGCCAGAGTCAGCTGTGAATCTCTAATCAAGGAGGACTACCACAAACTCATGGACGTGGTAGCCAAGTGCATCTACATGAAGTTTAGCAGTTTCAATCAGCGATCAAGGACTAAGCTGACAGTGATGGCTATTATAATGGAAGAGAAGAAGGTGAACTGGGCAGAGTTCATATTTGCCAAATTGTGCCAGAATGTGATGAACAAGAGCTTCAATGATGCTGGATTGTTTGAGAGCTCGCTGGGATATGGCCTTGTGATAGGCCACTTAATGGAGGTGAAGGGCATTCCTCTCAGGAATGGGAAACCCTTCCACGTGAATAAGAAAATGTTTAAGGCTAACTTATCAGCTGCCCAAAGACAAGTGCATGCAAGAAAACTGATACAAGTGAAGGGGAGTCAGCTGACCCTTTCCCCGAGGACACAACTGCAACTGCTAAGACTCCATCTCCTAAACCTGTGCAGAAGAAGAAGAAGGTCCTGCAGCAAAGTCGGCACCAGCCCCTGCAACCATGGAAGACCCTGCACCTGCCCCAGGAGCCAAGAAAGAGAAGGAATCCCCTGCACCTTCTCCTGTCGTGAAGAAGAAATGCTCAGTTGTGCCGAGGAAGCCAGCTGCAGCAAAGAAGATAAAAGTGGCAGAGCCCGCTGCCATAGAAGAGGATCAGGAAGAGGAAGAGGTTTCTCTAGTCCGAACAAAGAGAAGGTGATTAGTGAGACAATCCGCTTTGGTCAAGCCAGCCGAGTCTGGCAGAAATATTGTGAAGGAGACTACTGAGGAAGAACAACAATCTGTACAAGAGAAGAGTGATGTGGAGACCACTGAGAAAGAAAAGGAGACTACTGTTAGCGACAACAGAGGGAAGAAGAGACTGCTGGTGGAGATCAACAGAGTTTGGAGAAGACAGCTGTTAGAAAGACAATTGAAGAAACGGAAGTTGAAACAGCTGACCATAAAGAGGAGTTATATGTATGATACCCTCAAACGGATGCTAGAATAGCTGAGTAGGAGAGGGCTCCTCTTGAGCCCATTCAGGAGGATGGCGATGATCTTGTGATGTTGTCTCCTGCATATCCGAACATACAAGAGAGGCTTAAAATTTCGAGGGCCTGGAAATTGAGCTTGGCCTGGCACCAATTTAAAATCCCAAAGTTCATTGAGGAGGAAGAATACCTCCTATAGGTTTTGGGGGACGGTGGTGTACGCACGACTCTGGATGAAGACAGCTACATCAACATTCTGTTTGACAGGAAGGAGAATGAAAGGCTTAAAGCAATTGAGAAGGCTAAGGTTATTGTAGAATCGGAGAAGCCTTATTCTTGTGCCTTCATAGATGCCCCCGAACATGCCTTATTGCCAGCTGCAAGCAGTAACAGTGACGTGGAAGAATTAAACCCTACTGATGAGGTGGAAAGAGCTGAGCTAAGGCAAGCACTAAAGGAATTCAAAGAGTTGCACGAGAAGAGATTGCAAACAGGCCTAGGAGAGTCTTCTTCTATTCTAATCTCTCCTAGCCCGGACATTATGTAGATGGTTAGGGTGATTGATGTTGCTACCTCACCATTGCACTCATAGGACAAAGATACCAGGAGAATTGGCGATGAAGCTAAGGAAGGAGTAGAAGAGGGCACCTTAGCCAAGCCTAACCCTGAAGAAGGTGTTGAGACACCTGCCCTATCGGTTGCTTACTCAATTGGACAAGAAACCAACTCTCAGGTTTCGAGTGCCTCTACTGCTCGAGACTCAGCTGGTGCGCAGCTAAAGGGGGAAACTCAAACCACCACAGTCGGGTCAGAGGAGGCTGTGGGAGACACCACTCAAAAGGAGATTAGAGGCGAAAGTGAGAATTAAATGTACAAAAGATGAAATTGATGAGGCTCAAAGGCGGTTTTGACTGCTAAGGCCGATGAAGCTGCTGATGCAGCCAATGCAAAAGATGGAATGTAAGCCATGGGAGTTGAGACTCCTAGCTCTGCAAGTGAAATCCGTGAGGTTAAGACCTCAAAGGATGCCACAGAAGACCCTAAAGCAACTTAGTCTGCTGAAGGGATGACTGAAGACCCTGTTGTAGCTGAGACTGCAAAAGAGAGTGATGAAGGCCCATCAATGGTTAAGACTGCTGAGGGCAAAGAAGGTCCAGTGGAAGTTGAGACTTCCATGGGTAAGAAAGGCGAAGAAGAAGTTCCTTCTCCTCAGGTAGAGTCCATGGAAGAAGAGTAAATAAGTGACCATCATGACTCACAAGAACACATCGACGTTGAATTTTTGGAGATGGATGACGAGGCTGAGTCTAGTCCTAAAGACAAACCTGAAGAGGACCCATCTGTTGAGGAGGCCTTGGCACATAGGAGAAAAACTAGTGACCAAACTTCCCCTATAAATTTCACTTTGGTTGATGGCCCACCACCTATGGTGCCATCACCTTCCCATGACACTGATAAGTCAACTAAGGAACAAACTACTCATATGGAAGAATCAACTGATGCCAATGAAGCTGTTAAGACAACTGAGGGTCAGTCAGCTCAGCAGGCTAACACAGCTACAGAAGATGCCGATGACGCTGAGACAGCCGAGGCACACAGTGCTGAAGAACATTTGAAAGGAAAGGTAAAGCTCCCGAAGTAGAAGGGGGAGAAATTACTATTTTCCCTGAGGACCTATTTGTAGAATATTTCTCGTTCGAGGCTGAAGTACCCTTGGAAGAAGAGTCAGCACTGGGAGTGCTAGATACAATGTCCAAGTCCCTGCTGAAGAGATTGGAATTCCTAATGACTATGCAATGGTATGGTTTGCTTTCGACTTTGATGTTGTGTGGCCTGAAGAGCAGTCCGCTGATGCAACCGACTTCAGGAAATCCTTCAATGCCATTTGCAATAAAATAGAAAATATGGAAAAGGGATTCACAACACTTAACCAACGGTTGGACAATAGAGATGATATAATCACAAGAGACATCCGAGGCACGATTCTGAGGATAAGAGAATGGACAATACATACAAAAGCACTGAGGCGTGAGCATGTTACATATTTCAAGTCTCTATTTGCCAAAATGGTAATTTGGAGCGCAGAGAACGCCAAATATCAGCAAAGACAAAGGGTTCACATCTTCAGGATAGATCAATCGCACAAGACTGATATGGAGTTGCTGAAGGCACAACACAAGGCAGACCTTCTCAAAACTGAAGCTACCATGCAAACAGAAATAATGGTGCTCTAGACCGAGATGAAGCTGATGGCAGCTGAGACGAAGGCACTGCGATCAGAATTTAGAGCAACACACTCCGCAAGTCATGATAAAATGGACAGGACTAATAAAAAGTTGGATCTTATCCTAGGAGTATCCTCTCAGTCGACTCTACCTCCTGGTGATGATGCCAAAAAGGGGCACTAAAAGAAAAATACGAATAGACATCACCAAAATGACATTTTTTTAATGTTTCCGTTGTCTAATACGTTTTAACAATGGTTTTTGGTATAACCGATGTGTATGAACCGTATTTTTCCGCTAATAGGCATCATTTCAGTACACTAATGTCTATAAGCATAAGATTATTCCAACAGACATCGGCGGTGGCGACGGTTTCTTGAAAACAATGTGTAAAGTTGGTTTAACATCAGGATTTAGACAACGAGTTCGTGAACCGATGTCGAAATTTTGACATTGCGTTTTTTTAAAATAAAAGTGCCAAAACGTTTTGTTATTTTTCTCAAATTTTCTATTACACGTTTTTCTCCATCCTTAATAACAAAATTAAACCCAACTTATCACTAATTAACACGGTTAACAAAAAAATCTCTCTCTCTGAGATCGACGAAATAAAATAGCTGCTCAGCTTCCGTTCTCATCTCTCTCAGATCGACGATTGTTGTTCTCCTTCCAAAGCTAGGGTTCTTCCACCGCCACGACATCGCCTGCGCTGCTGAAACTCCCGCGTCTCCAAAGCTAGGGTTCTTCCATCGCCACTCTAATTTGCTCTTACGTTTTGTTGGTTGAAATGAAATATAGATTCACTATCTGCATTTACAGAATAATAATTGGTGTCCATCGTATATCTTTTATTTTGAGTACCTTGCTTTTGTTTTTGTACAAAGTGTTCTTTGAATTCACAGCCTTTGTGTTATTTGATGTTCAATCATATAGTTTTTGGTTTTATTAAGGTGGAGATTTCTAACAGTTTCTTTTGCTCACAATGATATTTATCTCAGCCAAATGTTAGAAACTTCTGGAAAATTACAACTTTTGGACAAGATGATGGTCAAACTTAAAGAGCAGGGCCAGGGCCACATAGTTCTGATATATTCTCAATTTCAGCATATTTTGGATTTAGTAGAAGATTACTGTAACTATAAGGTATGAATGCATGACTTAAATTTATTTGATTTATTTGATATTCCAGAAAAGGTAAATGAGAATTGGATTGATGCTCTTGTATAATTTCAGGAATGGCATTATGAAAGGAATGATGGAAAAGTTGGTGGAGCAGAAAGATAAATTCGAATAGATAGGTTAAATGAAAAGAATTCATCAAGATTTTGTTCTCTGTTATCAACTAGAGCTGGGGGTATACGAATAAACCTCGCTACTACTGACACTGTGATCATATATGACAGGTAATGCTTATATTTTAGTGTTTAATTGCATTATCTCCATATTGTAGCACGATTTTTAGGTTTGCATTGTGTATCTGCTCAGTTTTGTATGTTGAATGTGGTTACTAGGACTATTCCAAATGATGTTGTGAGGGAAAAATGCATATTATAGAGTTGGTATGATGATGGACATGTTTGCTTTAGGTGGTGCTCATCTTATGTTGTTAGTATGGCAATTAGTTCAGTTAGAATAGGTTGAAATTATAGTATGGTCATCGTTATGTGAAATCCAAACTTTAAGATGGCCTTGAGAAATCTATTAAACCTAGTTGTGATTGTTTAATCCATAAAGGGACTTATTCAACTTTGTATATTTCGCTTCAGTCTAAAGTTGAAAGGACAAAAACAAAAAAAACTGTGAGAATCTTCATATGTTCCTCTTCAGTTGGAGTCCTTGAATTTCATATCTAATTGTTGTGAACTCAACCCTGAGTGAGCTGCACAAGAGATAAAGTGCTCTTATCTTTTTTTTTTTTCACTGGGAGTCCAAGTTTTATTTTCGTATAAAGCTGTCATCTGTATAACATCTCCTTTTTTTGGGCTTTGGATCTTCAATTGTTTTCCTCTGACCTTGTGAAATAGTTAAAGAAGATTGTAGTCATAAGAAACAGACTTAACAATAGGAAGTTGGGTCTGGACACCTTTCCTAAGAGCACTATGAAGATTTGAGTCATCAGTTGTATGGTGCCCAAATACTTCAACAAGTTATCCCTATTTATGACTACCATCCTGTTCTTTACCACTTTACTCACTAACCTTCCTTTTCTCCTCCCTTACATGGTATGTTTGTCTCCAGATCAACTATTGTTTTTCCTTCCCCTCCCTTTGAATTGAATAATTTCGAGAATTATTAATTGAAATAAGGGTTTGTTTTAAAGTTCTCTCTTCTAGGACATTGGATCCCCTGAGAGATGGCTAAGAAGAGATAATGTAACTAAGATAGCTGCGGGTCTGGATATTCTAGTTATTTTTTTTCGAGTGCCAATATGATTGTCTCTCCCCTGCATATTCTAGTGGTTATTTGGAAGTTTAAGTCCTTTTAGAGACTAAATACAAGAACTTTTTGGGATCACAAATATCAAAACACACAGGCAAGAGCCCAAATCATCACCAGATAATCAGCCAAGCAGCATCTTTTTGGAAGTAATAATCAGTTGAATCCAATCAAAGAACATATACACATAATTTATTCATGCTAACAAAGTTTAAAGTGGATTATATGGTGGTACCTATCTGCTAAGTGACCTGTGACATTTTGTGTCCTTCATTCTTCATTGAGACTGACAAAATATGTTTCTGATTTCATGCTAAATTCTCTTTCATTTTATCTTGTTGATGGATTGCCCTCTTTCGCTTTGCTTTTCTTCTTTATGACATCATTGGAACTTTGCACTATTGATAAGATTTCTGCAATAGCCGGCATAGAACTCATATACTCAGCATGTAGCATTCGTGTCTAAGAAAATACGTGATCATCATCATGTGAATAGATTCTATTATTATCAAAGTTCTCTAGTGTAACCATCTCTAATGTTCCAAATCCTGAAGGATGCTAATTAAGGGTTTATTTTTTTCTTATTGCATTTTTTTTCATCGAAAATAACCTAGTATTCGATTAGCCAGATTATCATGTTTCAAATGATTCTGGTAAGCAAAGCTTCACTAAATTTTCCAAACAAACAAGCACTATGCAGATGTTAAGAGTAATAAAGATAACATTTGCTTAGTTTATGCTTTCTATGTTTATGTTTGGCTGGTCTTATTAACAAGAATGGTAAACAGGCAATGTGGTGAAAATTGAGTAATTTTACCACCTAGAAGCTTAGGAAAACGTTTTTTTTTTGGAGTTTGCAAACACTCCCTATATAATCTTGTTTTCTATTGGCATTACTGTTGTAAGTTGTAGGATAAAAGCCTATGTTGGATCTATGTCTCAAACACTTAATTGTAATCAATGTTATGAGAAAATCTTTCCGAAACTGATCTATAGTCCTAATCGCTCTTGTGGTGATTTCGGAGAGATGCTATTTTGTACAATTTATAAGGCGTAGCATAGTTGAAGCTCCTGGCTTGATATGTTTTAGTTCTTTACTAAATTGTGGTTTATTAGTAATTATTGCCTTCTGCTATTTTAGTTTTATAAATAATACTCCAGGTTGTTATAATTTGTTGCCCCAAATTATTAAATAATACCAGCAACTTGAACAACTGATGTTGTAACTGATGTTACAACACCGTTTTTTACACCGGTATTTCTGCACAGCGGAAAATAAAAACACAAAGATATTAATGTGGTTCGGATTAACAAATCCTACTCCACGAGGCCACAACAACAACAACAACAACAACAACTAAGCCTTAATCCCACTACGTGGGGTCGGCTATACGGATCATATCGCGCCATCGTTTACGGTCATAAACCATATTTTCGTTTATTTCTAGGTATAACATGCCATGTTTAATAGCTTCTTTCCAAGTCTTTTTAGGCCTACCTCTTCCTCTTTTGATTTGTGTGAGTGATTCTCTACCTTCTAAACGTCGCACAGGTGCATCTAAAGGTCTCCTATAAACATGTCCAAACCATCTTAATCGTGTTTCTCTAATTTTCTTGTCTATTGGTGCTACTCCCACTTTGTTTCTAATGTGTTCATTTCTTATTCTATCTAATCTAGTGTGTCCGCACATCCATCTTAGCATTCTCATCTCTGCTACCCTCATTTTTTGTTCGTGTTCATATTTAGTCGCCCAACATTCTGCTCCATAAAGCATTGCGGGCCTTATGGCCGTTTTATAAAATTTTCCTTTCAATTTTAATGGTATTTTACGATCACAAAGGATAGAAGATGCACTCCTCCATTTATTCCAACCCGCCTGATCCTATGTGTGACATCTTTATTGATTTCTCCGTTCTCTTCAATTATAGATCCTAAGTATTTAAAACTCTTTGTTATACTCACTTCATGTCCATCAATTTTAACCTTCGTCTCATTGTTCCTGTTGTTTTTACTAAAGTGGCATTCCATGTATTCTGTTTTAGCCCTACTTATAGTAAAACCTTTTGATTCTAGTGCTTCTCTCCAAACTTCCAATTTTGCATTTACTCCTTCCCTTGTTTCATCAATTAAAACTATATCGTCCGCAAATAACATACATTCAGGGATGGATTTTTGTAAGTGTTTAGTGATTTCATCAATTATTAGGATAAAAAGGTACGGGCTTAGAGCAGATCCCTGATGCAAACCTATAGTGTTTGGGAATTCACTAGATATTCCTGTTGGTGTCCTGATACATGTTGTTATACCATCATACATATCTTTTATGGCATCTATGTAGGCTATTTTTATTCCTCTTTTTTCCAATACGCGCCACATTATATCACGGTTGACTCTATCGTATGCCTTTTCAAGATCAATAAAAACCATATGTAAATCTTGTTTTCTCTCATTATATTGTTCACATAATCGTCTAATTAAGTGTATAGCTTCAATTGTGGATCTTCCTGGCATGAAGCCAAATTGATTATCTAATATACTAGTTTCATTTCTTATTCTTGCTTCTATAACTCTTTCCCATAGTTTCATTGTATGACTTATTAATTTAATTCCCCGTAATTTGCACAATTTTGTATATCCCCTTTGTTTTTATATATAGGTATCAATATACTTTTTCTCCATTCATCCAGGCATTTTCTTAGTTTTTAGAATAACATTAAATAATTTAGTAAGCCATGATATTCCAACTCCACCTAAACATTTCCACGCTTCAATTGGTATATCATCTAGGCCAACTGCTTTGCCAGTTTTCATTTTGTTTAGTGTTTTTTCTGTTTAATGAAGTTGAATTCTACGATAAAAGGTACGGTTTCTATTCAGTTCAGATTGGCCTAGTTCCCCTAATGTGACTTCATTCCTCTTTGGTTCATTAAAAAGATTATTGAAATACCTCCTCCATCGATCTTTTATGTCCTCGTCTTTCACTAAAATGTTTTCATTCTCATCTTTTATGCATTTAATTTGGGTTAGATCTCTTGTTTGTTTTTCTCTAAATTTTGCTATTTTATATATATCTTTCTCTCCTTCTTTAATATCTAGTTTCTTATAGAAATCTTCATATGCCTTGGTTTTTGCTTCATATATTGCTCTTCTTACTTCTTTTTTTTGCGTCTTTATATCTTTTAGGTTTTCTTCGTTTTTACAGAATACAATACTTTGTAACTAGTTCGTTTTTCCTTTACCTTTTCTTGATTTCTTGATTCCACCACCATGACTCTTTATTCCATTTATTACCATTTGACACCCCTAATGTTTCTTTTGCGATCTTTTTCATTTGAGTAGTTACATAGTTCCATGTTTCATCGGCTTTGTCTTCTACTTTCCAATCAATGGTTTCTACTAGAGATTTGACAAAACTATCTCTTTTTTCTATATTCTTTAAGTTCCACCACTTAATTCTCGGTATGTTAATTTTCTTTCTCTTTAAGTGTATGTTAATAAGTTTGATATCCAAAACTAGTAGTCTATGTTGGGTGGTGAGGCTTTCTCCAGGTATTACTTTGCAATTTTTGCATATTTTTCTCGTTTTCCTGGTTAGAAAGTAGTCAATTTGTGATTTGTTAGGACCACTTTTAAATGTGATTAAATGTTCGTCTCTCTTTTTAAAAGATTACCTATAATAAAATCATAAGCAATTGCAAAGTCTAGGATGGTTCTACCCTCATTGTTACGCGAGCTAAAGCCATATCCTCCATGGACCCTTTCATAATCTTCATTATCCTTCCCAACATGTCCATTTAAGTCTCCACCTATGATGACTTTTTCATTTTGAGGATTGATTGCATTAGAGTTTCTAAATCTTCCCAAAATTTAGCCTTAGTAGCATCATCTAATCCTACTTGAGGTGCATATACACTAACAATATTTATAAGTTCGTTACCTACTACAATTTTAAGGGATATGATTCTATCTCCTTTTCTAGTTATTCTTGCTACTACTTGATCTATGAAGAGAGGATCTACAATGATACCCACCCCATTCCTAGTTCTATCCTTTCCACTATACCAAAGCTTATAACCTGTAGTATCTAGTGTCTTAGCCTTCTCGCCTACCCATTTAGTCTCTTGGATACACATAATATCTATGTTTCGTCTTTTCATAATATCTACGAGCTCTATAGTTTTACCTGTCAAAGTACCTATGTTCCAGCTGCCAATTCTATACTTTCTAATTTTCTTATTATCATTTGTGTTCCTCTTATTAGTGTGTGAGGGCTCTTGTGTATTTTTCACTACACCCAAGCCCTTATGGAGGTGTAGCGGTCCTTGCCAAGACACCGCAGTCGGACCCTGCGGCGCACTCCTTACGGGGAGCATCCTAGCCTTATCACGATATCTTATATGATCCACGCCCAGAGAAAAATAATTCCACTAATAATGAAGGTTACAGAGTACAATAATTGGACTTAAACAATTTAAAGACTCCCTCTTTGAATTGTCTCCGTTCTTGAACTCCCTTTATATTCGCCGAAACTATTCTTCCAAAATCCGCTTCAATGAAATCCCTTCACTGTTGGACGCCTCCAAATCGCGGATCGTCTTCGTCCCGAAGACTCACCTTCTTCCTCTCGAAGAATGTATTGCGTATGCTGAACACGAGAATGATTTTGATTTCAATACAAACAAACTACCAGCAGCACTTTTAAGATCCCGGATAATCCACACGATTGTAATTTCTCAATTTGCTCTCTCAATTCAATCGTGTAAATATATCTGCTGTATATTTATCTCTCTCAACGTTAAAGACGTAGATCTGCTTCTAATTAATGCTCTCTGAGATTGCACTTCCAATCTGTCTGTTGCTCTATATATAATAAAATAAGAAACCTAATCCTACACCATTTAGACTCCTAAAACTAAACTCAACTTTTTAATCCATAAGAATAACCAGATTGGAATATCCTTTAATAAACAGATTGGACCTTTAACAGACTTCTATTAAAATAAATACTCCTAAACCAAATAAGAGTCTTCTCTTTTCAAGGATTCTTGCTCACATGTCCCTGTATACAAGACATTGAATTTGTTATCCATATTAAAAATAAAAACTTAATTAACTAAATAAACTCATGACAGAATAACCACTCACAAATTCAATAATTAATTTGACAAACAATGCCAACATATCTGCGTCCAAGATTTTTGGACTTAACACAGGTTATATGTTAATTAAATTTAGTTTTAGAATGTGGATATTCGTATTGGATTGGAAAAACGCTATACAGGCACACATTTTATTCAACTGTTGAGATGATATTCCAATAGTGAGATTTGGGAAAGCCACCATTTCAAAGCAAGCAAGAATGAAGCATGTGTTAACATTTGTAGTATGATATAATCTTGCCATTAGCTAATGTAGATGGCAGTGACTAATACTTGGAGGACCATGAGGCTTATAATCCACTAGTGCTTCATTTGCAAGTGCAATTTTATTCTCCCATATGGGTGATATCTAAAGTGTTTTGTTTTTTCTCATCGTTTTCAGTGGCGTGTTCTTTTTATAAAGTAACGGTTTTGACGAAGAGACATGATTTTGACTCAATTTATTATTTATTTTATTTTTAAATTGACCGCAGTTTGTTATAATGTTTTTGGCCGTGATACGAGTCTAAGCAACGGCCGCGCCGCTGAACGCAGCGTACACTTTTGACGAATTCGAATTTTACTTATCGGACTCGGAATCAAAACTCTTACCCACTACAAAAAAAGGCAACGAACCGGCTCAGGCTGCCGCCGCAAAGCTCAATATTCCTCATCTCTTAGCCACGCTGCCCACCGCCAATTCTGTAATTCAATTATTTCTGTTAGCAAATATGAGTCGAAACTTTAAATCGCAAATCACATATTTGCACATATAAGATGGATCGAGTATACCTATTTGCAGCGGAATTGTCGATCCACATAGCCATGATTGAGCCCGTCTACAAACCTCCGTTTGATCCATGATTAAGCCATCTACATGCCTCCTCTTGATTGAATCACGAGCAACGAACAAACCCCATAGATTGGTTGAACCACGAACGAATCTCGAACCGTCTTTCTCGTTGGTGTAAATAATTACTAGAATTATTTACTTGGATGTGCACACCTTAAACCCTTGGAGAACTTTGGTGATGCTCCAAGAAGAAAACCGTAGAGAGAAATTTTAGGAGAGAGATAATTCTTTCTATGTGTAAGAGACGTTCTAATGACTTAGTCTGATTGTAGGGAGAGATATCAATATATATCTCAATCCCCTGTATCAGTTAGAGTCCTAATGGGAGAGGTTTCTAGATAAATCTCATCTAAATAGGACTCCCTATTATCTCAAATATGGATACAACCCAATTGCACCCAATATCTCCCACTCATACATATTTGACTCGACTCATTCGAATCACATCCTCATAGTTCTCATCTCACGTCTCTTCTTTCATACAGGGAATAAGGCGTGCGACCAAGCGAAAAAGCAAAGGTGAGGAGAGTTATATTAAGTCATCACCAAACTAACATAACCCTACAACTCAATAACTCGCTATGTACCCCAAACCAAGTGGTCGCACCCAGTCAAGCATCTCTAGATCCCTCAATTAAATAAATAGAGCATGCTCGACTCACTCAAATATGTTTCTATATTCATGACTAGTCAAACACATTTCGACATAGTCGCCCGGGCTATGAATCATAGAACATAAGTGCGTTACCAACCTAAGTCTTCCTTTGGCCCCACATGCTAATTAGCTTGGTCTTGACAGCTTTCCTAGACATGCTCCGACAGACCGAATCACACATGCCCATTAGATACATGCTAAAGTAGCGTCATCAAGCTTACACCTCATGACATGGTCCAAAGTGCCAAAGGGTACAAGAAAATAATATGGGCTCACACAGTGACGAAGCAGGGACCCATTCAGTTACTTTTCCATAGGCGGTTGCCTCAAAGCACACGTAGTATGAATACATGCTATGATGGAGCTCCCACTCAATTTAGGCATGTCACGCTCTAGACATCATACAAATCTTAGTCCAGTCGCTATTCAAGTGCCCGACCTGCGTACTACTCGTAGTCACTCCCAAAGTGTCATACGATAGTTCGCACATTCGGCTACAAACAGGCTTTTATGAAGTTTGGACATACTTCATAATCGATCAACTCGGATCTCATCTTAACCTCTAGTTAAGACGACTGTTAATTATACTTATTAACCTTCCTCACTACTCTAGCGCGAAGGCAATCATTCGCAAATCTCCTTATGCGTCATAATCTTTTAAGTCTCATCCTGCCCGCTCTCTTAGCGCCAGGGCGATTTCCCGTGTGAGAGGGCCAATCAAAACCTAGTGACAACTCACAAATTCAGTACCAAACACATAATGAGAATCGAACATATCTCACTATAATCACAATATGTTCTCATAGGCCACATGATCAATTCTACTTAATCCCTAGTGACTCTTATGCCTTTGGAGCATCTCTCCGAACAAAGGCTCATAAAAGGGATGAGCGCCCACACCGCTCGTAGAAATATGCCTGAGAACAATATTCACTATGCGCAAAAACCCTTAAGTGAATAAAAACCTCGAGTAAATAGGTTTGGTCTACCATCCATGTCCGACGCCCAAACCATATACCAAAGTGGTTTTACTATCACAAAGACAACAAAATACATCATGAATGTGCACGCAATGCGCATCATTTCAAGATGCCAAATTTGCCTTTAACAAATCATAGACCAATCCATTAAGATATCTAAGTATCCACATGTCGGCATCACAATAGCGCATGGATTACTTTGATATCCACTCACCAATCACACTGCTAAGTACAAGACTTACTGAATACGCACATATCGCACATCAAACATTCGACAATGTTTACTTAAATTAGCTAGCATTTCTTTTCATCTTCCGAAGATTATCATTTCTTGACTAAGAATATGATCTTTGACCATGGAGTGTAAAGTCAGCCAACACTGAGTGGCGATAACTCCATGTTCTTTCCAATCATCACATTTTCGCCATATACAATGAGATACAACTCTACATATGCTCAGTGAATTAATTGAGCATCGTAGGCCTACCAAAATGATAGCTCGATGAAATCAATGATGACTCAAGTCATAACTGAAGCTTCTTGATCAGCAATCAATGCGCTTTTACTCCACTTATTGAATTCGTCGGGTGATCCACATAGATCTCCTGATTCAACTTTCACTGAACTATGTCAACATCAATCATCCAGGACAAACCCAGACGAAAGTGGCAATAATAGATTACATATCAGGCGAATTGAGGCAATCTCACCACTTCGGGAGAACATCTCAAAAAACTTACGCTCTTCTAACAGGCGTAAATATTTCTTCCTTAGTCGAGCTACACACATGTTAATCAACTCATCTATATTGCACTTGACCTTCCGAAACCACATGTTTCAAATGGTCTTGCATCTAGACAGAAGATTAACAAGCTCTTAAACTTTATTCTTAGCCATTCCACTCATCTTTTCCTTCGCAACAACTATCCACTTAGGGCATTAAGTGAAGTCACATATTCTATCGACTCATCAACATCCACAAAAGTAATTATGAAGGATACCCACTCAATCTCATATAGATGATGGGGAATATTTCATATTCACTCCTTTACTCATGGAATTTGAGAATCCTTTACGTATGAGACTCTAGCTCCCACTATCCCAGCGATTACTAGATGAGTATAAAATACAACATCCTCGCTAGAGAAACGAGCGCCTCCTAAGGATCTTGCAACTCATATAGTTTTAAGATCTCTTTAGACTTCACATATGCTCAAGAAATCCCTTTGAGGGGAAAACTAAATCGTGCGACTTGATTCTCCACGTGAGAACATATATTCTCGAACTTACATGGGCAGACCCACTAATTTGGACTTGTTATCAAACTATAGCTCATATAAGGTTGAAGAATCATTTGGGGACACATATTTTATGATGTAGGCAACAACAAGATACACAAATCAATTTGCGCCATCATAAATCTAACCATTTCGAAGTGATTGTCCCTTTTTCGCAAGGTCATATAGCTGCAAAGTGTTTAGAACCATCATTCAACTTGTAATTTTATTTTCTTCAACTGTGTGTCCAAACTAATTAGACACGCTATTCCCGCTTCCTATTAGCGCATCTCCATCTGCTAAGAATCACTCAAATCAATTTGGCGCTTCTAACTCATGAGAGTGGGGATGTACTAACTTATAGCGTAGATAGCAATAAAGGAAAATATAATGCATTTATTTGTGTCTCACACTCATAAGTCTGTACTCAATTCAGTGGACTTAGCTTTAAAGGAAAAGTAGTCATCTTATATTCTTCCAGCAAGCTTATCCCGCTGGAAAATATTTATGCAGAGGGAGATTGACCTTAGCGAGTTAGACAATGAAGCCTCCTCGAGCTAATACAGTCGTCCTCCTAACCTCACATACCACGATATCATTAGAAGATCTAAAAGAAATACTATCTAAAGCCAAGCATCACAAAGAAAAGATAGACAAGTCTTCTCACTCAACAAATATCTTACAAGTGCATTTATCCGAGTAAGACTATATCAACACATCAAGTTGCTCACACCAACTATTGAGCTTGAGGTGACTCTTTTTAGCCTCATTTTGTGTGCTCTGTAGCTGCACGCCCAATAATAGTCATACATATTTGCTCAACCTCAACGTATGCTAACTCAACCAATATCCACAATCCACCCATGGAGAGATTTGGAAACTAGCGAAAAATAAGAGAGCAATTAAATAGTCAAACTTCATCTCAATACAATTACGAGTGAAGCTGCGAATCTCATAAGTGCACTTAATATTTGTTGATACTTAATTGCCTCATTCACCCGAGTTGGTTTATGTCGGTCAGCATAAGCGACAAGTGCACTTGTGTATTTCTCAACTTTTTATAACTAGCCTCTAGATAGGCGATTTTCATTATTAATAACACAAGTTACTAAAATTCTAAATTCAACTCAAATAGCGAATTTGGATAACTAGAGTTTTTACTTGGGAGTAAGCTCATAATCCAAAAATAGAGCTTAAACTCTTTTATTAAATTTGCAGCTTAAACAAATTAAAGCGCAAAATTAATTCTTGATCCATAAGTATATCATCGGCATCTCGACTGCGATTATTTCGAGCAATTAAGTTTTTACATTTGCGGCTTAAACAAATAAAGCGCAAATACTTTCTTTAATCCACAAAAATATTGTCCGCGTCTAAGTCGCGACAATACTGGATAATTTGTCTATTTTCATGCTAAATTGGCTAAACTAAAGTTGGTGAGTTTGGTCTAAACACATTTCAATAATTTGCGCAAACAATTAGGTACTGATCTAAAAATTTTATTCTGGATCCAAGTAATATTTATTATTTTCTTCAATTCAATGAGATCGAAAATTTGCCACCAAGGCTAGTAATCATCTCCCACCGAATTGAAGATCAAAATAAAAATTACTGATCCATGAATAAAATTATCGATGTCCATAAATAAATCATGCATGTAACCATGCGATATAAGTAATTACCAAAAAACAATATAGCCCCCATGGGCGACATTGACATATGGTGCATCATGTGGAGATAATTTGGACCAATGGTGGTAAAACAAAAAATATCCTCGTAAAATTGATGTTACATAGCCTCCAAAATCAACTCAATGAATACATGCCCTCGAAACAAAATACATATTTTCAAGGCCTACTACATCAATCTAGAAAAAGTAAAAAACGTAAATGAGGATATAGAATTACAACAATTGTCAAAAATTAACTCCCACAAAAAATATTAATATAAAACAATAAATATTCATATACATGAGCACCCATATGTCAATGTCCATAAGTCCCAACAAAATTAATGCAACACAAAAAACATTGCATACACATAAGCAATTAATAAAACATGCAACTCATTAATTAAAAATCACATAGAATGTTTTTGCTTGCACCTCAATGCGCAAAAATATAATTTTTTTATGCACCTTATGCGAAAAAAATTCCATGCATCAATGTGCAAAAAAATATTTTTCTTTTATGCAACTAATGCGAAAGAAAAAAAAATATCATTGCTACATATGTGCAGTAAACAATTATTCATGCATCATATTGCACAATAAAAATTTTGCAAGCATTTCATGCGCAAAAATAATTTTTGCAAGCACTAAATTGCGCAAAATGTTTTTTACATGCATTAATAATATAACAAAAAAAATGCACGAAAATAATTTTGCAAGGGTTCCAACGCGCAAAAAATAACTTATTATCCAATTTCTACATAAATAAAAAATAAACTGGGTTAATAACAAACAATCATCTTAATCCAATGGTGGACATTAATATGATAACTCAAAAAGTCTTGAGTTCAAATTCATGTAAGACCAACAACAGCCGCGTACATCACTTGGGCTGAACAAAAATAGATGCATGCAGTACACAACGTCTAACGCGCAGAACAAAAAAAACACTGGTCTGAACAGTGATAAACGCACATTACATCGTCAACACGCAAAACAAAAAAAAAAAAAGGGGTTGCTTGCTTATTTTTTATTATTAAACTTTTTTTTGGTTTTTTTTAATCGCGCGTCCAACTAGCCCGAGAGAACAAACAAAACATGATTACATATTTCATGGGGTGGTGGCGCAAGTTAATCATAAAATATAACTGCACGGATTTCTAGGCAAGTTTTGTTTTCTCTCAAAAACTTTGAATCCCCATAACTTATTCGATTCAAATCCGTTTTTCATGCATAATATATCAAATTAATTGTCTTTCCGATATCTACAAGTTGACATCAATATTGCATATATAAAAATGGAAAATCAGATTGGAATTTTTAAATAAAAATCAAATCCCACATATATCATTAAACTCAAGCACATCAAATAGGCGAGATCGAGCCCTATTGGCTCTGATATCACTGTTAGCAAATATGGTCGAAACTTTAAATCGCAAATCACATATTTGCACATATAAGGTGGATCGAGTATACCTATTTGCAGCAGAATTGTCGATCCACATAGCCAGGATTGAGCCCGTCTACAAGCCTCCGTTTGATCTATGATTAAGCCATCTACAAGCCTCCTCTTGATTGAATCGCGAGCAATAAACAAACCCCATAGATTGGTTGAACCACGAACGAATCTCGAACCATCTTTCTCGTTGGTGTAAATAATTATTAGAATTATTTACTTGGATGTGCGCACCTTAAACTCTTGGAGAACTTTGGTGATGCTCCAAGAAGAAAACCGTAGAGAGAAATTTTAGGAGAGAGATAATTCTTTCTATGTGTAGGAGACGTTCTAATGACTTAGTCTGATTGTAGGGAGAGATATCAATATATATCTCAATCCCCTATATCAGTTAGAGTCCTGATTGGAGAGGTTTCTAGATAAACCTCATCTAAATAGGACTCCCTATTATCTCAAATATGGATGCAACCTAATTGCACCCAAGAATTTCCAACTCAGTCCGAGGTTAACCGCCCGCATAAGCCTAGTTCGGTGGGTAAACCCGTTGGCCAGGACATGGCTATAATGGATGAGAGTGGGGTGGTCCAATGGGCTAATGCAAATGGAAAGGTTTGCATAAGGGGTTCCAATGTGACAAAAGGTTACAAGAATAACTGGTTGCTAATAAATCAGCTTTCATGTTTGGTTGGTTTCATACGTGAGACTTGGGGTTCTTTGATTCAGATGGATATTTGCATCTTGTCGGCAGAATTAAAGAATTGATCAATCGTGGAGGTAACCTTTCTATGATTAACAAATACCATTTATCTTCTTACAATTGTTGTGTCATTGATATCACAATATATTAGAATTCAAAAGCTGACAGTATGCAGACTTAATCATGTTTATCACTTATCTGATTCACATTCTAGTGTTTAGGTGGAGTAACATAGGTTCAGTGCATCAGCGTTTTAAAATTTGTCTATATACTCCATGTTAAAATAACAACTAATGGGGCAATCGTCAATGTCTAGTACTAGATTACCTGCTTTTACATATCGCATGTCATATTAGTTAACTCCTTACCGGCCGTCGAAAAGTATTTCTTGGGGTCAGATTGTGATTTTGCACCAAGTTCACTAATGTCAGACTAGTCAAATAAATTGCCTGTGATTTCATTTTTTTTTCATCCTGTTGGAGTTTGAATTTGAAAATGTGCAATTTCAATACGCATGTGGTTTGCTAAGATTATGGGGTCGCTAATTGCTATCCGCCAGTTGAAGTGCATGTGGCCATCTATTTCCAGGCTCATGAAGTTGGTCACTTTAGATGACTGGTGTTTCTTTTTCCAGTAAATCTTATTTGTCCCTTTTTTATAATTTCCACCATAGCTTTTTCTATACTCGAGAGTGGTCCATGTAAATCCAAATTTTATAACAATCCAATTTTTATAAAAATGCATATTTCTCATTAAAACCAAATTAAGTGTCCATGTAGCTTCTTGTTAGCTTCTTGAATTTGTTCTATATCATGAAACTATATTGATTTTGTTTGTTATTTCATTACATTATGTTTCTCCAATATTACATAAGAAAAGATATCACCCATTGAGGTAGAAGTTGTTCTATTGTCCCATCATGATGTTGCTCAAGGTGTTGCATTTGGATATGATTGTGGGTTGGTGCAAACAAAATATTTCCCATCTAGATATGGTTGGAAAATAAATTGGTAGTCGTGCTCCTTCAATCACCATGTAAAATGGATCCTTGTATGGTTTTGCTAAACTCGGATAATATACACAAGCATTAGCACTCGTTGGATTTTGTTTAAAAACTTTATTAGTAAGGATTTTGCATTGTAAGTTGACAAATTAGGAACTGTGAGGATCTTGCAACATTTTGGCCTTTAAGTACTCGTTTGCCTAGCCACGTTTTGTCTTTTACGTATACTCGTTGTGCACATTTTGAATGAATGGCTAAATGCAGTTTATATTTGTTAATTTTGATTGTACTTAATTGTTTGTTGATTTATATTGGTGAATATTGGTGCTATTGTCGTTAATTAGAGGGGTAAAAAATACAATATTGTTGACCGAAATGAAATCAGTTGAAAAAAACAAACAACATTGGTGATAATGTGATGTTTTAAAATGTAACGACAACAGTTATGCTATTATAGACATCGCTTTCAAAACCGATGTGGTTTCCTAACTACTAAACCAAAACAACAACACTTACAAGCCGTTGTGGTTTCAGGTATCAACATCGGTTAAAAACCGATGTTACAAAATGATGTTGTAATAGGAAACATTGGTTAAAACCGTTGTTAAATAATTCCTACTTTAACAACAGGGGCTTTAACATCACTTATGTTTCTTAAACAACAACGTTTATTAACCGATGTTGGTTCACTTATTGACATCGGTGAAAAACCGATGTTGAAAAACCCCCTTTAACATCAAGGCTTTCAAAATTGGTTTTTTCATCATTAGACATCGGTTTTTAACCGATGTCTATTAGCTTTTTTCTTGTAATGGGGGAAGGAAGTAGAGCAGAAGGAAGTAAGGGAAAGTTGATAGCAAAAGGGAAGCAAGTAGCAAGGGGGAAGGAAGTGAGATGAAGAAGCCACCTTTGAAGATAATGCTTGCCCAAACCCCTCAACAAGGTAATGTCACCGCCTCTATCCTGAGTGAGCTGCCGCAAGAACTGTTAGTAGAAAAGAAAGCTGCTTTGGCCTTCAAGAAATCTAGAGAAGCCATTGAAGCTGACTTTGAAAAAGTAAGTGAAAGGCAGCAAAACATGATCGAAAATTTCAAAGCAAAGTTCGACAGCCCCCCAGCTGGACTATTGAAGGATTACACTATTGTGAGACCCCCTAGAGAGTTAGATGTCCCTGATGCAGGATCTGAGCCAAGATCCATAGAGGAATTTCAAACTCTAACATCAGAAGGATTTTTCAGGAATATGATTCAACCTCAGGCGTGGGACTTGTACTGGGAGAAGGGATTAGAATTATACCAATCAGCTGAGAGACAACAGACTTCAAGTAGTCAGCAAGACTACTAAGGCACCCGTACAGGACACTCCAAGAGAAGGAGCAGAGTCTGGAAGGGGAAGGGGAAGGCTTGGTAGTTGTTGAAGAGGCAGAGGTACTCCATCACATCCAGGGCCTAAATATGTTCGCTATGTGAATCCCCAAAAGAAAGGGATGATCTACTAGGTTGGGCTAGATGAACTTTCCAACATAGAGGTAGAGAGGAAGAATGAAGAAGCAAGGAGGAAGCAAGAAGAAGAAAACATAAGGCTTAATAGAGAACGAGAAGAAAGGCAGAGAAGGGATGACCCAGCTGTTGTAATAACCATTAATTAATTATAGGGGTTGTATAACTTTTTAGGGGACAAATTAGGGGTTAGTTTCTTTTTAGGGGTTAAAGTTGGGTTTAGGAGGTAGGATTATTTAGTATAAATAGGTTAGAAAAATTCATACGAATTTACACCCAAATTTGCATATTATTAAGGTAATTATATTTTCTATCTAATTATCATTCAAGTTTCATATATATATATATATATATATATATATATATTATAAAATTCACAAGCTTCTTTCAATATTTTTCACAAATTCTTTCATTAATTAGTTTGATTTGTTAAAATCACATATTAATTATAATTTTTTTAATATAGAAAACGAAGGGGTCGAGGATTAGGACTTTTACTGTTCATTTTCTACATCGAATATCTATGATTATTAAGGTAGAGATTTCTATAGTATTTGTCTTTATTTAATGTTTCATGATTGTACTTCATTGATTGCAATATATGTCAAGAGGAAATAAATTCATATAAGCTAGGGGCCATGAAAAGGGTCCGGGATCAAACGTATTTTCGGGGTGAACCCGCAATGCTATATGCAGGAACTGGCCAGTCAGAGGAAAAAGAGGAAATGAATGAATTTACTGTTGTAATTATGTGAATGTTTTTCATGTTATATTAAATATTGACAGATATATCCCTACTGAGCGAGATGAAGCTCACCCCTATTATTATCATGACTTTCAGGTTGAGGAATCCGACTGAAGATATGATGTTGTGGATGGTGGAATAAATCATGCTATATTTTAAATAATTATGACCGGACTAAATTTTAGATTTATGTCTTTAATTTTTCTGGTTTATGCTTGGAACAATTGTTGGATATTTTAATTTGGAAGATGTATTATTATTATTATTATTATTATTATTATTATTATTATTATTATTATTATTATTATATTATTATTATTATTATTATTATTTTTTTTTTCCTTAAGAATTAAAATTTCTCAATAAACCTTTTTGATCATTATTGGGATCACTTTAATTTATAAAATTATGTTTTTTTTAAAAAAATATTTTCTGAATATTTTAAATTAATAAAATTGGGTTGTTACAAGTGGTATCAGAGCAGGTCTACGTTTCTGTAGACTTGTTAAAAAAATTAAAATTAAAATGTATAGTTTTTTAAAAAATAAAAAATAAAAATAAAAATCAAACTTTGTATAAGATAAAATGGTATAATAACATCCACCTCCGTCATATCTTGTCGGTATCCTCAAGGTAAGAGAATTATTAATGCGAGTGAAATTATACAATATGCTCAGTTATGTCATGATGTATTTTATTATAATTCCATGTTATTAAATTCTGCTTTAGAAATATAATACCAGTTTATATGTTAAATAAATAGAAATCTTGTATTCCTTTAAAAAAAATGTAAAAAATATACTTATAGTTGCAAATGCACATATATATAGATGACAGGAACTCGCACTCGCCACACTGCAAGAAAGAATAATAATAATAATAATTGGGGTCCGAACCATCCAATTAATCGACTCAATCATTATTTCAACTATCAAATTGAGGAGGGGGATATCATTGGAGAATATATAGTTAAAATTCACCAGTTGTGGTACAATGTGAGGAATGTCATCGGGGCTCCAAACGAACGCGCTGCCTCCCGTAGAGTGATTGATAGCTTACCCTCTTTTTGGAATGTCAAGGCTGATGACCGACCCAAAATCAACTACGGGATATTTACTGCCAGGTTATACCGTAAATGGATTGAGTTTTTGAACAATGAGGCTATGGTAGAGGATTAGGAACCATAAGAAAACCTAGAAGAAGATCCAGAAGAAGATCCAGACGAAGATCCGGAAGAAGATCCAGATGAAGATGAAGACATGGATCGGTAGAGATAGATGAGTCTATGTATTGCAATAATTGATAAATAAATCCTTACTATATATAAAGCTTAGTTGTCCTTTAATTGATCTTAATTTATTTGACCATTATATTATGATATTTAGATTTTAAGTTAGATATTTCATGAAAAATCCATTAATAACTTGGGATAAATAATAATAATAATACATTATGTATGACCTTAGGTATATGGCTCCCCGTCGTGGAAATCAAGTCAATGGTGAGAACTCTACTAACACAAGAAATCAAACCACTGCTACTGCTGGAGATATAATTGTTGAGTTTCTCAGAGGTGTGCAGAACAACGGACAACAACAACAACGCACGAGTTGTAGAACAATTTCGCCACTATCGTCCACCCACATTCAACGGACGTGATGGCCCGACAGCAGTAGAAGAATGGTTTCGATGCACAGACGAACAGAAAGTCGTATGTGCTGCTTTCCAACTTACTGAAGATGCTGATCATTGGTGGGAAGGGTATTGGAGGACTAAGACCGAGGAAGAGCGAAATGCTTTAACATGGGATGAGTTCAAAATGATTGTAATGGAAAATTTTTTCCCACAATCATATCGAGACAAGAAGGAAACAGAATTCCTTAACTTTAAACAAAGAAACATGATCATCACAGTAGTATGAGAGACAGTTCAATCAATCTAAGTCGGTTTGCTCCACACCTAGTGGATACTGATTTGAAAAAGGCTCTGAGGTTCAGAAGGGGATTTCGAGCACAACTATCAGGAATACTATCTGCTCAAGGAGATTTGGAATACTCGGTGATGGTGAGAAGGGCTCATGAGGTGGAAGCAAGTTTTGCTGTGGACGAAGAGGAGCAAAAGTTGGTCGTTTTACCTGAGAAAAGAAAATGGGATGGGGCAAGACATAATAAAAATGAAAATCAAAATAAACAGATAAAGACTGATGGAAATGCACATCCAACTACGCAAGCAGACAGGCCAACTTGCCCAAAATGCAAGAAGAATCATTTTGGAGAATGTTTAGCTGGACAAGGAAAATGCTTCAAGTGTAAGAGGCCAGGACATGAAGTCTCTAATTGTCCTCTTTTAAAAGTTGAGCGGGAAAGAAGAGAACAAGCATCCGGAGGTAGAGCTCGAATGTATGCTATGACTCATGAAGAAGCTGATCAGAACCCGAGTACAATGTCAGGTATGCTAACCATCTCTGGAATACCTGCTCTTGTACTTTTCGACACTGGTGCCACACATTCGTTTTTATCTGCCAAATTTCATGCTATATTAGGACATAAGAGTGCTAGAGTAAGTGAACCCCTTGAGGTTGGCTTGCCATCTGGAGATTCAATAACAACTGACTCAGTAAATAAGGATGTTGAAGTGAATATAGGGGGAAAATATCTTAAAGCTGATCTATACATAATTAAGATGAAGGATTTTGATGTAATCTTAGGTATGAATTGGCTTAGTAGATATCAGGCAGACATTAAGTGTCACGAGAAAGAGATAATATTCAAACTGCCAGGAAATGATGAGATAAAATTCTATGGGATTAAGTCTAAGGCAGTACCACGAGTAATATCGGCAATGAAGGCATGAAAGATGTTGAAAACGAAAAATTGTCAAGGATATCTAGTGAGTTTAGTAGATACCTCGACAGCCGAAGTGACACCTAATGATGTACCAATTGTGCAAGAATTTTTGGATGTATTTCCAAAAGACTTGTCGGGAATTCCTCCAGATCGCCAGGTTGAATTTGGAATAGATTTGGTACCTGGGGCAACACCTATATCTAAGGCACCCTATAGGATGGCGCCAAAGGAGTTACAAGAGTTAAAGGCTCAAATACAAGAACTTTTGGATTTGGGATTTATTAGACCTAGTGTATCACCGTGGGGAGCACCAGTTCTGTTTGTAAATAAAAAAGACGGGTCACTTAGAATGTGTATCGATTATAGAGAACTTAATCGACTCACAGTGAAGAACAAGTATCCGCTACCGAGGATTGAAGACTTGTTCGATCAATTGAGAGGTGCCAGCACTTTGTCTAAGATTGACTTGAGATCGGATATCATCAGTTAAAAATTAAAGAGAGTGATATTCCAAAAATGGCATTTAGAACTCGATATGGACATTACGAGTTTGTAGTAATGCCATTTGGGTTAAGTAATGCACCAGCAATATTCATGGACTTGATGAATAGAGTGTTTCATCTGTATCTAGACCAATTCGTCATAGTCTTTATAGATGATATACTTGTATATTCAAAGAATAGAGAGCAACACTCTGAGCACTTAAGAATAGTGCTAGAAACACTTCGCAAGGAAAAGTTATATGCGAAATTCAAGAAATGCGAGTTTTGGCTAGATCGAGTGGTCTTTCTTGGACATGTAATCACTGCTCAAGGAATTGAAGTGGACCCGGTTAAAGTTGAAGCGATCAACGAATGGAGTGCACCTACGAATGTGAATGAAGTTCGCGCTTTTCTAGGTTTGGCGGTGGCTATTATCGGAGATTTATTGAAGGATTCTCAAAAATAGCTGCGCCTATGACTCGACGACAAGAAAAGGGAGAAGTTTCAATGGAATGAAAAATGCGAAGAAAGCTTTCAGGAGTTGAAGCGAAGGCTAACTTCTGCATCAATATTAACAATTCCTGACCCCACTAAAGATTTTGTTATCTATAGTGATGCATCAAAACAAGGTTTGGGATGCGTGCTAATGCAACATGGTAAAGTGGTTGCCTACGCCTCAAGACAACTAAAGCCACATGAGTTAAATTATCCTACTCATGACCTAGAGTTAGGCTTTCTTTGTAGTGCATGCATTAAAGATCTGGCGCCATTACCTATATGGAGGGAAATGTGAAATCTTCACCGACCACAAAAGCTTAAAATATTTGTTTACTCAGAAAGAGCTAAACATGAGGCAAAGAAGGTGGTTGGAATTGGTGAATGACTATGATTGCACTATCAGCTATCATCCGGGTAAAGCTAATGTTGTAGAAGATGCATTAAGTCGTAAAACAAAAGGAGAAATGTCAAGTTTGATATCTGAACAAGAACATCTTGTGAGAGAATTCGCCAGGATGAGAATTGAAGTAGTGGTACCACCAAAAAGCACAGAGATAGTACTAGCATCTTTGGTGGTGCAACCTACTCTGAGAGAGAAGATAAAAGAAGCTCAACCTCGAGATAAATTTTTGAGCAAAATGAAAGAAAAAGCTTGTGGAGGGAATGTAAAAGGATTTGTTATAACAAATGATGGTACTTTGACTTATGAAGGGAGATTATGTGTTCCTAAAGAAGAAAGGCTTAGAAAAGAAATTCTCGAAGAAGCTCATTGTACGCCGTACACAGCTCACCCTGGAGGTACAAAAATGTATCGAGATTTAAGAGAAGTATTTTGGTGGCGAAGTATGAAAAGAGATATTGGAACTTTTGTGGAAAAATGTTTGACTTGTCAGCAAGTTAAAGTCGAACATCAAAGACCATCTGGTTTGCTCAAACCACTTGACATTCCAGAATGGAAATGGGAGCACATAACTATGGATTTTGTGGTAGGGCTTCCACCATCAGTCAAGGGAAACAAGGTTGTTTGGATTGTAGTAGATCGATTAACAAAGTCAGCTCATTTCCTACCAATTAAGATGACGTTCAATATGGAACGATATGCACAAATTTATATTGAGGAGACAGTGAGACTTCATGGAGTTCCTGTGTCAATTGTTTCAGACAGAGATGCGCGTTTTACTTCTAAGTTTTGGAAAAGTCTACAAAGTGCCTTGGGAACAAAGCTAAACTTTAGTACGGCTTATCATCCACAAACAGATGGGCAGTCTGAAAGGACTATACAAATATTGGAAGATATGTTGAGAGCATGTGTGCTCGACTTAGGAAGTAATTGGAAAATATTATTACCCTTGGTAGAATTCGCTTATAACAACAGTTATCAAGTGACTATTGGGATGGCTCCATACGAGGCGTTGTACGGAAGAAAGTGTAGATCACCATTATATTGGAACGAAGTTGGTGAAAGAAAAATTTTGGGGCCTGAATTAATTCGGCAAACTGTTGAGAAGATAGCTATGATACAAGCTCGAATCAAGATGGCTCAAGATAGACAAAAGTCGTATGTTGATAGGCGGAGAAAACATATACAATTTGATGAAGGAGAAAAAGTATTCCTGAAAGTAGCTCCTATTAGAGGTGTTATTCGATTTGGCGAAAAAGGAAAGTTGAAACCGAGATATATCAGACCATTTGAAATCCTTACACGAGTTGGAGATTTAGCTTATCAGCTAGCATTACCACCGAGTCTATCAAGTGTGCACAATGTTTTTCACGTCTCTATGCTAAGAAAGTACGTTCACGATCCAAGTCACATCGTGAATTATAAGGATCTGACAATCAACAATGATTTAACTTATGAGGAAGCACCAGAAGCTGTTTTGGAACGCAAGATTCACCATTTGAGAAATAAAGATATTGCTTTGATCAAAGTACAATGGAGACGTCATGGCAGAAATGATGCTACTTGGGAGCGTGAAGAGGAGATTCGTGTCAAGTATCCAAGTTTTTCAATTCCAGGTAAGATATCGAATTTCGAGGACGAAATAATATTTAGAAGAGTAGAATGTAATAACCATTAATTAATTATAGGGGTTGTATAACTTTTTAGGGGAAAAATTAGGGGTTAGTTTTTTTTTAGGGGTTAAAGTTAGGTTTAGGGGGTAGGATTATTTAGTATAAATAGGTTAGAAAAATTCATACGAATTTACACCCAAATTTGCATATTATTAAGGTAATTATATTTTCTCTCTAATTATCATTCAAGTTTCATATATATCTATATATGTATTCAAAATTCACAAGCTTCTTTCAATATTTTTCACAAATTCTTTCATTAATTAGTTTGATTTGTTAAAATCACATATTAATTATAATTTTTTTAATATAGAAAACGAAGGGGTCGAGGATTAGGACTTTTACTGTTCATTTTCTACATTGAATATCTGCGATTATTAAGGTAGGGATTTCTATAGTATTTGTCTTTATTTAATGTTTCATGATTGTACTTCATTGATTGCAATATATGTCAAGAGGAAATAAATTCATATAAGCTAGGGGCCATGAAAAGGGTCCGGGATCAAACGTATTTTCGGGGTGAACCCGCAATGCTATGTGCGAATGCGATTAGAGGAAAAAGAGGAAATGAATGAATTTACTGTTGTAATTATGTGAATGTTTTTCATGTTATATTAAATATTGACATATATATCCCTACTGAGCAAGATGAAGCTCACCCCTATTATTATCATGACTTTCAGGTTGAGGAATCCTATTTGAAGATATATGATGTTGTGGATGGTGGAATAAATCATGCTATATTTTAAATAATTATGACCGGACTAAATTTTAGATTTATGTCTTTAATTTTTCTGGTTTATGCTTGGAACAATTGTTGGATATTTTAATTTGGAAGATGTATTATTATTATTATTATTATTATTATTATTATTTATTATTATTATTATTATTATTATTATTATTATTATTATTTTTTATTATTATTATTTTTTTTCCTTAAGAATTAAAATTTCTCAATCAACCTTTTTGATCATTATTGGGATCACTTTAATTTATAAAATTATGTTTTTTTAAAAAATATTTTTAGAATATTTTAAATTAATAAAATTGGGTTGTTACAGCTGCCAAGAGAGCTTATGAAAAGAAGAAAAAGGTGGAAGAAGATAGAAATAGAAGAAGAGCAGAGGAGGATCGTAGAAGAGTAGATGATGGATCTTTGAGAAAGAAGGAAGAGCCGAGGCATTGAAGACGACTGAACCCCTTCATGTTGTATTTTATTTAACTGTAAATACTCATACTTGTAAGTACATTGTATATGCCAAAATGTACTTTAATGCTCTAATACCAGTTGTTGATGCCCTGATACATGTAATGCTCTGATACTTTGTATACGTTTGTACATTGTAAAAGTGTTGTAAAGTGCAAAGAATGATATGTTCAATACAATGACATATTATACAATCATTCTTTATTTTCTGCACTATTTACTTTTCTATGTTTATTTAAGTTTTGGTATCATCAAAAAGGGAAAATTATTGGGAAAATTTATGTACAGATTTTGATGATATCATGTAAACATAGGAATATAGTTAGATTGGGTTCCATGATAATAACTTTGCTTTGATGAAATACTTTGAAAACACAAGTGTTAAACCTTTTGAAAAAGATTGAGATCTAGTTTAGTAACTCATGATGAGAAGGCTCAATGAACCAACCGCTCTGATACCACTTGTAGGTCCCAAGGTTGGCTCAATAAACCTTTACCAAATTTTCACTTTTTAGTCCGTTTAAAATATTCAATAGAGTTGGCTCAAATCAACTAAGTCCTTGGGGGACAACTAGGTTGGCTTTCTTCAGCAAAGTTACCCACTCATTAGACTCGACTGAGCTGTTGATAGTATAACTTAGCTGCGTCAGCTAACACTTAACTTTTAGATGATTTGGTTTTAAAAAGCGAAAGACTTAACACCCTTTGTTAATTTTAAGCACATTTTTAACACTTGTTTTAGAACTTGTTATTATCAGTTGGATAGCAATATAACTTATCAGTAGATATAGAAATATAAGCAAGAAAGTAAATTGCTGAAAGTAAATGACACAAGCAAACTTATAGTGGTTCGAGGATGGGGTAATTCCTCTAATCCACCCTTCTCCAACTCCTAAAGGAATCCACTAAGTAACAGATCAAGTTACAAAGTAGTTCTCAGTCTAGAGAGAGCCTTGATCACACAGTTGGCTTCTCCTGCGACTCAGCTTCTTTACAAGACATCTGCCTTGCTACTTCAGCTCCCTTCAAACCCTTGGAATTAATCACACAGCCTTCCAACGAGCTTGAAACTTCTGGTTCGATCTTGAACCTCACCACAACTCCTTTCCACTAGGAGAGTAGACCCTTTTTCGTTCTTTAAAACTTTTCCTCTTCAACTGGTTGAAGTATTCTTTCCTTCACAGCGTGCGTTGGATCGAGTTCCTTCGAGTTTTAGGCTTGAGTAATATCTTGATAAGCTTTGAGAATATTTGTAGGTTATGCTTGCTTGAATATAGCTTGTTCTAGTAAATCGTTAGATAACCTTTTCTCAAATGATTCCTCAGCCTTTTTGAATACTTTCCCGTTGAAGAGATTGGCTATTTTCAAATGACACTTTCTTGTTCGTTGGCTTGTCTTTTCTTGGCCTGCAGAGATCTGATGTTGACCCTTCCTCGCATTTAATGACATTGCAGCTTTACAGGGTCCGAACATGCTCCAGTGTTTCCCATTGGCTTATTCCTTTTGCATATTTCTGGGCCAAACATTTTAAGACCTGGCAGCTTGGACTTATTACTATATTGAGTAATATCCTTGACTTCCTTCCAACGGATTAATATCAGTTGTCTTGACTTGACAGCTGCCTTTACCCATTTGACTTGAGTCTGCTCTAATCATGTGGAATGACTCAACTGTCACTTCAACTATTAGACTTGGCTTCTTTGCTTACTTGACTGACACTTCCACATCCTTTACACAGCTGTTCCTCAGTTGGGTCTCCTTCAGTCGAATCTTTGCTTTCCATCTTTACCATACTCAACTGACACACAACTGGGTCTTCACTCTAGTCTTCAGTTGACTTCTTGCATTCTTTGACATAGCTGACTTCACTCAGCTCTTTCAGTCCTATCTATTACAACATAGAAATACAAGGAAAATGGGGTGCCAACTTCCTATTCTAAGTTTTACATGGTATCATCAAAATATAATAAATAAATTTCCTAACACATTGCATGACTCAGATGATGATGTGGCCCTGGACTTTATTGACTCTAAGAACGAAGTTGAGTCAACTCCAATCGATCCAAAGGAAAGGGAATTGGAGGCAAGAATGAAGGAGGCCCGTGCTAAGGTTGTCTCATCAAAATTCATACTGGTTGATGGCCCACCCCATATGGTGCCATCACCTACCCATGATGTTTCTCAGGTAACTGAGGCTCAGACGACTCATAAGGATGACTCTCTTTGGAGCCAACGGTCATTAAGATAGCTAAGGCCGATCGGCTCGTGATTTCCGTAGATGTGATTGCCGATGAAGCTTCTACAGCCAAGGCACAAAGAGTTTCTCCCCAGGGAACTAAGGGAAGTGCTCCCGAAGGAGGAGTGGGACCTTCCTCAGTGCCTAATTGCTTGTATGAGATGGATTTCCCAAACATTGATGATATTCCACTGGAGGCCGACACTGCTGAAAAGTTGCTCGATTAAAAGTTCATATAAGTCCAGAAGATTTCCATGCTCTAGATGATCTAAAGGTTGTTCCCTTTGGTTTTGACTTCGATTGCGTTCTTCCTCAAGATCAGTCACCTGAGGCAGCTGATTTCAGAAAAGCCTTCAGATCCATGTGTGCTGAAATGGAGTCCATGGAACATAGTTTTGCTACACTCAACCAAAGGATTGACAGCCATAATGCAATGATATCAGGAGACGTTCGAGGAGCTGTCTTACGGATTCGTGAGTGGATTATAGAAACCAAAGCACTTCATAGGGAGCAAGTTTGCTATTTCTAAACACTTTTCTCAAAGCTTGTGGTTTGGTGTAGTGAACAAGCTCAATTTCAGTAGAGGCAAAGAGACAACTATATCAGGATGGAAAAGTCTCACTTGACTGACATGGAGCTGCTCAGACTTCAATTCAAACAGGATCTGCAACGCATAGAAAGCACTGTGCATGCTGAAATTCTTGCAGTGAAAGCAGAGGTGCAGATTCTAAAATCCGAGCAAAGGACAACACACTCCATCACTCATGACATTGACTCTCTTCTCCAACACACTCCAAATCTCTCTCTCCGTGGTGATGATGCCAAAAGGGGGGAAAAAGCAAAGGGGAAGGTGGTAGTAAGGGGAAGAATCATAAAGAAGACCTCCACCCCCATTAAAATCATTCTCAAATATCAAATTGGCTCATCTAACAGCTCTCTCCACTCTCAGCTACCGCAGGAGTTGTCAGCTGGAAAAAAAGTAAAATTAGCATTTCAACATGCTCAAATAGCTGAGACACTCTAGAAATCTCGTGCCGAAATGGAAGAAGTTGATAGAAGGAAGCATGGCAGAATAGAATATCTAAAAGCCCAGTTCCAAGGTCCACTAGCAAGAAAGCTCTAGGACTCAACTGAAGGATCCGATCCCCCAGCTGACATAGTGGCAAGATCTCTTAAGGAGTATGAAACTCTCATGTTAGAAGGATATTTTAAGGGAATGAATCTTCAAAATGTGTGGGATTTGTACTAGGAGAAGGGTTTATAGGTTGTAGAAATGGCTGAGAGGCAGCAAACTCAGTCAAGCAGCCAGTTGACTTCAAGGGCTCAACCCAGTCAAAAAATTCCCAAGGGGCGCGACTCTGGTAGAAGCAAAGGACGTGATGGGAGGTTTGGTGGAAGAGGTAAAGATTCTCCACCAAGAAGACCTAAAGATATAACGTATGTTGATCCGCTCAAAAAGAATCATCTATATTGGATGGGCTATAGAGAACTTGCAAACAGAAAAGCTATCAGGTGAACTGATGAGCTTGCAAAGAAATATAAAGAAGATAACGTAAAAAACATGTGAGAATACGAAGATAGGAGAGAAGATGAAGGCAGAAGAGAAACTACGAAAATAGGAAGAGGAAAGGAGGTTGAAGAAAGGAGAAGGAAGGAGGATGAAGAGGAGGCAACAGCTACGTTGAAACAACTGCGAAGAAATTTTGTTGTATTTTTACACATTTTAAATACATAAACGATAATGTAAGTGCATACTTGTAAAATGTTAAATGATGTTCAATAAAATAACACATTCGTACACTCATTCTGGTTTTAGCATTTTTTACATTATGATTTTATTTTAAAAGTTTTGGCATCATCAAAAAAAGAGGGAAATTGTCGGGAAAATTTATTGTATATATTTGGATGATGCTATAGAAAACTTAGATTAGAAAGTTGGCACCCTATTTTCTGTTTGTAAAATCAACTATGCCATAGAGAGGATCTATATGTTGAGTCGAACAGCCAAGTTGAAGATCGCAGAAGTTAACTGATGGACAAAGTGAAGAATCAACTGAGTTGCAGCTGAGTGTTGAAGAGAATATTTAGTCAAATACCAAAAAGTTGTCTTTGTCAGTAGACTGACAGCTGAGTCACTCCCAGATGTTTGGAGAAGACTTATAAAATGGTTCAGCAGGAAAATGACTTAAAGAAAGCTGAAGAAGTCCGTTGATATGTAAAATCAAAGAATTACTCAAAGTGGAAAGAAGACAGACTGCAACCTTAAAGTTGTTTTGCTGATAGAGTACAAAAGGTTGGGAACTAATGAGATGTTCGTAGAACACCTGCTGTATTTCAGACAAACCTACAGAGCATTAAACTAAAGTTGAGTCAACATCAATTGCTTCATAACAAGACAAGCCAACGACCATGAAGTGGAGTTTGAAAGTATGTTTATCTCTTCACCGGACATAATTTTGAACTGCCATTATAAAAGGCTAAGGAGTTTATGTGAGAGAGTATAAGATACAAAAGAGCATTCAAGAAATCTGAGCAAAGAGCATTCAAGCAAAACTATTCTCAAGCAATACACTCTATTCCTCAATCCTACATTCGAAGTCTATCTAACCAACACTTCCACTGAAAGAAAGAAAAGCTTCAAGTTGTTGAAGAGGAAACTTGTTTAAAGACAAAGGTGTCTGTACATCCAAGATTGAAGGAAGTGCAGTGAGGTTCAAGTTAGAACTAGCTTTGGATTCGTTGGAGGGCTTCATGATCAAATCCAAGAATTCAAAGGCACTGAAGTAGCGAGACAACTGTCTTGTGAAGAGCTGAGTCCCAGGAGTGAAGCGAGCTGTGTGATTAAGGCTTGCTCGGATTGTTTATCCTTTTTGTATCACGACTATTGCATTAGTGGATTACCTCCAGGAGTTGGAGAAAAGTGGAGTAGAGGAATTACCCCATCCTCGAACCACTATAAAATTTCTCTGTGTCTATTTACTTTCAGCACTTATTTGTTGCATATTTTAATTATGTTGATTGATTTATTTGCCAAACTCAACTGATAATAACTTAACTAAAATAAGTGTTGGAAAATATATTTTAACTAAAGGGTGTAAGACTTCTGCAGTTAAAACCAAGTTAGTTTGAATATTTAAAAACTCACTTCACTCAAATTGAGTTACTCTATCAACAAACGGTCAGTCAATATTGAGGGGTTAACTCTTCTATTGAGGTTGAACTAAGTTGTCTCGAAAGACTAAGATGCTACTTGTGTATAACTCTGATTTAAAAACTAAAATAAAAAATTAGTTAAGTCTTTCAACCCCCCAACTTAACACAAACACCCCTTAAGACCTACAATGATAGAACCCACTTGTGTAGATGGATCGGTCTTCACAGTCTTCAACCTTTGCGCCTTCGTAGTTGAAAGAGGTCTTGTGTTGTTCTTCGTTGTATTGTGTATTTTCTCTCTTTGATGTGTGTTTCTCTTTAAAATTTTGTGTATCCCTCTAAAATTTTGTGTCTTCAACTTTAGGGTTTGGTCTTCCTTTTATAGATGCCTTGCGATATCCCTAGTAGAGTCCCGACGAAATTAGGAAACAAATCAGTCCACAGATAGATCACACGGTCAGACCGTGCAACTTAATTTCTTCTATGTTTTGGCTTTAAGCATTTCCAACGGTCATGTATTTTTACACAGGCAGTCCATGTACTTGGTGTCCGAATTTCTTCCCTCAAACAAGTCGCACGGGAATGTAAAATGGCACGATACAAAACACACGGTCGTGTAAAAAGACACGAGCAAACTGTGTGAATGGTAATTCATCATTTCTTCGTGTATTTGATCATCTCCTGGCTTCCGACATTCCTATCTGGGTCGTTATACTGGTATCTTTTCATATTAAGCTATGTTTTCCTGCAAAAGTGTACAAGAATATGCACTATCATGCCCAACAAAAGAAACTAACCAAAACACACTAAATATTCATGAAAATGTATTAATATATATCCAAATAAGTCTCTAAATGCACGTATATTTCACACTTATCATTAAACCCGAGGCCCACCTGGTAGAAGAAAAAGGAACCCGAGACCCACCTTGCCCCGTCGTGCTTCAATACGCACTCCCACCCTATCAGGCTATGGACCCGCCAACACAATTTTCTTTTTCCTCGTTTTAATGTTTTTGTAAGGATTGTTATAATGTGGAATAGTTTGAAGTAATAGCAAGTCACCATTCTGACATATTATAATGGTTTGCCTTCTAGATCGATGACTGCCCCGACAAACCAACACGAGTATTTCTAGCGCGCTTTGTCCCCACTCACGCACACCGTGGGAGTAGCTTCCCAGGGGGTTACCCATCCCATAATTACTCCGGGCCAAGCACTCTTAACTTTGGAGTTTTTATGAAATGACCACCAGAAAAGAAAATGCATCTTGTTGGTACCAGTAGTACGTGTCAAATCTTTAAGCTCTCATCAACTATATAGTCCCATACCTACATAGTCTCAGAATCTCCTCTTTTTTTCGGGCGTAGGTTTAGTTCATTCATGTGTTACTCCCTTCTTGCACCGTGATCACTCCCCACCCTCTTCAACCCGCCCACCAACTTCTGCTTGGTTCGTCCCCGAACCACACCGTACTAGGAGAGGTCCCACTCTGATACCATCTATAACTTGCCCGCCTTCAAGGTCGGCATATGTCCCCATAACCAACACGAGTCTTTCCAGCGTGCTTCATCCTCATTCACGGGCACCCTGGGAGCAGCTTTGCTGGGGGTCCCCATCCCATAATTACTCCGGGCCAAACATGCTTAACTTTGGAGTTTTTATGAGATGAGCACCAGAAAAGAAGATGCATCTTGTTGGTATGAGTAGTACCTATCAAATCTTTTATGTTCTCCTCAACTGTATAGTCCCATACCTATACAGTCTCAAAATCTCTTCTTTTTAGGGCGTGAGATCGATTCATTCATGTTTCCATCCATTTAGAAGCCTACTAGGAGCCGCTTCTTGTCCGTGCCTTCTTGCACCGGCGATAACTCCCCTTCCTCTTCAGCCCCGAGTGCCACAGATATGACCACTACTAACTCTTGGATGTTTTATGTTATATTTCATTAATGCAGAGAATGTATTTTAAGATTTGGATCCTCTACATTTTTATTTTATAAATTTCTTATGGAATGATTGGTATGAGTTTTTCATGTAATTTGGGCTTAATTGTGGTTAGAATAAGTTGATATGCATGCGTTAACTGAGTAAAATGGGCCATATTCTTATAAAGTGGAAAATGTATTATGCTTTGCTCGTTTTGTAGGAATTAAATGATATTTGTAGCATTTTGGTGACAAATCGGAGCATTGCAGTAAAGGACCGCTAATAATCGAACGAATATATGATGTTTGGAGTCGAATTGAGAAGAAGTCAAACGAACCAGACAAGAAACGGAAAGGAACAAAGAAGATACGCCTTTATCAGGGGCGCACGGGCAGGGCGTGCGCCTATAGCACGCACGCCCTGCCCGTGCGTGATCAACAAGTGAAGACAAGTCCTACGGCAGTACGCACGACCTGGTCGTGCCAGGACGCACGGCTCGTGCGTCAACTCAGCAAAAGATTATTCCTACAGCCTGACGCACGGGCTGGTCGTGCGTCAGGCAATGGCCCGTGCGTTTGTGTGGGAAAGTCAGGTTTTGACGAATTCTAATCAGGTTTTGACCCAGCGGGAGTACAAATAGAGACGAGGCGGCCCCAAACAAAGGAGAGACTGATATTTGCCCTAGAAAGCAGAGAAAAGAGCAACCTTCTGCCGGAGGATTCGAGAGATTGATCGAGGACGCAACCCCACGCTTGAGGATTAGATCGAGAGATCATCGACATCCCTGAGTATTCTCATTCCATTGTATCTTTTATTTTCGATTAGTTAGACATGAACATGAATGATTTGTCTATGAATTATTTATTTCTCATGTGCAGCTAAACACCTTGTGATTCTGGGGTTTGGGATTATGTTAATGCATACTTTTTTTTGATGTTAATTGCAATTGAAGTTATTATTTCAAACCCTATTTGAGTACTCTGTTTTATTTCTTGTTTTTCAAATGGCCATTGGTTTAACTTGTTTTGATGTATTGATTCATAATTCGAGAGATGAGTTTCAATACTAGATCTTGAGTACTTGACATGAATATTTGCATGATTGAGAAGTCTGTGAATATTTGTAAGGATTAATAATCTTTTGTGCTTTTGGGAGTTGGATATATTATGTTGAGTAGAGATGCTAGCATAGATAATCCAATCAACGTTTTTATATACATCTCAAGAGAGAGGGTAAAATACTTTCGTGATTGTCTTATATGGAAGAATAATAATAACTTTGGTTGTGATTAATCAGATAACAAGAGGGATATTAACTGAAACCATAACACTGGAATCCATTCATCTCCTTGATCTTTCAATCAACTCTTACTTTGTCTTTTTATGATAAATTCTTGTCTTAGTTTTATAAACCTATCATCCAATTTCTATCGTCTAGATAAAAATAAGACTATTACAATCTCAATACTTAGTACATTAATTTATTAGTCTCTGTGGATTCGACCTTGCTAACCCTACTCTATAATCTACACCGTACACTTGCGGTGAAGCTAAAAATAAGGCGAATAAGTTTTTGGCGCCGTTGCCAGGGACTAATTAAATTTTTAGTACTAACATTGCGATAAATATAATTATTTTTAATTTAGATAATTTTTTTATTTTTATTGTTTGTTTACTTCTATTCCTACTGTGTTGACTTGTTTCTTTTAGTTGGTTCAGGTAATGCATGAACACTCGCTCGAAGCAGAGAGAATTAGCACCGTTCATACCGGAGGTTGAGGCATTTGCTAGGCGACTTAGTGCAGCTACTAAACGGGCAGAAAAACAACAAGATCATACTATGGGGGATGTGGAAGAAAACAATGGGAGTAATAACGGAGGCAATCACGGAGGTAACATGGGGATCAACAGGGTCATTAATGAGTTATCGATACCAGAAGTCCATGCAGTCCAGCAGCAAGCGATTCGCGATTACTTTCACCCTCAGACAAATCGCAACTATGGTGGAATTGCCAATGTCCCAATTAATGCGAACAATTTTTAGCTGAAGCCAACACTGATTTGGATGGTCCAGCAGAACCAGTTTGGGGGTTTTCCATCTGAGGATCCCAATTCTCATCTTGCGAACTTCATGCAAATTTGCAACACGATCAAGATGAATGGGGTAACTGATGATGTTATACGTCTGCGCCTATTCCCTTTCTCTTTAAGGGATAAGGTTAGAAACTGGCTAGGCACTTTAACTCAGGGGAGTGTGAATACATGGGACGAGTTGAGTCAGAAGTTTCTGTTTAAATTCTTTCCACCAAGTAAGACACTACAGCTTAAGAGCGAGATCACGCAGTTCAGACAGTTTGACTCCTAACCACTGTATGAGGCCTGGGAGAGATTCCGGAATTTACTGAGGAGGTGTCCGCAACACGGGTTTCCAGAAGATCAGCAGCTTTGCTTCTTTTATAATGGGTTGATGGGACATACTAGATCGTTTGTAGATGCCGCAGTAGGAGGCGCTTTACTCGCAAAATTCCCACAGGATGCATTCAACTTGCTTGAAGAGATGGCAATGAATAGTTATCAGTGGCCCTCCGAGAGAACTAATGTGAAAAGGGTAACCGAAGTCTCGATTGCACTCCAATCAAGGCATTGACGATGCTCGGATGACAACATTGACAAATCAGTTGAGTGCTCTAACTCAAGGGACAGAGGTAAACATGGGTGCAAATAATGGGGGAGTTCCTCGAGATCCTATGGAGGAAGCTAACTTTGTTAATAATCGGAATTTCAACAATTACCGGAATAATCAGACTACTACCCATTATCATCCGGGTCCGAGAAATTATGAAAATTTTTCCTATGCCAATACGAAGAACGTAATGCAACCACCGCCAGGGTTTAGTGTGACAAGTGGTGTCATTAATTCTGAGGCTAAGCCATCTATGAAGGACGTCCTCACCGCATTTATGAATGAAACGAGGAACCGGTTAAATAAAGATGAGGCTAAGATAGACAAGATCGAAGCACATGTCACGCAGTTGGCCAACATTGTGGGTTCACAAATGAAAAATCTAGAAACTCAGATTGGCCATTTAGCAACGATCATCGGTGGACAGCATCAGAAGGGCCAATTTCCGAGTAACACAGAAGTCAATCCGAGAGAACAGTGTAACGCCATTTGTCTGAGGAGTGGTACGGAGTACGAGGGGCCGAACATTCTGGGAAGTAATGAAAAATCTGAACCACGCACGACCCGTGCATCGACGCACGGGCAGCCCGTGCGTGGTGCCGTGGAAGACCAGGAACAGGGAATGAGACGCACGACCCGTGCGTCTAAGCACGGGCAGCCCATGCGTGATACCGAACGGGTAATTTCGACCCCGGGAGATGAACACACTGTAGCAAAGGGCGACGTTGAGGTTGAGAATGGAAACAAGGGACATACGGACGAACAAAAAGGGGCTGAGAAGCTTAAATCTTTCTCTAACTCTGTCCTTTCAAAGTTTTCTATACCACTCCCTTCCCCTCAACGTTTTCAAAAGAAAAAGTTAGACGCCCAATTTTCTATATTCGTAGACATCTTTAAGAAATTGCATACTAACATACCTTTTGCAGACGCATTGGAGCAGATGCCCAATTATGCGAAGTTTTTGAAGGAAGTGATGTCTAAGAAGAAAAAGTTGGCAGAATTCGAGATAGTTAACTTGACTGAAGAGTGCAGCGCGATCATTCAGAGGAAATTACCACAGAAGTTCAATGATCCAAGGAGTTTCACTATCCCTTGTGCTATTGGTGGTGTTTTCTTTGATAAAACACTTTGTGATCTAGAAGCAAGTATTAACTTAATGCTCTTGTTCAGGAAACTTGGATTAGGAGAGGTGAAGTCATCCACGGTCACCTTGCAGCTTGCGGATAGATCACTCACATATCCTAGGGAATCGTGGAGGATGTGCTCATGAAAATAGACAAATTTATATTCCCCGTGGACTTCTTGGTGCTTGACATGGAGGAAGATCGAGACGTCCCTCTGATACTTGGGCGTCCATTCCTAGCCACAGCAAAAGCCTTGATAGACATGCAAAAGGGAGAGCTCACATTACGAGTTAATGATGAGCAAGTGTCATTCTCTATCTATAAGGCTGTGAAAACTCAGGATCAAATAGAGAGTTGTAAATCTGTATCAGTCATTGATTCATGTACTGACACTTTTAACTCGAGCGATTGTGTATGTGATTTAGATAATGTGCACGAAGTACTGAAAAGTGAGAAAGCGAAGCACACGAAGAGAGACAGCAGCTTAGAAGCACGCGTGTACTGCCGCTCGCACGATGCAAACGAGAAAAATATGGCCTTTAACCGACGTGTGAACCCTCCACTAGAAGCATTCAAAGGAAGCTCGAATTTATGCAAGTTGGAATGGCAAGGAGAAAGGCATGAAGGGGTGACATACATCACCTTGCGAGATTAGTGATCGAGAATTACAGGCGTCAAGCTATAGTCGTTAAATTTAGGGCTTGTTGGGAGGCAACCCAATGGTTTGTTGTTTTCTTTTTTTTTTTTTCGTTTTTCCCTTTACTAAGTTAGGATTTCCATATTTTATTAGGTTTAAAAAAATCACTTTGCATGGACGCACGGGTGGCCCGTGCGCATACGGCACGTGCATCGTGCATCATTGTACTATCGTGTGGCGAATTCCTAGTATGCATTCCCAATCCACACTTTTCTTTATTGAAATTCTATCTTTCCTTGTATGCGATATAATTTCATTCAAGTTTGGGGGAGAGATAGTTCATTTTGATATGAAGGGTGTGGAGAGAAATTTTTTGCATTCATATAGTTGCATTTAGAGCATGTAGATTGCATTGCATTAGACACATGTTTACAATATTAGCACATTTATTTCTTTAGCACGTTTATTGTTTTATTAGGACTTTAGGGAGTGAGTTGACCGTTTTTGTGGTGTTTGTTGTGACCTTGGGAGCATCTTTGAAACAGTTTGTGTTGTTTTGAATTGGGTGTTGAGTGTGAATTGATCGTGTTGAGAATAGATGATATGGAGCATGCGAATATTGAGAACATGGTTGTTATGCTTTGAATTACGCAATTGCAAGCCTGTGAGCTTTCAGATTTTACTGCTTTCATATTATGCAGTCTTGTTTGTTGATTGAGTGTGTCATTCATGTTGATTTGAATTCTAGAACTTGCTCTAGTATCTCTGTCAAAGCTACATGTTGTATGTGATTTATAAAAATGATTTAAGGCCATTTTTGTTAAGCATTTTGCCTACCTAATGACATTGAATTGTCCTAGTTAGCCAATATGAGCCTGTTGCCTAATTTTTGATAAGCCACATTTCAAGCCTTAACTTGATATATATGTTACCCAAGACTTAAGCGTATAGCATTGAGTAAGGGGATTAAATAAGGTTGAATGGGAGGATGTCGAGAATTAAGATAATTATGCAAGTGTTGGTTGATGGGAATCAAAAAAGAAAGAAAATGAGGAAAAGAAAGGATGAATACTCACGAAAGAGTCGAAAAAAAAATCGACTTTAAAAGTGAGTTTGCTTTGAATAAACTTGTAGGCTGGGATTTGTGATGTGAGGCAAAAAAAAGAGGAGTCTATAAAGAAAAGGAAAAAAGGGAGAAAGGAAATACGAAAAGTTGATAAGAACGAGAGGTGATTGGGGTAGCATATTGGGATTGAATGAGTGTTTAGTGTGAGTTTTGCATGTATTTTAGACCATATTTATGGCTATAATTATTTATAAACATGCAATAACTCATATGAAATGGTATATATTCGCTCTTTGTGGAAAAGGTATTACGTTTTGCTCGTTTTGTAGGAATTTAACGATATTTGGAGTGATTTTGTGAAAAATACGAGCATTGCGACCTAGAAGCATCAAGAATCGAGCTATTACACCCAATTGGAAGCCAATTATATTGAGTCTAGAGTCATAGTAATGATTCGTGTGTCAAAAGAAGCATGGATGGTCAAACAACGAGGGGATTTATCTCAAGGAACGTCCAAATGCGTCTGGAATTTCCAGCACTAGCAGGGTTTAGTATTTTGGTCATATCTCTCTCTTCAAAATTGATATTGAGCTAATTCAAGTGGCTACGGAAAGCTAAGAGAGAGGGGTACAAATCTTATGAAGACCCTATAAGCAAATTCGGACGTTTGGGTGACGCACGGGCTGGTCGTGCTCTAGAGCACGGCCCGTGTGCCTTTCAGCTATTTGACAATTTCTGCGGCACCCAGCACGAGTTGGGCATGCTCTAGGCGCACGGCCCATGCGTCTGTGCGGGAAAACAAAGTTTGACAGATTTCCAACTAGGTTTTGACCCAAAACGAAGTATAAATAGAGATGGGGTGGCCACAAACGAAGGGGCGCTGATTTTTGCCCTAGAAAGCAGAGAAAAGAGCAATCTTCCACCGGAGAATTGGAGAGATCGATCAAGACCGCAACCACACCTTCGAGGATTGAAGATAGATCGAGAGATCGTCAACATCCCCGAGTTCACTCATTCCATAGTATTTTTATTTTCAATTAGTTAGACATGAACATGAATAATTTGTCTATGGATTATTTATTTTCTATGTCTGGCTAAACTTCTTGCGATTCCCGGGTTTGGGAGTAGGTTAATGGATACTTTTATTTGATGATTAATTGCAATTGAAGTTAATGTTTTCCAACCCTATTCAAGTACTTTTCTTTAATTCTTGGTTTATCAAAACACGTTTGGTTTAACTTATTTGATGTATTGATTCATAATTCTAACCGATGAGTTTCAATACTAGATATATGAGTACTTGACATGAATATCTTGCATGATTGAGAAGTATGTGAATATTCATGAGGTTTTATAATCTTTTGAGCTTTTGGGAGTTGGCTATCTCATGTTGAGTAGAGATGCTAGCATAGATATTCCAATCAACGCTTTTACATTCATCTCGGGAGAGATGGTAAATTACTTTTGTGATCGGTCTATAGGGAAGAATACGTTTAACTTTGGTTTGATTAATCTGATAATAAAAGGGGATATTAACTGAAACCATAATCCAGGAATCCATTCATCCACTTGATCTTTTAATCAACTCTTTGCTTTGTTTCTTTTAGGATAAATTTATGTTTTAGTTTACAAAACCAATCCTTCAACTTTCGATAGTCTAGATAAAAATAAGGCTATTACAATCCAGTATTTAGTACATTAATTTATTAGTCCCTGTGGATTCGACCTTGCTAACCCTATTCTATAAACGGCACCGTACACTTGCGGTGAAGCTAAAAAATAAGGCGAACAATGAGAATATTTGATTGAATGAAAGATGTGTTTACCAGTCTATACGCTTAAGAGTGAGTCACATTTTCCATCTTACCCTAACCAAAGAGCCTTCATTACAACCAAAATAAAAAATCCTTTTTGATTTATGAATTGCATACATTCGAGTGGCGGAGATGTGAGACGATTTGCAAGCTTATGATAATTGTTCAACATTGATATGATTTCAGCGAAAACACGCCCCTTATTATTCTTGAGAAGAGAGTATACACTTGATCTGTGAGAGTCGTGATTCGAAGCATTTGCCATGGTTTTAATTGACATGTGCTCTGTGTTAGATGTTCGAGGCTTGTTGATTTATTGCTTGACGTCTATGGATAAACAACATGAATTTTGATGTGTTGCTCTTGATTGCCCTTCATTACTTGTAGGCCCCAAGGGGTGTGAGTAAGGTTTAGAAGGGGGGGTTGAATAAACCTTACCAACTTTTTGATTTTAGTCCTTTTAAAATAATACAGAGTTAAATACACAGCTAACTCCTTGAGGGATAGCTAAGTTAGTTAACCAAATGAGTTAGCCACTCAACGACTTCGATTGAGTCATTGATAGAATAACTCACTGCTTTAGTCTAAACCTTAACTTGGTTGTGATGAGATTTTCAGCGGAAGACTTTACACCCTTGAATTTGGTTTAAGTTTGTTTTAACACTTGGTTTTAGCACTTTGTTAATTATCAAGTGGATAGCAAATTATCAGCAGATATAAAATGATATGCAGAAAGTAAATACTGAAATGTAAATGACACAATAATTTTTATAGAGGTTCGAAGATGGGGTAATTCTTCTACTCCTCTCTTCTCCAACTCCTGGAGGAATCCACTAAGTATTGATCAAAGTACAAAGTGGTTATCAATCCAGATACAAGTCTTGATCACACAACTGACTTGATCCTTTGGGACTCAGTCTAGAGATGCCTTGGTCACATAGCTGGCTTCTCGTCCGACTCAGCTCTTCACGCAGGGCTGCGCTTGCTACTTGAGCTCACTTGCTCAAGCTTCTTGGATTTGATCACGAAGCCCTCCAATGACTTGAGATTGGTTCGACCTTGAACCTTTCTACAATCCTCCTTGGAATGTAGACCCTTTTTTATTCTTCAAAAGTTTCCTCTTCAACAGTTTGAATTTGTCTTTCCTTCACAGCTTGGTGTTGGATCGATTTCCTTCGAAATTTAGGCTTGAGGATTTGCTTGAATAACTTGAGAATATTTTGCAGGTTACAGTTTGAATAATAGCTTGAATGGTTCAGGTTGTCAAGGTAACCTCTTCTCAAAGTGATTCCTCAGCCTTTTATAGTGAACTTTCAAAAATCTGCCCATTGAAGAGATAGGCTGATTTTCAAAAGTCACTTGTGTTCGTTGGCTTGTCTTGTTGCAGTCCTTGATATTGACATTTTCTCGTATTAAATGAACATTCACTTTTCGTAGTCGACACAAGGTGCGATGCTTCCCATTGGTTTATTCCTTTTGCACGCTTCTGGGACTGAGCAGTTTAAGACATGGTAGCATGGAAGTATTACTTGTTTAGGTAATATTCTTGACTTCTGTGCAACAGATTCTTTTCAGTTATCTTGACTTGAGTCTGCTCCAATGATTGAGAGACTCATCTGTCACTTCAACTTGAGACTTGGTTATCTTGAGTTGACTTGACTGACACTTCTCACAGCTGTATCCCAGCTGATACTCCTTCAGTCGAGTTCTTGAGTTCTCCTTCTTGCCATACTCAGCTGCTTTATAGCGGAGTCTTCATTTTAGTCTTCAGTTGACTTCTTGCATATCCAGGCATAGCTGACTTGACTCAGCTTGTACAGCCCTATCTATTACAATGCAAATTACAAGGGAAATGGGGTGCCAACTTTCTAGTCTAAGTTTTACATGGCATTCCTCAAAATCTAAGCAATAAATTTCCCAACAATTTTCCCCTTTTTGATGATGCCAAAACTTAAAACATATATACAAAATGTAAATAGCAAAGATACATACAGACAATGTAGAAACAGAGAATGTATGCGTAGAATCGATCTTTTTATTGATCATAATATTCTTGTCCTTTACGCAACTGTTTACAAAGTGTATCAGAGCAAACATAGAATTCTATATCTACGCAAAAATATAGAAATTCCGTTTCTTATTCAACGTCTGAGAAGACTTACATACATATGCATTTACAATAGTAAAATACATGAAGGGTGGACAAACAACACTTCATCGCCTTCATTGTCTCCTTTCCTTCCTCTTTAGCTCTGTCGTCTTCTGGTCTCTTTCTCTTTTTTTCTTCTTCAGCTGCTTTCTTTTTCTCATAGGCTCTTCTGGCAGCTTCGTCTTTTCTCTTCCTTTCTTTTCTTCGTTGACTCTCTTCCCACAAATGATCTTGTCTCTTATTTTCTTCTTCAATCCTGTTGACATAGTCGATTCTTCCTTGCCACTTCAAGATTTGCTATGGCATCAAATCCACCCAATAGAACCCTCCTTTCTTCCCCCGGATCTATGTATTCGATGTTTTTGGGTAGAGGTCTAGGTCTGAAACCTCTTCCTCCACTCGCTTCTACCTCTTCCTCTCAGGTGTGTATTGTCTTTGGGGCCTTCTTTTTCCAAAGAGTGAGGATCGCTAGAGTCTCATTTGTCGGCTTCTTCGCACAGCTTGAGGCCTTTTTCCCAATACAAGTCCCAGGCTTGGGCCATGGACATGCCTTCAAAGTATCCTTCGGATTCGAGCGTTTTGAATTCATCAACAGATCTAGGCTCGTTTTAGATGTCCGAAATGGCATCGTGTCTCTTCCCCGTCGAAATGCCTCCGTATTGTTTCAATTTGTCCATCGCACGGGCATCCATTTTTCTTTCGACCTCCTTCATCTCTGCTTCTATGATTTTTCTCTTCTCAGACATGGCCACAGCAGAGTGTTGGAGCGGCAGAGTCACTGGAAGTTTGCTTATGATGTCAGCTGTGACAAGTCCTTGTTGAGGGGTTCTAGCAACCATTAAGGTCATATCCTTTGAACCTTCCCCCTCAACTACTTTTCCCTTATCTTTCTTCTGCTCTTTAGCTGTTTTCTTCTGATTCTCAACAACTATGTCCTTCTTCTCAACTGCCGATTCTTTCAACGTCTTTAGGTATTCCTCTTCCCCCTTTTTGGCATCATCAAAGGAGAGAGGAACCCCTAGGAATAGACCAGCCAACATGAAGTCCAGGCGGCTGATAGCTAAGTTGTGCTTAGTCCGTGCGGAGTATCTTTGCCGGAATTCTGAGCGGGTGGCTTTGGATTCAACTGCCACCAGCTTCATTTTAGCCATGAGCAGGCTGAATTTATTTTCCATATTATCATCGACGCGCAGAAGTTCTTTCTTGTGAAATTAACGCAGCAGTTGCATTTCAGTATTGTGGGAGTCATGCATTCTGTCAATATTTTCTTGCATCCTCCTCTTCATGTTAGCATTATCAGCACTCCAGATCAACAGTTTATTGTACAATTCTTTGAAATATCGGACCTGTTCCACACACATTGTCTGCTGTTGTTGCCACCATTCCCTGATTCTGACCACTATTCCACGCAGATCGACTGTAAGATTTACATCTCTGTTATCCAGCTGCATATCCAATGAGGCTTGGTGTTTTTCCATCTTCTCAATTTCTCCAAAGATTGCCTTGAAGACTTCTCGAACCTCAGCTGTCACCTCTGTCTCAGCTGGCGGCCAAGCAGCATCAAAATCAAAATTTGCGGGGATGATGGTATCTGTGGGAATGATCGGATCGGAGTCCGCGTTGTAGCGTCTACGCTCTCTAATCAAGTTTCTTCATCAAGATCAGGCAGCTCCAGTGAGAAAGGGAAAGTTTCTTCAAATGCATCATCACGGACATATGGGATATGTTCCACGGTTACTCATGCCCGTGATGTGCCCGGTTGAGTCGAATCTGCTGCGATCTTAGGAGCCTCGTGATTGGTATGATTTAGCCGGGGACGTTTGTGGTATTGACCCGGTGGTGAGCCTCACTGTCTTAACAGCTTCTTCGATCTCAGCTGGTTTTTCCTTTTGAGTTATCTGTTCCTCGGCCGTATCAGTGGTGTCATCGGAAGATGATGAAACTTGAAGGGATGGCTCATCATCAAAATTGAACGTTTGACGAGTAGCCTTAAGGTCCGACTTACTCGTACTTGGAAGAACATCCTCGGTGAGTCTTTTGGATGAGCAACGGGGGAGGGACTCGGCTTCATCTTCTCCTTCGGATCCCGAAAAGGTTATGTCAGGGTTGTCTTGGGAATCGTGAAGGGCACTTATTTCCTTCTCAGATGCATCAATGATAATAGGAGGGATGTTCTGTGTTTCTGCCTCTTTACCTCGGGAAGTATCAACCTCCCGTAGGCCTTCATTACCTCCTGCAGTCTCAACTGCAGCAAGGCCTTGGACATTCCCTTCGACTGCACTCACTGTCTTAGGGTCTTCTGCGTGGCATCCACCGAGTCTCAACTCGTGGATTGCACTTTCGGTGCCAGTGTTAACTCCCGGCGAGAACCATCCTCGTGCCTCGATCGCATTAGCATTAGCGCGTCCTCGGCGGCTGCAGAGCGATTGGCACTTCACCGAGACAGACTCATCCGCCCGAGCTTCGGTGACAACCTGTTGTGTTTTTTTTCTTGTTCCTTCTCCACTTCGCCTCCTGGATTGATGGTGGAGTCATCTGCAACATCCTCCGACCTAGCCGCAGTGGAGGGGAGTTTCCCCTCACCGTGTCACCTCTGTCTCACCGGTGGCGGCCAAAAGACATCAAAATCAAAATTTGCGGGGATGATGGTATCTGTGGGAATGACTGGATCAGGTCTGACGTTGTAGCGTCTCTGCTCTCTAACTGTTTCTTCATCAAGATCAGGCAGCTCCAGTGAGAAAGGGAAAGTTTCTTCAAATGCATCATCACGGACATATGGGATATGTTCCACGGTTACTCATGCCCGTGATGTGCCCGGTTGAGTCGAATCTGCTGCAGTGCTAGGAGCCTGCGCAGTTGACTGTGATTTAGCTGGGACCGTTTGTGGTATTGACCCAGCTGGCTGAGCCTCAGCTGTCTTAACAGCTTCTTCGATCTCAGCTGGTTTTTCCTTTTGAGTTATCTGTTCCTCGGCCGTATCAGTGGTGTCATCGGAAGATGATGAAACTTGAAGGGATGGCTCATCATCAAAATTGAACGTTTGACGAGTAGCCTTAAGGTCCGACTTACTCGTACTTGGAAGAACATCCTCAGCTGAGTCTTTTGGATGAGCAACAGGAGAGGACTCAGCTTCATCTTCTCCTTCAGATCCCAGAAAGGTTATGTCAGGGTTGTCTTGGGAATCGTGAAGGGCACTTATTTCCTTCTCAGATGCATCAATGATAATAGGAGGGATGTTCTGTGTTTCTGCCTCTTTACCTCGAGAAGTATCAACCTCCCGTAGGCCTTCATTACCTCCTGCAGTCTCAACTGCAGCAAGGCCTTGGACATTCCCTTCGGCTGCACTCAGTTGTCTTAGGGTCTTCTACGGTGGCATCCACCGGAGTCTCAACTCGTGGATTGCACTTTCGGTGCCAGTGTTAACTCCTGGCGAGAACCATCTGTGCCTCGGCCTCGACCGCATTAGCGTCCTCGGCTGCAGAGCGATTGGCACTTCACCGAGACAGACTCATCTGCCCGAGCTTCATCAGTGACAACCTGTTGTGTTTTTTTTTCTTGTTCCTTCTCCACTTCGCCTCCTGGATTCATGGTGGAGTCATCTGCAACATCCTCCGACCTAGCTGCAGTGGAGGGAGTTTCCCCCTTAGCTGTCACACCAGCTGAGTGACTTGTGATGGGGTCACTCTTCTCCAGACTCCCGGTTGTGTCCTTTGAGTGTTCAGTCGTGGGGGCAGGTGGTAAGACACCTTCAACAGGGGTTGGCTCGACTTGGGTCCCCAAGTTCCCAGTTTCATCGCCAATTCCCCTTGATCCATCTTCTGAGTGAGCTAGGGAAGTGGTTGCAGCAATAACAGTGGCAATTTGCTGTACCACTCCCAATGGATAAATTTCCAGCTGAGATTTGGAAGACTCTCCTGGTCCTTCCGTCAGCTGTTGCTCATGCATCATCCTGGATTCCCGCATGGCTTGTTGCATTTCCAACTCCTCTGTAGCAGCAGCTGGGTCCAAGTCCACATCACTTTTTGAGAGTACGTCAAGATAAGGATGAGTATGATCAGTGGTTCCAATGAGAGGACAAACGTTGGCTTTCTCACGAGCTTTTGCTTCCTCTGCTGCTCTAGCCTGTTCGTTCTCCTTCCGAATTTGTAGCATATTAATACAGTTATCCTCATCAAGGGCTTGCAGCACTGTATCAACTTCAAGGAACCTGAAGAGTTCCTCTTCCATTTTCTCCATTCTTGCAGGCGATTTTGGATGTCTGGATACAGTGGAGAGTACATAATTACATCATCATCGTCCTCATCATCATCTCCCTATTGCCCTTCCTTTCAGGAATAGAAGGCAACATACTCTGCTGCTCAACTCCTTCAGCAGCATCCGGGACAGGTGGAGACACAGTCCTGTCAATAGGGGATTCTGTTGTCTCTGCTTCTTCTTGTTCCTCAGTTGTTCTGTCCACAGCTGGGTCTTCGATGTGCCTCTGCTGATTGGCCTCAGCAGACTTGGCGGTTTGATCAATAATTTACGAGATCGCACTTCTTGGCATCCTCGGAGATCTTTTCCACCGAGTGGCGGACTCACTTTGTCTTCTCAAGCTCTGAACGCCTGGTAAGTCGTCTCCTTCTCTTAGTTTTCACCAGAGGAATGTCTGGTTCTACTTCCTCCGGTTCCTCAAAGGTAAAGGCCTTTGGAATCGCCTTAGAGGCAGCTGCCTTTCTCACCTTGGCAGTCCTCTTCTTTTTCATTCCTGGAGAAGGTATTAAAGATTCCTTCTCCACTGCGGCTGCAGGGGCAGGAGACACGGCTGCAGGGGTAGGTGACTCGGCTGCAGGGGCAGGTGCATCTTTCATCTTCTTCGCTACTGGGGAAGCAGTCTTCTTTCCAGCTGCATGGGTAGCTTTCTTCTTCGAAGGGGAGGCAACAACTGTTTCGTCGGGGTCAGCTGATTCCCCCTCACTAGTGTCCGCCCTCTTGGCATAAGCTCTCTTCTGGGCTCCAGACAAGTTAGCCCAAAACATTTTCTTGTTAACATGGAATGATTTTCCATGTCGAAGGGGAACACCCTTCACCTCCATCAAGCGGCCAATTACAAGGCCATATCCCGGAGATCCTCCAAATGACCCATCATCCTTGAAGGACTTATTTCCAACATTCTCGCGATGTTGTAGACGACCGCCCCCGGTTTACCTTCTTCTCCTCCATGATCGCAGCCATGACGATCAGCTTGATTTTGGACAGCTGATTAAAGCTTCCAAATTTTATGTCTACACATTTGGCAACAATATCCAACAGCTTATAATAATCTTCCTTCAGTAGCTTCTTGTCTGCTGTGTGTGTAGAACTTTAGCAAAGACACTCTGGTTTGGCCACTTCCTTCCATGCAAAGCCCAAGTTTACATCAGCCTCAAATATCTCCGGCACTCCTTCCGACGGCAGCAAACAATACTCCGCTAGATCTTCAGCAGTGATTGTAAACTCCTTTCCGTGAATAGAGGACTTGATGCCGTCATCGTGAACCTCAACGTTCACGTAGAACTATGCTACCTCCTCAACGTAAGTCATCTGAAACTCCATTGTGAGAAAGGGTTTCAGTCCAGACTTCTCAATTTTGTCGGCTATCTTCTTCACAAGGGTTTCATCGGAACCCTGTTTGACCATTCCTTCGAAATCCACAATAGAACCAGTGTGGATTTGCTCCCCTAGTTTGGTGAAATCGTAGGTTGATGCCATTTCATTGATTTTTACCGAATGAACTTGATGAACTTGCTTTGAAGATTTGGTAGGGTTTGAGAGAAAAATGCCTTCTTTGCTCTGGAGAGATGAACGGTTTTAGAGTAGTGTGAGAGAGAAGCTGAACAAAATGGTATATATAGGTTATGAAATGACGTGTTTTCGGTTTTTGAAATTTGATCAAGACCAACGGCTCAGATTTAGCACGTCTCATTTGCATTTAATTGCTCGCATTTAATGCGGCAGCATTTATATCCAATCATATGCTTTGTCGTGCAGCTTTTGACTGTACTCGTCATTATTGCGCTGACGTCATCCTTAAAAACATTACCACTTATTAAAAATGACTGCGTTTTTATCACTTAGCTCATAAATGACTCAGCTTACTCCTTAGCTGACTCAACTCTTCTTCTCTCTATTCACATAGTGACTAAGCTGTCAGCTAACTTGATACAGCTGACTTACCGATATGGCTGATTCACTTAGCTGATTCACACGCTCTGCTCTATTTTCATCTTTTCACGTTCCATCTCTTCTCCTTGGGTCTTCTGAGTGTCAACTCAGCTCAATTAACCCTAGCTCATGCTTAAGCTCTTCAAATCTTGACTCACATAATGACTTTGTGAATATGTCAGCTAACTATTTATTAGTTGAGATGTATTCCAAGGTGATGTCTTTCTTTCCAACATGATCTCTTATGAAATGATATCTGACATCAATGTGCTTTGTTCTTGAATGCAACACAGGATTTTGAGTGATTGCAATAGCACTTGTGTTATCACACATAATTGGAATCTCTTTTTCTTCAACATCATAATCTCTCAGCTGTTGTCTCATCCATAAGACTTGGGCACAACAGCTGCCCGCAGCTATGTACTTAGCTTCAGCTGTGGATGTGGCTATTGAGTTTTGCTTCTTGCTAAACCAGGAAACCAATCTGTTTCCAAGCATTTGACATGTGCCTGAGGTGCTTTTCCTGTCACCCTACATCCAGCATAGTCAGAGTCTGAATAGCCAATTAGTTTGAATCCACCTTCCTTTGGATACCATAAGCCGACTTCCTTGCATCCCTTCAAATATCTTAGGGTTCTCTTAGCTGCAGTCATATGGCTTTCCTTTGGAGCAGATTGGAATCTTGCGTATACACCTACAAAGAAAGGTGATGTCGGCCTACTTCTTTGTGAGATAGAAGCGTGATCAATAAGTGCTCAGATCCGGTTTGATCCACACGTTTACCATCTGCATCCATGTCCATTTTGACTGATGTATTCATTGGTATTTTCACAGAAGATTTCTCTTCCATACCAAATTTCTTCATTAAATCTCTGGTATACTTTGTTTGACTTATGAAGGTTCCATCCTTCAGCTGTTCAACTTGAAGTCCTAGAAAGAATGTCAGTTCTCCCATCATGCTCATTTCAAATTTGCCTTGCATGAGGTTTGAGAACTTATCACACAGCTCTTTGTTTGTGGATCCAAAAATAATGTCATCCACATATATTTGAACAAGCAGTATACTCTCTCCATCTTGAATTCTGAAGAGTGTTCTGTCCACTTTGCCTTTGGTGAATCCATTATCTGTCAAAATTGAGATAATGTATCATACCATGCTCTAGGTGCCTGTTTCAATCCATATAGGGCTTTCTTGAGCTTGTACACCTTATCTCCAAGAGTCTTCTGCTCAAATCTTGGAGGTTGTTCAACATAGACTTCTTCTTCCAATAATCCATTTAAGAATGCACTTTTTACATCCATTTGATATACAATGAAGTTCTTGTGTGCAACATAGGCAAGAAACATCATTATTGCTTCTAATCTTGCAACATGAGCAAATGTTTCATCAAAATATATTCCTTCCTCTTGGCAATACCCTTTAGCTACCAATCTTGCTTTGTTTCTTACCACAGAACCTTCTTCATTCATCTTGTTTCTGGAAACCTATTTTGTGCCAATAACATTTTGATGGGTTGGTCTTTGCACCAATTCCCATACTTTATTTCTCTCAAACTGATTCAGCTCTTCCTGCATGGCTTGAATCCAATGTGTGTCATCCAATGCTTGGGACACATCTTTAGGTTCTATTTGGGAAATAAAACAAGTGAACATTGCTTCTTGTTGAGCTCTGGATCTGGTTCTTACACCATTTCTTACATCTCCAATGACTAGCTCTGGTGGATGGTCTCTCAGCCATCTCACATCAGGTTGGAGTAAGTCACCGGGTTCGATCGTCTTGCTTGTTGTGTTATCTTGAGCACTCTCTCATCATCACTTAGCCGCAGATTTTCCAAATTGTCTTTAAGATTCACTATCTCATTTTCACCTTGATTAATTGCTCGACTTGGCTTCAACATAGGGACTCTTCTGCATAGTTGGTTGATTTAGCTTCTCAGCTAGTTCTTCAATGTATTCTCCATTTACATTAGGTTCATCAAAAACCACATGGATAGACTCTTCTGTGACCATAGTCCTTTTGTTCAGCACTCTATAGGCTTTGCTTTCAGCTGAGTATCCCAAGAAGATACCTTCATCAGCTTTAGCATCAAAAGCCTTTAGATTATCCTTCCCATTGTTGTGGATGAAACATTTACATCTAAATATTCTAAAGTACCCAACATTTGGCTTTCTCCCTGTCCAAATTTCACAGGGAGTCTGTCAGCTGTCTATTTATCATGCATCTATTTTGAGTATAGCATGCGGTATTGATGGCTTCAGCCCAAAATCTTTTTGGCAATCCAGCTTCAGCTAACATGGTTCTTGCAGCTTCCTTGAGAGTTCTATTCTTTCTTTCTGCTACTCCATTCTGCTGTGGAGTCCTTGCTGCAGATAATTCATGAGTAATACCATTTTCAACACAATACTGAGTTATTATTCCATTGACAAACTCAGTTCCTCTATCAGATCTTATCTCTATAATGGTTTGACTCTTCTCATTTTGAACTCTGTTCATCAGTTGAGGTAACTTCTGCAAGGTTTCCTTCTTTTTACACATGAAAGTTGTCCATGTATATCTTGAGTAATCATCCACCACTACTAGAGTGTATTTCTTTCCACTTATGCTAGCTGGCTCAACTGGACCAAATAGATCCATATGCAATAGATGTAATATCCTTGTTGAAGATGGACTTGACTTCTCTTTGAATGATGATTTGATCTGTTTTCCCATCTGGCATGCATCACAAACACTTTTCTTCTTGTACACTGAGTCTGGCAATCCTTCTACAAGATTACTCCTTGCAAGCTTGTTGATTGTCTTGAAATTCAGGTGACTCAGCTTCTTGTGCCACAGCCAACTTGATTCGGCTGTACTCTTTGCTAGCAGACAAGTGTTTGGTGTGGCAATCGACCAATCTACCACACATATGTTCTTTTATCTGGATCCTTGCAACACTACTTCATTTGATTCAGTGTCTTTGATTTGGCATTCTCCCATATTGAATCCAACATTATAGCCCTTGTCACAGAGTTGGTTGATGTTTAACAAGTTGAAGTTGAGGCCTTCAACGTATGCAACATCTATGATTTCTAATCCATTTTTCTTGATGGATCCAGTGCCTCTAATTTCCCCTGGAGCTTCATTTCCTCCAAATATGACTTTTGCACCTCTAATCTCCTTGAATTTTGACAGATTTTTCTTGTTTCTGTCATATGTCCGAAATGTTCACTATCCATGTACCAGGTTCCTTGGCACTCAGCTGTTCCTTGAACCTGCAATCAAGGAAATTAGTTTTTAGGTACCCATACTTGTCTGGGTCCTGGGGGGTTAGTACTGTAAGATGAACCAACCAACCTATAGCCAAATGATTTGACTCTAAGAGGTTGCCATCTATATGTGCCATAATCATAATTCACTTTGGCAAATTGCTTGGGGGCTTTAGGTTCATACATCTGTCTCTTTTGTCTATATGCCTGTGTGTGTTTTAGCAATTGCCTTCTTTGGGTAGTTGTGATATCTCTGAGTGTAGTGCTTGGGTGCATATGTGTGCTGATGATAGCTCTGTTGCCTTTGGAATGACCTTTGCTGAGTTCTAGGTCTTTGCCATTTTGGCATGTATTCCATAGGTCTTGGCTGATATTTCACATTATTCCAATAAGCTTGACTTGGGTAGTTTCTACCATTCCCATCATTTGTGTTCCTTTGATAGAACTTCTGGGGATTTTGGTAGCTCTGTTTCTTCTTCACAGAGTACTTCCTGTTTGGAGTTTGTTGAGGAACTCTGTTGGATTTCTACTCAGCTGTCCTTTCAGCATACTCAACTGGTTGTTTTCCTTTTCCTTTATATCCAAGACCAGTTTGTTTGTGATTGTGCTTTGGAATGAATGTGTGTGCAATATTTGGTGTCTTAGATTTTTGAGATGCTTCATTACTTGAAGATCCTTTTTCCCAGATCACTCTTGGAGTTTGACTGTGCACAAAGGAATTGCATCCTATGCCTGTCTTGTCTCCACATTCTTTTTGGCTCAAGATAAGGTCATCCAATGATTTAGATGCCTTTGTGAATGAAGCAATCACATTTTTGAGATCATTTTCTCTCTTTTCTATAGCAGTTATCTCTGCTACTAGTTTAGCATTCTCAGCCTTCAGCTCTTTGTTCTCATCAGCTATGTGACTTAGAGTACTTAGCTCCTTAGTCAGCTGTGAGTTTTGGCTTTTGACCAGGAACAGGGAATGAGACGCACGACCCGTGCGTCTAAGCATGGGCAGCCCGTGCATGATACCGAACGGGTAATTTCGACCCCGGGAGATGAACACACTGTAGCAAAGGGCGACGTTGAGGTTGAGAATGGAAACAAGGGACATATGGACGAACAAAAAGGGAATGAGAAGCTTAAATCTTTCTCTAACTCTGTCCTTTCAAAGTTTTCTATACCACTCCCTTCCCCTCAACGTTTTCAAAAGAAAACGTTAGACGCCCAATTTGCTATATTCTTAGACATCTTTAAGAAACTTCATATTAACATACCTTTTGCAGACACATTGGAGCAGATGCCCAATTATGCGAAGTTTTTGAAGGAAATGATGTCTAAGAAGAAAAAGTTGGCAGAATTCGAGACAAATAACTTGACTGAAGAGTGCAGCGTGATCATTCAGAGGAAATTACCACAGAAGCTCAATGATCCGGGGAGTTTCACTATCCCTTTTGCTATTGGTGGTGTTTTCTTTGACAAAACACTTTGTGATCTAGAAGCAAGTATTAACTTAATGCTCTTGTTCAGGAAACTTGGATTAGGAGAGGTGAAGCCATCCACGGTCACCTTTCAGATTGCGGATAGATCACTCACATATCCTAAGGGAATCATGGAGGATGTGCTCGTGAAAGTAGACAAATTTATATTCCCCGTGGACTTCTTGATGCTTGACATGGAGGAAGATCGAGACGTCCCTCTGATACTTGGGCGTCCATTCCTAGCCACAGCAAAAGCATTGATAGACATGCAAAAGGGAGAGCTCACATTACGAGTTAATGATGAGCAAGTGTTATTCTCTATCTATAAGGCTGTGAAAACTCAGGATCGAATAGAGAGTTGTAAATCTGTATCAGTCATTGATTCATGTACTAACACTTTTAACTCGAGCGATTGTGTATGTGATTTAGATAATGTGCAGGAAGTATTGAAAAGTGAGAAAGCGAAGCACACGAAGAGAGATAGCAGCTTAGAAGCACGCGTGTACTGCCGCTCGCACGATGCAAACGAGAAAAATATGGCCTTTGACCGACGTGTGAACCCTCCACTAGAAGCATTCAAAGGAGGCTCGAATTTATGCAAGTTGGAATGGCAAGGAGAAAGGCATGAAGGGGTGACATACATCACCTTGCGAGATCAGTGATCGAGAATTACAGGCGTCAAGCTATAGACATTAAATTTAGCGCTTGTTGGGAGGCAACCCAATGGTTTGTTGTTTTCTTTTTTTTCATTTTTCCCTTTACTAAGTTAGGATTTCCATGTTTTATTAGGTTAAAAAAATCACTTTGCATGGACGCATGGGTGGCCCGTGCGCATAGGCATGGCCCGTGCGTCAGTCTGCTGAAGCACTATCAGGTGGCAAATTCAGGTATGCATTCCTAGTCCACACTTTTCTTTATTGAAATTCTATCTTTCCTTGTATGCGATATAATTTCATTCAAGTTTGGGGGGAAAGATAGTTCATTTTGATATGAAGGGTGTGGAGAGAAATTTTTTTGCATTCATATAGTTGCATTTAGAGCATGTAGATTGCATTGCATTAGACACATGTTTACAATTTTAGCACGTTTATTGCTTTAGCACGTTTATTGCTTTATTAGGACTTTAGGGAGTGAGTTGACCGTTTTTGTGGTGTTTGTTGTGACCTTGGGAGCATCTTTGAAACAGTTTGTGTTGTTTTGAATTGGGTGTTGAGTGTGAATTGATCTTGTTGAGAATAGATGATATGGAGCATGCGAATATTGAGAACATGGTTGTTATGCTTTGAATTACACAATTGCAAGCCTGTGAGCTTTCAGATTTTACTGCTTTCATATTATGCAGTCTTGTTTGTTGATTGAGTGTGTCAATCATGTTGATTTGAATTCTAGAACTTGCTCTGGTATCTCTGTCAAAGCTACATGTTGTATGCGATTTATAAAAATAATTTGAGGCTATTTTCGTTAAGCCTTTTTTCAAGCCTTTTGTCTACCTAATGACATTGAATTGCCCTAGTTAGCCAATTTGAGCCTGTTGCCTAATTTTTGATAGGCCACATTTCAAGCCTTAACTTGATATATATGTTACTCTAGACTTAGTGTATAGCATTGAGTAAGGGGATTGAATAAGGTTGAATGGGAGGATGCCGAGAATTAAGATAATTATGCAAGTGTTGGTTGATGGGAATCAAAAAAGAAAGAAAAGGAGGAAAAGAAATGATGAATACTCACGAAAGAGTCGAAAAAAAAATCGACTATAAAAAGTGAGTTTGCTTTGAATAAACTTGTAGGCTGGGATTTGTGATGTGAGGCAAAAAAAAAGAGGAGTCTATAAAGAAAAGGAAAAAGGGAGAAAGGAAATACGAAAAGTTGATAAGAACGAGAGGTGATTGGGGTAGCATATTGGGTTTGAATGAGTGTTTAGTGTGAGTTCTGCATGTATTTTAGGGAATATTTATGGCTATAATCATTTATAAACATGCAATAACTCATATGAAATGGTATATATTCGCTCTTTGTGGAAAAGGTATTACGTTTTGCTCGTTTTGTAGGAATTAATATATTTGGAGTGATTTTGTGACAAATACGAGCATTGCGACCTATAAGCATCAAGAATCGAGCTATTACACCCAATTGGAAGCCAATTATATTGAGTCTAGAGTCATAATAATGATTCGTGTGTCAAAAGAAGCATGGATGGTCAAACAACGAGGGGATTTATCTCAAGGAACGTCCAAACGCGTCTGGAATTTCTAGCACTGGCAGGATTTAGTATATTGGTCATATCTCTCTCTACAAAATTGATATTGAGCTGATTCAAGTGGCTACGAAAAGCTACGAGAGAGGGCTACAACCCTTATGAGGACCCCATAAGCAAATTCGGACGTTTGGGTGACGCACGGGCTGGTCGTGCTCTAGAGCACGGCCCGTGCGCCTTTCAGCTATTTGACAATTTCGCAAGCACCAAAGACGGGCAAGGTCCTCTAGGCACACGGCCCGTGCGTCTGTGCGGGAAAATAGAGTTTGATAGATTTCCAACTAGGTTTTGACCCAAAACAAAGTATAAATAGAGACGGGGCGGCCACAAACGAATGGACGCTAATTTTTGCCCTAGAAAGCAGAGAAAAGAGCAATCTTCCACCGGAGAATTGGAGAGATCGATCAAGACCGCAACCACACCTTCGAGGATTGAAGATAGATCGAGAGATCATCAACATCCCTGAGTTCACTCATTCCATAGTATTTTTATTTTTAATTAGTTAGACATGAACATGAATAATGTGTCTATGGATTATTTATTTTCTATGTCTGGCTAAACTTCTTGCGATTCCCGGGTTTGGGAGTAGGTTAATGGATACTTTTATTTGATGATTAATTGCAATTGAAGTTAATGTTTTCCAACCCTATTCAAGTACTTTGCTTTAATTCTTGTTTTATCAAAACGCGTTTGGTTTAACTTGTTTGATGTATTGATTCATAATTCTAACCGATGAGTTTCAATACTAGATATATGAGTACTTGACATGAATATCTTGCATGATTGAGAAGTCTGTGAATATTCGTGAGGCTTTATAATCTTTTGAGCTTTTGGGAGTTGGATATCTCATGTTGAGTAGAGATGCTAGCATAGATATTCCATTCAACGCTTTTACATGCATCTCGAGAGAGATGGTAAATTACTTTTGTGATCAGTCTATAGGGAAGAATACATTTAACTTTGGTTTGATTAATTTGATAATAAAAGGGGATATTAAATGAAACCATAACCCAGAATCCATTCATCCACTTGATCTTTTAATCAACTCTTTGCTTTGTTTCTTTTAGGATAAATTTCTGTTTTAGTTTACAAAACCAATCCTTCAACTTTCGATAGTCTAGATAAAAATAAGGCTATTACAATCCAGTACTTAGTACATTAATTTATTAGTCCCTGTTGATTCGACCTTGCTAACCCTATTCTATAAACTGCACCGTACACTTGCGGTGAAGCTAAAAAATAAGGCGAACAATGAGAATATTTGATTGAATGAAAGATGTGTTTACCAGTCTATACGCTTGAGAGTGAGTCACATTTTCCATCCTACCCTAACCAAAGAGCCTTCATTACAACCAAAATAAAAAGTCCTTTTTGATTTATGAATTGCATACATTCAAGTGGCGGAGATGTGAGACGATTTGCAAGCTTATGGTAATTCTTCAACATTGATATGATTTCAGCGAAAACACGCCCTTTATTATTCTTGAGAAGAGAGTATACACTTGATCTGTGAGAGTCGTGATTCGAAGCATTTGCCATGGTTTTAATTGACATGTGTTCTGTGTTAGATGTTCGAGGCTTGGTTGATTTATTGCTTGACGTCTATGGATAAACGGCATGAATTTTGATGTGTTGCTCTTGATTGCCCTTCATTACTCCCATTTGTGTTTGCCTTGTTTATAAAGCGTTGACCGGGACTGTCAATAGTTTAAGTTTGAGGGTTTGATTGGTATGAGTTTTGCATGTAATTTGGGCTTAATTGTGGTTAGAATAAGTTGATATGCATGCGTTAACTGAGTAAAATGGGCCATATTCTTATAAAGTGGAAAAGGTATTAAGTTTTGCTCGTTTTGTAGGAATTAAACGATATTTGTAGCATTTTGGAGACAAATTGGAGCATTGCGGTAAAGGACCGCCAATAATCAAGCGAATATATGATGTTTGGAGTCGAATCGAGAAGAAGTCAGACGAACCGGGCAAAAAACAGAAAGGAACGAAGAAGATACGCCTTTAGCAGGGGCACACAAGCAGGGCGTGCGCCTATAGCACGGCAGGACGCACAACCTGGTCGTGCGTCAACTCAGCAAAAGATTATTCTAACACACGGGCTAGTCGTGTGTCGGCCACGACCACGTCACCGTGTTTTGTCGAGAAAGTCAGGTTTTCACGAATTATAATCAGGTTTTAACCCAACGGGATGAAAATAGAGACGAGGCGGCCCTAAACAAAGGAGAGACTGATATTTGCCCTAGAAAGTAGAGAAAAGAGCAACCTTCTACCGGAGGATTCGAGAGATTGATCGAGGACGCAACCACACGCTTGAGGATTGAAGATAGATCGAGAGATCATCGATATCCCTGAGTTTTCTCATTCCATTGTATCATTTATTTTCGATTAGTTAGACAGGAACATGAATGATTTGTCTATGAATTATTTATTTTCCATGTCCGGCTAAACACCTTATGATTCCGGGGTTTGAAATTAGATTAATGGATACTTTTGTTTGATGTTTAATTGCAATCGAAGTTATTATTTCAAACCCTATTCGTGTACTCTGTTTTATTTTTTGTTTTATCAAATGGCCATTGGTTTAACTTGTTTTGATGTATTGATTCATAATTCGAGAGATGAGTTTCAATACTAGATCTTGAGTACTTGACATGAATATTTGCATGATTGAGAAGTTTGTGAATATTTGTGAGGATTAATAATCTTTTGTGCTTTTGGGAGTTGGATATCTTATGTTGAGTAGAGATGCTAGCATAGATAATCCAATCAACGTTTTTATATACATCTCGAGAGAGAGGGTAAAATACTTTCGTGATTGTCTTATAGTGAAGAATAATAATAACTTTGGTTGTGATTAATCATATAACAAGAGGGATATTAATTGAAATCATAACCCTGGAATCCATTCATCTCCTTGATCTTTCAATCAACTCTTACTTTGTTTTTTTTTTTTGATAAATTCTTGTCTTAGTTTTATAAACCTATCATCCAATTTCGATCGTCTAGATAAAAATAAGACTATTACAATCTCAATATTAAGTACATTAATTTATTAGTCTCTTTGGATTCGACCTTGCTAACCCTATTCTATAAACTATATTATACACTTGTGGTGAAGATGAAAATAAGGCGAACATGGAGTAAGAGAGAGAAAGAGATAAATGTACCTACACATACACAAGAAATTCACGCAAACTAAATGTATAGGTGTATGTATAGATGTATATATATATATGTATAGGTGCATGTATACATGCATTTTCTCTTTCTCTCTCCAACTACACAAAAAATTCACACAAATTAAATGTAAAAGACATTTATTTCCTATTATTTGGTGCAATTAGGTTGCATCCATGTCTGAGAAAATAGGAAGTTCAATTTAAATGAGGTTTATCTAGAAACCTCTCCCATTAGGACTCTAACTGGGTATGGGATTGATATTTATATTGATATCTCTCTCTACAATATCAGTCTAACCAGAAAACCGTCCCCTCACATAGAAACAATAATCTCTCTCCTAAAATTTATCTCCGCGGTTTTCTTCTTGAAGCATCACCAAAGTTTTCCAACGACTTAAGGTATGCTCATCAAATTAAATAACTTTAGTAGTTATTTACACCAACGAAAAAGATGGTTCGTGATTTGTTAGTTCGGTTAGTTAAAACCAATCTACGGGTCCGCATTCGTTGCTCGCGATTCAATCAAGAGCTTATAGATGGCTTAGTCATGGATCAAAGGAGGCTTGTAGACGAGCTTAATTACGGCTATGTGGATCGGCGATTCTGCCGCAAATAGGTATACTTGATCCACCTTATATTTGCATGCATAATTTATTTATGGACGTTGATAACTTTATTCATGGATCGATAATTTTTATTGTGATCTTCAATTCGGTGGGAGATGATTACTTGCTTGTGTTATTATTAATGATAATCGCCTATCTAGAGGCGATTATAAAAATTGAGAAATACAAAAGTGAGTGCACTTGTCTCTTGTGCTTTGACCAACATAAACCAACTCGGATGAATATTGGAACAATCATAATGTAGTTTAACTGGAGAAAAAGCTAAAACTAGAACTATAAATTGATGCATAAAGTGACAAGGCGTGTCACTTTATTGAATGAGGTAATTAAGTGTTAACATATATTGAGTGTACTTATGAGATCGGCAACTTCGCTCGTAATGTACTGAGATGAAGTTTGACTATTTAATTGCTCTCTTATTTTTCCGCTAATGTTTTCAGATCTCTCCATGGGTGGATGATAGATATTGGTTGACTTAGCATACGTTTGAGATTGAGCAAATGTATATGACTATTATCGGGTTGTGCAGCAATAGAGTGCACAAGAGGAGGCTAAAAAGACTCACCTTAAGCTCAACAAATTGATTGATGTGAGCAACTTGATATGTCGATGTAGTCTTACTCGGATAAATGCACTTGTAAGATATTTGTTTAGTGAGAAGACTTGTCTAAGAGGATATTTGTTGTGAAGGAAAAGATGAGTCGAATGACTAAGAACAAAGTCTAAGAGCTTGTTGATCTTCTGTCCAGGTGCAGACCATTTGAAACATGCAGTTTCGGTAGGTTAAGTGTAATATTGATGAGTTGATTGGCATGTGTGTAGCTCGACCAAGGGCGAAATGTTTACGCATGTTAGAAGAGCATAAAATTTTTAGATGTTCTTCCTAGGTGGTGAGATTGCCTCAATTCGCCTGATATGTTATCTATTATTGCCACTTTCGTCTAGGTTTATCCTGGATGATTAATGTTGACATACTTCAGTAAAAATTGAATCATGAGATCTATGTGAATCACTCGATTTATTCAAGAATTGGAGTAAGAGCGCATTGATTGCTGATAAAGAAGCTCCAATTGTGACTTGAATCATCATTGATTTCATCGAGCTATCATTATGGTAGGCCTACAATGGTTAATTAAGTCATTGAACATATGTCAATAGTTGTATCTCACTGTATGTAGAAACAATGTGATGACTGGAAAAAATATAGAGTTATCGCCACTCAATGGTGGTTGTCTTTACACTCCATGGTTAAAGATCATGTTATTAGTCAAGAAACGATGTCTCAGGAAGAAGTAAAGAAATGCTAGCTAGTTTATATAAACACATGTTGAATGTTTGATGTGTGCTATGTGCGTACTCAACAAGTTATGTACTTAGCAGTGTGATTTGTGAGTGGATATTGAAGTGATCCATGCGTTATTGCTATGCCGACATGTGGGTACTTAGATATCTTAACAATTTGGTCTATGATTTGCTAGAGGCAAATTTGGCATCTTAAAATGATGCGCATTGCGTGCACATTCATGATGTATTTTGTTGTCGTAGTGATAGTAAAACCACTCTGGTGTATGGTTTGGGCGCCGAACATTGATGGTAGACCAAACATACTTGCGGCTTTACTTCACTTAAGAGTTTTTGCGCATAGTTAATATTGTTCTCAGGCATACTTCTGCGAGCGATATGGATGCTCATCCCTTTTATGAGCCTTTGTTTGGAGATATACACCAAAGGCATGTAAGTCATTAGGGATTAAGTTGAATCAATTATGTGGCCTGTGAGAACATATTGTGATTAATGAGATATGCTGGATTCTCATTATGTGTTTGGTACTGAGTTTGTGAGTTGTCACCAGGCTTTGATTGGCCTCACAAGGGAAATCACCTTGGCGCTAAGAGAGCGAGCAGGATTAGACTTAAAAGATTGTATCGCATAAGGAGGTTTGCGAATGATCGCCTTCGCGCTAGAGCAGTGAGGAAGGTTAATATGTATAATTAACAGTCGCCTTAACTAGAGGTTGAGATAAAATCCGAGTTGATCGATTATGAAGTATGTCCAAACTTCATAAAAGCATGTTTGTAGCTGAACGTGCGAACTATCGTATGACAGTTTGGGAGTGACTACGAGTAGTATGCAGGTCGGGCACTTGAATAGCGACTGGATTAAGTTTGTATGATGTCTAGAGCATGACATGCCTAAATTGAGTGTGAACTCCATCATAACATGTATTTATACTACATGTGCTTTGAGCCGACCGCGTAAGGGAAAGTGACTGAATGGGTCCCTACTTCGTCACTGTGTGAGCCCATATTATTTTCTTGTACCCTTTGGGACTTTGGACCATGTCATGAGGTGTAATCTTGATGACATTAGTTTAGCATGTATCCAATGGCTATGTGTAAGTCGGTCTGTCGGAGCATGTCTAGGTAAGCTGTCAAGACCAAACTAATTGGCATGTGGGGACGAGGAAGAATTAAGCTGGTAATGCACTTATGTTCTATGATTCATAGCCCGAGCGACTATGTCGAAATATCTTTGACTAGTCATGAATATAGAAACATATTTGAGTGAGTCGAGCATGCTCTATTTATTTCATTGAGGGATATAGAGATGTTTGACTGGGTGCGACCACTTGGTTTGGGGTACATAGCGAGTTATTGAGTTGTAGGGTTATGTTAGTTTATTGATGACTTAATATAACTCTCCTCACCAATACTTTCTCGCTTGGTCGCACGTCATATTCCCTGTATGAAAGAAGAGACGTGAGATGAGAATTATGAGGATGTGATTCGAATGAGTCGAGTCAAATATGTATGAGTGTGAGATATTGGATGCAATTATGTTGCATCCATATTTGAGATAATAGGGAGTCCTATTTAAATGAGGTTTATCTAGAAACCTCTCTCATTAGGACTCTAACTAGGATATGGGATTGAGATATATATTGATATCTCTCCTTACAATATCAGTCTAACTGGAAAAACCCTCCCCTCACATAGAAAGAATAATCTCTCTCCTAAAATTTTTCTTTACCGTTTTCTTCTTGGAGCATTACCAAAGTTCTCCAAGGATTTAAGTTGTGCACATCAAAGTAATTAACTCTAGTAGTTAGTTACACCAACGAGAAAGACGGTTCATGATCTTGTTCATGGTTAGTTCGTGGTTCAACCAATTAGGGGGTTTGTTCGTTGCTCGCGATTCAATCAAGAGCTTGTAGATGGCTTAATTATGGATCAAAAGGAGGCTTGTAGACGGGCTTAATCCTGGCTATGTGGATTAACAGTTCCGCTGCAAATAGATATACTCGATCCACCTTATATGTGCAAATATGTGATTTAAGTTTCAACCCATATTTGCTAACACCTGTGTTTTATGATAAATGGCTTCCCATTTCATCTTGTATGGGTTGTGCAAGAACCAGATTGTTAGGTTCTCTGTACATTTTGGCAATTTAGTGCATCCATATTGGAACAAGAGCTAGTCTCCTGTCAGGCGGTCTAACAATCTAAATCTGTTAGACGGATCCCCAACACCTTAATTCGGATCTTTGAAGAAAAACGAGACCTACTCCAAATCTCCTTTCTTCTTTCTCATTTCCTGCGTGTTTCCTCTCCCCCTCTCTCTTAACTCCTCTCAGAATCTTATGATTCTTGGTTGCACCATCGCCGTTCCTTTTTGCAGCGTGGAATATATCACGCGTACATGCAGCGGCATGGCCGATCTATGCGAAGCACCACTGTGGGCCCGTCAGGAGATATTGCCACATCGGACGAGTTATTTTCAACTGTTCAACCCATGGTTGTTTACGCTGGCTTGATTGAGCAGCTTTAGTGTTATTTCAAGGTTAGGAATTCTTCAACGGTGGCCGTTAAGGATTCGGAAGGGGAAGACGAAAACAATAAGTTTGAAACTTGGGAGGTTGTGATGAAGGAAAAATTATTGAACGTGAAAGATATGGTGGCTTTTTCAAAGGAGTTACTGTCTTGGCTAGACGACATGACGTCAGCCACTGATTTGCAAGAGTCTTTTGACATTATTGGTGCTTTGTCGATGTTTTAGGGTCGGATATACGAGATGCGAGGATTTTGTGTATGCTGCTATCAATTTGGGAAAAAAGCTAAACTTGTTAGTGTAGGTTTTTGTGCATGTCATATATGTTGCTGCAGTAATTGAAGCTTTTTGATGTTTTGTTTTGAGTTCTCCGCAAGGAGTTCTGATTTGCAATTGCATTTAACTTACTTTTCAAGAGACAAACTAATACTTTTTAAGGTAACAACTAATACTTTTCAAAAGAGAACTAACGATACATTTTATTGGAAAAACTAATACTATTCAGAAAATTACTAAAAACATTTCAAAGGGGAAAAAATAATATTTTTCGGAGAACTACTAATACATTTAAGAAGAACTGGTAATACTTTTTAGAAGGACGACTAATACTTTTCAGAAGGACTGTTAATACATTTTGGGGGAAAAAATTAATTATATTCAAGGGAACTACTAATACATTTTAGAAGAACTGCTAATACTTTTTAGAAGGACGACTAATATTTTTCAGAAGCACTATTAATATATTTTGGGATAAAAATTTAATTATATTTAGGGAAACAGCTAATACATTTTAGAAGAACTGCTAATACTTTTTAGAAGGACGACTAATACATTTCAGGAGTATATTCATGAGAAAAAATACTAAAAAAACTCTTCACGGAACTACTAATACATTTCATAAGAACTGCTAGTACTTTTTAGAAGGACGACTAATACTTTTCAGAAGGACTTTTAATACATTTCGTGAGAAAATTTTAATTTATTTCAAGGAACTACTAATACTTTTTCGATGAACTACTAATACTTTTTTGAGGGATTGCTAATATATTTCGAGAGTATATTCAGGAGAAATACTAAAAAACTCTTCAGGAAACTAATAATAAATTTCAGAAGAACTGCTAATACGTTTTAGAAGGACGACTAATACATTTCAGAAGGACTGATAATACATGTCCTCCCTGAAAACTAATAAAACACCACTACTAATATTACGGAAATGCCACCGGATCCGCGGGTCAGATCCGTCTAACAGGTCAGACCCGTTAGACGGTCTGACAGGAGTTTTTGTGTTGGAACAAAGTTAGCTACATGATTCAGAAACATGAAAGAGATAGGACAAAAAATGTAGAATTGGTCAAACTTTTAACCTAGCTTTTGACAACTAATAACAATATAAAAATTATAATTAAGAAAAATTATATTAATAATACAACGGGTGAGTTCGGGGCGGGTCTAGCTGAACTTAAGACTCGCCCTAAATCGGGCTGGTTTGAAAAAAGACATGTTACCAGCTTCAAGACTCGCTTGCCTGAGTTTAAACCCATTCGGAACAGGGCAGGTTTATTTTGGGTTCGGGTTTGAAGCCGCCGAGTTGTCATCCCTAGTTGTATATGTCAATTTTCAACCCATAAATTTTATTTACATAACTTGAAAATTTCCTAACATTAATCATTATACTACGATATATTCAATCAATCAAAAACCTTACAAAAGCAGCATAATAACATCACACATAAGTAAAACGTGTTATATCAGGTTAAAAAACTCTAACATGACACGTTTATTTTTCGTGCTATCGGATCCGACCCAATTCTGTCCCTAATCCGTCAAGCCTCAACTAACCCATTTATAATGTGTTAAGTTCGTGTCGTGTTTCCGTGGTTTGTCAAAAATTGCACCCCCATGATTAGGATACTTGGACTTGTTAGGCAAAGAACCCAGGTGGAATATGTTAATACAGGCAAGTTTTAGACCTTGACCCCATATTGTTGCCCTCCCTAATTTTCCGTTCAGATGATGAAACCAGATTAGATTCAAGAGAATTTCTCTCTCCAACCTCAACTTGAATCATACAAGATATCTGATTCTTGTCAAAATTCCCAGAAATGACCGTATTCTAACATATTAATCGAATGTATTACAACAATTTCTTGAGGTTCTTCTCCCAAAGAATTACAGACATAAACTAATGGTATATACACTCCATATGAATGAAAACAGATGACAAAAACCAAAAAATTAAATGACTGATAAACCTTCATCTTAACAACATACGAATCTTGCACATACACAAATTGAAGTTAATGGTATCCCCTGGAACCTCTGGATTGATAGAGCTCCAGCTTTCCTTTGGCCTCCGGTAACAGTCTCTCGACAACTTCAACTTGGATCAAAGAGGCTTGTTTCGACGCCCATTCCAACACAGTAAGCACCTCGGCCCGAGCAAGTTCTTCACTGTCCGGCACATGCATAGCAATGTAGCACAGCAAAATCAATGCGCAACTCTGCACAATCTGCTCCCCAAAGTAGACGAGCTGAACGAGATGCTTTGCTCCTCCAGCAGCGATGATCGCCTTAGAGTGATCCAAGTGCAGATAGTTCTCCGAGCACGCAAACTTGGTGAGCGCAATGCAAGCTTCCCTAGAAACCTCAGCTTCTCTATCGTCCAACAACTTCACTAGTGGGCTTATCATCCTCGTTTCTGTAGCCTTAAAAGTCCTACCCAAATTCCCAATAGCCTTAATACATGGAACTAGGAGTTCTGAGTCCGCTTTCTCAATAACTCGAAACAATTGATCGACCACGGCTTTGCAGGCAGGGGAATTGGGCTTGAATGCTGATCTTCTCAGTTCAGCATCTTCCTCTGCAACGGCCGTTATCTCCATCAATGCCATTGCAGAATTGTGCTGAACTTCTGCTGCCCCTTTCTCCAAAAGGACCGCAAAGCACAATAACGCTCTCGACTCAGTGATGCTTCGGCAAATGGGAGAGTTCCTTTGGCGAGGTGCCAAAGGGCTCTAGCAGCCATTGCCTTTATATATGCCTTGGTTGCAGGGTCCTCCATTTCCCTAGCTCTATTACTCGCCCGGCTAACGAAAGACTCTGGTGGTGCACAGAATTCACCTTCCCACCATTGTTTTTCACACCATTACTACCCTTGATCGACATTGTACTTGTAACAACATTGTACATCTGATTAGGTGCTTATTCCCCAAAGGATGAGGTAATAGGCTCTTGTCATCATCCACATCATTCCCCTTCATCCCACTATCATTATTATTATTAGTACTCGCTAATACTACAGCAGCGTGCATCGACGTCGCTTTGCTAACAATAGCATACTTGCTATGCTCCTGCACCGTCTCGAACGCTAGATGGCTAACGAGCAGACGAATAATGTTGTGTTGCGCAAAGAGATCTTGACATTTTGGGTAATGAGCAGCGAGCTCCGACACGGCCCAGGCCACCACTGCTTGAACCTTCATCGGACCTTCTTTGAGGATTTTCGCAAACACTGAGCAAACCCCTGCGTGTATCATGTGTTCGACGCTTTCTGGGTCTTTTCCAAGCAATCCAATCGCTCTGGCCGCGTTCTCTTGCCCTTCTAATTTCCCTTCCTTCACCAATTTCAACAGAGGTCCAACCCCGCCTTCCTCAATTATCAACTTTCCATACCGATCGTTGTCTCGAGCCAGAGACACGAGCGACGCGGCCGCGTCTCCTCGATCGTCCACCGAACCCGTGTACAAAATGGCGATCTGTTCCCATATGAGGCAGAGGATTGGCTCATTGGCGGCGATTGGAGGGAGGCCAAGGTACTCGTCGGCTCGATCGTCGGCGGAAGCGGAGACGCGGAGTAGCCAAGACACGTCGCCGATAGAGTTTTCGAGCTGGGATAACATCTTGCGGAAGGCGGCGGTGGGTATGATAGTGAAAACACGCTTCATGATGCCGTGGCCGCGGCATTTCAGCACCAGGGCAAGTGCCTTCTCCAGGACTTGCTCCGTGTCGTCGATGATGCGGCGAGTGGGGCGCTCGTAGAGGTCGTTGCTCGCACGCGCCGCCTGACGGAGCAGCGTGGCGAGCTTATCGGTCTTGGATTTGAGGTCGATGCATTCTTGCTTGAAAGTTGCGGCGTCGTCCGCCGCTTTTATCACTTGATCTGTTAACTGGATCGGCTTTGCTAAGATCTGCTTCACTAAATCCCCCATCAAACACCACCAGATCACAAACCCAATAAATTTTTACAAGTGGATTTCTCAAAAAAAATCGATGGGTGGAATATATGCGAAGGATAACTGAATTCATATATCGCTACAATTTCTTACAGTTATGTTTTCTGTACAGAGAAGAAGAAAAGGTAAAGAAAGGGTACGTATGGAGTAGGTGACTGACTTGGGAGAAACGACGTGGTTACAAGGTCAAACGCGGTTTTCTTTCTTCTAAACCTTTTTCTCCTAAATAAAATAACAGCACACTATAGTATGTAGACATTTTTTTTCATGGGTGGCGCTATTTGCACCCCAAGAATTGATTTATACACCCCACTCCCAATATTTACAAAAATATCATAAGTTAAAAAGACCATGATACTCTTAATAAAATAAGACAGTGTAAATACACCTCTTTAAATTCTAAATACACCCCATCTATTTTTAAACATATAATATTATTTTTTCTTTCACCCTCTCTCATTATTCTTCTCTCAACAAAATATCCCAAAAAAAAGAGAAATTCGAAACCCTAAATTCGCTGCAAATATGGACCCAAATGAATTCATCGACATTAATAATGTAAGAATTTTAATACTTTATTGCTTTAAGTATCATAATTTTCCTATTTTTCATGTTTTTTTCGTTCAAAATTTCGACTGAATCGCGCACCCTACGCACAAATTTCGCCATGGCACGGTAGTACTAATTTTCTACATCGCACGACCATATTTAAATACATGGCACGATCGTGCCTTATTTAAATACATGGCACGATCGTGCCTTATTTAAAAAAGGCACTGTCGTGCCATGTATTTAAATATGTGGCACTATCGTGCCTTATTTAAATAAGGCATTGTCGTGTCATGTATTTAAATAAGATACTATCGTGACATGTATTTAAATACGTGGCACTATCGTGCCTTATTTAAAATAAGGCATCGTTAAATACGTGCGTGCACTTATTTAAATAAGACATATTATTTAAATATGTGGCACTATCGTGCCTTATTTAAATACATTATCGTGCCATGTTTTAATTTTTTGTTTAATTTTTTTTGTTGCTGATTTTTTTTAATATTTTGACAGGAATCGAGTATACACCCATCACAGTGTAGTGTTGTTTGTCCAACCAATAATGAAACGAATCAAGTCCAAGACTTAAGTATTGTTACGGATTACACAGACGTTTTCACAACTTACGAAATTTTCTCATCTCGTGAGAAGTTATTTGAATGGGTGCGGGAGCGGGGGAATGAACATGGCATGGTAATAGTAATAAGTAGGTCGGATAGTGGTGCTGGTAAGAGGAGATCTCGTATGTTGTTGGCTTGTGAACGTAGTGGAAAATACCATGAATATAGTGGAAAATTAACCCGAGGAAAGCATCAAGAGGAAAATGTTGAAAAAGATGATGTCCCCTCGAGCAATTTGAAAAAAAAAGTCGTGGGAGAGAAACCGGAACAAAGAAGTGTGGATGTCCATTTCGTTTAAAGGGTAAGGAAATCTCCATTGACGAATGGGTTTTGAATGTTGAATGTGGTGTTCATAATCATCCGATTGCCCAATATTTAGAAGGTCACTCATATGTTGGTCGATTGTCCAAAAACAAGGAGGAATATGCCATGGATATGTCACAGGGTAATACTCGACCCAAAGATATTTTGTTTGGTTTGCAAAAGAAATTTTTAGATAATAAGTCCACAATACGGACTATCTACAATGTTCGTATGAAGAATAGAGTTGTTGAACGAGACGGTCGATCTCAGATGCAGCAACTTATGTGGAAATTGAAGGAGCATAAATATTTCTATCATCTCGACGCTCGTCCCAATACCCAGCATGCTGCAATACTACATGAATGAGGCGGGCAAAGGGCGTCAACATACGGTGCCTTTCCATCAGAATTGCTTTATTGTGGCGATGGCGGTATGAGTCAAAAACCCTGATCGAGTACGACTTTAGAGAAATCATACATGCAACTCAATGCTCCCCGTAGTTGTGAATAAAAATCACCTGGCCAAGTAGTAATACATTGTCAAAAAATCATGAGATAAAAGCTAAAAAATGGTGTCAATCATATAACTTAAATAATATGACTTACATGATCCACGACACTCCACCGTGGAATATTTCCCCACAACGGTCTCTCCCCGTGGACATACTCAACAAGTCCACTAACTTGCTCCGATGATACATCCTCTATCAAATTGGGATCAAGATACATGTCTTCTGGGTCCTTGCCATGCAAATCATTCCACACTTTTAAAACCAATTCCTGCATTTAAAATGGATAATCAAGTGACTTACAAATAAACACATATCAAGAAGCAAATTACACTGTAGTAAAATACAACTTACAGAGAAATGTGTATCCAATAACACATAGTTTCCTCGCATATCTTGGTGAATATGTGCATTCGCCAAGTCAGGCATGCAATGTAGTACAACAAGGTATGCATTGATATGCTGTAAATGCAAAAAAATTGAAAGAGCCGTAATTATTTTAAAATAAATGAGAGAAATGTTATAAGAAAAATTAAATTACCTCATCTTCCATATCATTATTTGGTTCCTCTATCTCCTTAAACCAACTAGGACCTATTGTGCAAAGTTTATACCCTACATTGCGACTGAGATACAAAGACAAATATTAAATACAATTTTATGCAGTGTAAGGTTTATTATGCTTAACTATTATAAGTTACCTTTCAGTTGATTCCAAAAAACGTCTGTACTCCATCTCCATTGCATCAGCCCTGCGATGCTCGTTAGTCGTGAAAGGACTACGTAGATACCTAGATTGTACCCTCGGTCGACGAAGTTGCATAGAAGAAGATGGGGCATCATGTGTCGACAAAGGAATCTGGGGTTCTGGGAACCATGAGCTCGCAAAGGGGTATGTATATCTGGAAAAGACGATGCCACGAAGTCATCATCTGATCTCGCCGATGGCTAGGCATCCTGAATGATAAAAGAAACAAATAATCAAATTGTGTATATAGGAAATTAGACAGATTTAGTATGAAATGCATATATTAATTAAATATACCTCTTGTTGTTGTTGTTGCTGCTGCTGCGTATAAGGCGGTATCCCCTGGTGCATGTATGTCGGGAACTCCTGGCGACCAGGCATCTCCTTCTGCATATAAGCTGACATCTCCTTCTGCATATAAGCTGCCATATCACGCATAAAAGCTGTCATATACGTCGGAAACTGCTCTCGTACCAACGCTGACAACTGCTCTCGTATAATATTTGAAGCATACTCTCGTTCAAAACCTCGAGATGAAGTGGTCGGGGGATCATCTGGACGACTGCACTGATCACGAGGAGAGACATGAGTGGTATGAATATCATCTCGAGCTGCAGGGGGATGCCCTGTGATGGTGGTGGGCGCTGCTCGGGAACACCCACGGGGACGCCCTCTGGAAGTGGTGGGGGTAGTAGCACTAGGGACATCACCTTGAGGTGCATGGGGATGCCATGTGGGAGTGGTAGGGACATCATCTACGGGTACACGGGGACGTCCAGGAGGACGTCCGCGGGGACGCCACGGGGAGTGGTAGGGGCCGCAGTAGTGGTAGGGACATCATCTACGGGTACACGGGGATGTCCAGGAGGACGTCCGCGGGGACGCCCTGTAGTGCGTGGAGGATGTGTAGTTTATTTGCTTTCTTACTGAATGGATTCCCCCGATGTATGTAAATCACACCATAGGACAAATCGTCATGTATATGCTCCCAAAAAGGCTGCATCTGCTCCTCGCCTCGGCTCCAACATCGCGTATACCTCCATCTAAAATTCAAAATGAAAAAGTCAGCATATACCACGATATTTGTTTAAAACATCATAAAATTATTATATGCTAACTACTACGACGAAAAGAAACCCCTCCATGTTAATGCTAACTTTTGGAAATCTCCAACTTAGCAACGTGGTATGGCCCCATCAAAGGCAGGAATCCCACAAACAGTCCCCAATGAAGGTATCGCCTCGTATGCCCATACCTATGAAAGATATAATAATTAATAATATCTCAAATAAATTATTAAAATTACATGGAGTGAAATTAAATTTAAAATATCACATACCAGGAATATGTACACAAATCCATAGAAATGGTATTTAGGTAACTCCACGTGTGGTAGCTCGTTGGGCAGGTGCTGAAGATAATGCAATAAGATCTGGTATGAGTACTTTCCCCATATAAACGACTCCCACTGATCAGTATCCTCTATTAATGTCCATGCCCATGTTTCAATCACCGTCTTTCCTCCATCCCATCCGAATAATAAAAAATAAGCCATCAACAACTTGGCAACTCGTAATGAATCTTCTGGTGATTCTCGGAAAACCCCCCCTGTAAAATCATTGCGTAACTCATCCATCTTCAATTTTCGACCAGGATAATAGCGATGATACAATCCTGTCTCAGGTGGATCATGATGGCTATTAGGGTTGAAAGTCGTAGACCCAAAAGATAGCCCCGATACGAGTGCATACTCATACTTAGAGAATCGAATAAATTCGCCTCCAATTCTAAACCACAACTCGTCCTCCTACTTTTGACCTTAATCACCTCATGTCCAAAAAGGGAATGCAAAGCACTATTGCAACTGGTTCCTTTAGAATTCAAACGCAATAGAAACCCAAAACAAGAGTTTACAAACTCCAAGTACACATCATTATTAATACCCCTCAATTCATCCCTAATTACCGAAATAATATATAATCGACTATAAATATTTAACTTCGCCTTTGTAAACTGAAAGGACTCCCTTTTCCAAGCCCACTCAACCTGTACAATAGAAATCAGGTTATTAACAACAAGAAAAAAAGTTTAGCATAATTTTAAAACAGTTCAACTATTTATAAAATTACAAATATCCTTTAATGCACTACAATATAAATATTAGTAGAAGCAAATCATAGTAAAAGCTCTTTGATAACTAATTATTTTGAAATATCCTTTAAGGCACGATAGTTAAATTATTTTCGTAGAAGCAAAATATCCTTTGATAACAAAATATTCTTCACAGAAATATCCTTTGATAACAAAATATCCTTTAAGGCACGATAGCAGAAGCAAATCATAGCAAATCATTACAAATATCCTTTAATCCTTTAAGGCACGATAGTTAATTTTTGAAAAAAAAAATATTATTTTCGTGCCTTATTTTTGATGGCACGATTATTAATTATTCTGAAAAAAAAAATTCGTGCCTTATTTTTGAATGCACGATAATTAATTATTTTGAAAAAAAATATATTTTCGTGCCATATTTTGCAAGGCACAACAGTAAGAAAATTTTCACTGTAAGCAAAATTTCTGAAAATACGAGGCAAACTATCTAATAAAATTCATATATGTTTTGACCAATGATTGTGAAATTCTTCATGATTCTTTTGTGACTCAGTTGTTAAAAACTGATTACACTTATTCTGCTAAAAGTGGACTATATGAACTTATTAATCCTTTCTGAGATTTGTTAATCCTTTGTCTGGCTATAGAACCCCGGTACCTTGACTGGTTGAGGGAGCAGAGAAAGCTAACCCAAAAAGGATATGGGAATATTAGGTCAATCTGATTGAGTAGGAGAAATAATCAACTGAATCTCTGTTTTTGGACTTCTTCTCCTTCCCAATTTCAAGCCTTAGTCTAAATTGCAGCAAAAAAATAAAAAACGGTGCGTCCACCTAGGGGTGTTCATTCGGTCAAACCGAACCGAACCGAAAATTCGGTTGGTCGAATTATGAAACCGAAAACCGAACCGTACTAATTAGTTCGGTTCGGTCAAAACCGAAATTTTTTCGGTTTTCTTGTTCGGTTTCTCGGTTAAACCGAAATTTAATGATAATTTTTTTATTTTTTTTAAAACAATTGCAGAATTTCTCTTTATATACATCAGTACATCGCGTTGTCTGTCAATGGTCTTGATTCTCAATCAATTGCAGCACCCAAAAGGGCCAAAACTAATTAACCTAAGTTATTTATGGATTAGCATTTTTTTTTATTCCTACAAGCAGCACCCATGGATGATGGAAGCAAGCATCCAAAAAAAGCAAACCAGTAGTGGGAGTAAGCTAGAAAGAAAAGATAATTATTGAAGTTGTAACCTGATAAGGGTATGGCTTCACAACTCAAAATGCCTATGTACGCTTTTGAACAATCACACTAAACATGTAGGGTTTTATAAAATTAAGGATTTTTCAAAATACCATATGACTCGAGTGAGAAGACGAGAGTGATAGACTGAGAGGACGGAGGAGATTTGCGGATGAGTGCTCTGCCGGATGAAAATGGAGGACAACTAGAGAAAAATATCAGGTTGTGAAAAAAAAATCGGTTTTCGGTTCGGTTCGGTTGACCGAACCTCAAAACCGAAACCGAACCGAAAACCGAAATTTTGAAACTTGACAAACCGAAAACCGAATTGTCGGTTTCAGTTCGGTTCGGTTGACCGAACCTCAAAACCGAAACCGAACCGAAAACAGAAATTTTGAAACTTGACAAACCGAAAACCGAACCGAATTTTTCGGTTCGGTTTTCGGTTGAACCGAATTGTCGGTTTCAGTTCGGTTCGGTTGGTTAACCGAACTGTAAACACCCCTACGTCCACCTCCTGTCCATTTCTTGTGCTCCTCTTCCTTCTAAAATATGTCAACATATTTTTTTGTAGGGATTGGGGTGTGAGGTTTGGGGTGAGAAAAGAGAAAAGAGAGGAGAAAAAAGGTTGGGGTGTAGGGGTGTATGTTAAATTAGGGTTTTTTAGTTAGAAGGGTAAAATTGGAAATATAGGTGTGGTGTATTTAGTAATTATATGGGTTTGTAAAATAATGGTGGGATGTATATAGAAATATGGTGTATAAATCAATTCTTGGGGTGCAAATAGCGCCACCCTTTTTTCATTTTTGGTCCCCTTTTGGAAACTTGAATATTTGGGAGGATAAAGGAAAACATAAAAACAAAGATAATGATAATGAAAAATCATAAAAGAACTAAGAAAATACTTCTATTTAACAAATGCTTTTAATGAGGAAATAAGGGAAAAACGCAAAAATGGTCTATAATTTTATCTAGTTGGCAATTTAGGTCCTGTCCAATTTGCGTTTCGCAAATTTAGTCATATAACTTTAAAATTGTCGCAATTTTAGTCATGAAATTATCGGAGCAACAATAATAGCACGTGAGGGGCACATGTCCCGTTGTAAGGCTGAGTTGGACCTGTCTCAGTCCACATGAACCCATTTTTTCATCTGATTGAGCAAAATTAGTCATGTAACTTATTTTAACTCTTAAAAAAAAGAATAAACAATAAACAATAAAGCAGATTGGCAAAATTGGTCCTGTAACTTATTTTAACTCATAAAAAAAAGTGTTTTTATTTTGCGCAATTTGAAATTTATTCATGTGATTAAATAAGTTCCAGAACCAATTTTGTCAATTTGGTTTATTATTTTTTTAAGAGTTAAAATAAGTTACATGACCAATTTTGCTCAATCAGATGAAAAAATGGGTCCATACGGACTAGGACGGGTCCAACTCAGCCTTACAATGGGCCATGTGCCCCTCACGTGCTATTTTTCGCCGGATTTTGTTGCTCCGGTGACTTCAGGACTAAAATTGCGATAATTTTAGAGTTATAGAACTAAATTTGCAAAATGCAAATCAGACAGGACCAAAATTTCCAACTATGTAAAGTTACATGACCATTTTTGTATTTTTTCCGAGAAATAATACTGATAAAGGCTTGTGTTTGCTTATTGCAAATTTTTCATTTTCAGTAGAGAAAACTTATGGTGTCAATATTTGTCAAATGAAAGTATAATAATAACAATTTATATGAGTGTTTTTTAATGAAATGATGATTAATTGTAGTTGACAATTGGGAATTCAAAATGAAAGAAGTAGTGATAATGTCTTCTTTAGAAAATTTCAAAAGCAACCTGGATAAATATAAATACAATTGACCACATCACTCCGCGTACTTAAAAAAAAAGTAAAATTGACCACTTCACATTACACTGGCTAATTTATTAAACTAAAGCCATTTAAAAATGTAATTAACCAAATAAGGCCAAAAACAAAAATGATGTATGTATTTTCAAATTTATAAAGTAAAAAAAATTAATTTAATTGAATATAACATTATATTTTAAAAAATTATTTAATTTTTTTTACTTTATAAATTTGAAAATACTTACATCATTTTTCGGATAAGTGCAACTGATTTTTGCTCAAAATTCGAAAAAATGCTTTAATTTAAAATGACTTTAAAAACACAACTGGATTAGCAAACCATCAATTGCCTTACAACTGGAATCTAAATCATCAATCGAGTAAGCGTGGTTTAGATTTTATTATGTAACCCAATTGCAATACAATTGACGTTTTCCTATTCCAGTTGTGTTTTAAATTCACTCTAAATTCAAGCATTTTTTCAAATTTTGAGCAAAAAATAGGTATAGTCCCAAAAATGGTGTATATATTTTCAAATTTGTAAAATAAAAATTTAGTTAAACTAATTTTTTTAAAATCAAAATTATAACTAAATTAATTCAATTAAAAATATGTTTTTTAAAATTTTTCCAAAAAAAAAAAAGAAAAACAGAGGCAACCTCTGTTTTCACAAAATTTTATTTAAAAAAAATAAAAATTAAGAAAACAGAGGTGCAGCCTCTGTTTTCACCTAATATTTATTTTTTTTTTTGTTTTTGGCCTTATTTGGTTAATTAAAAATAAATGGCTTTAGTTTAATAAATTAGCCCATTACACTGCATTGCATATATATAAATTGAATTGAGTAATTTTCAATTATAAATTAAAATAATGATAACAAAAAAAAGGGTTTACAATTTACACCAAGTGATTACTAGTTAAAAACAAGCACTGAAAACCCCAAAATACCCATGGTTCCAACTTCAAAATTTTAACACACAACATGATTCTATGCGAATTGCGATATGTAATAAGAGTCGCCAGCAAGTACTTCTGACATTGGCCTACCCCACTAATCGGCCAAGTGTTATAATACTATTCGGCGGCTAATTGTTTCGATTTACCAGCACATAAATTCGTCATGCCAGCACATACTGGCAGCCTTTTAGGATACATTTTTAATTATATGAATTGTATTATGGCAGGTTGGTAAACAAATTTTGATCATGTCCAGTTTGTCCACCTAAGAGGAATCTTACTAATAAATCTAGGGAGCTTGACTTCCATTTTTTTTTTTTTTTTTCGATAACTCACCTGCGCCACGCCCCGACTATCCGAGAACAACATCTCCGACTCTTCATCATTGCGCAAAACAGCGGGATGTGCACGACCGACCGGTGTTACGACGAAGGGTCTGGCGACGTACAACCAGATCCTCCTGGGTAAAAGAGAACAATTATGTTCGACCCCCAATCTACTAATAACGATCTCTTCCCGAATCGAACCCACACGAATGCTATTCAATATGAGTTCCCACCAAATCTTCACCAGCTCCCATATGCCCCGGGGAGCAATTTGATGGAGAATGGATATGAACCGCTGACCTCCACCCCACAAACAATTTGATGGAGCAGGAATTTGAACCCCGACCTCCATCCCACAATCAAGTCTTTGTGTGGTGGCCAAATAATTACCACCTGGTTGCTTGACTTCCATTTATGACAGGATTACTAATCCAATTACAAAAAGGTTATGTTGTAATTAATGTAGGTTTAATTCTTGGCAAAAACTTATATTCAACCATATGGGTCATTATCCATAAGATGGGCTCTCGCCTGACCCACTTTTTTTGGGTTTTAAGATTTATTTAGTTTTCTTTATTCTCTTTCTTTCTTATGTTTTTCTTATTTTGCTCCATCTCTTTTTGATCTTTCCCTCTCTTCTTCTCTCATTTTTTCCCCTTTCACGCCATTTTTTCTTTCTCTTTCTTTTTTTTGCTTTCCTTTTCTCCTCCATTTTTTTCCTCCGTCTTTTTCTCTTCTGCATCTTCTTCTTTCTTCCTATATCCAGTAGTTGATAGTTGATACATCACTTTCAAGTAGGAGAAAGAAGATGACATATCTCTTTTATCCTCTGTTGTAAAAATCCCCGCCTGGGCCCCGAATCCCGCCAGCGCTAGCTCCTTTTGTCCGTCTCACGACTTTTTTTAGGCCCGCCTAATCCCGCCTAGGTCCCGCCTAGCTCGCTTTAGCGCTAGGCCCCGATCTCTGTCGCTTAGCAAGCGCTGGCGCTTTTTACAACATTGCTTTTATCTGAACTCGTCATCCAATCTTCCTTCTCTGTATAAGCATGATAAACTACATATTTTATACGTAAAAGTATCAAATTTTTGAGATAAAGTATCATATTTTGTAATACATCCACATATTAGGAATTTCGGCACGGTGAAAAAGTAAAAAATAAATATGACATAGTTAAGTAACACTTTTATGGGTAAAAGTATCCGGTTTTGTAGATAAAGTATCATGGTTTTTAATATGGTCACAAATTAGCTAGGAATTAATTATAGTGAATAATGAAAAATAAAAATGACATAGTTAAAATAACACTTTTATGAGTAAAAGTATCTATTTTTTGAGATACAATATCATATTTCTCATACAGGATCTGACACAATGAAGAAGGGAAAATAAATATGACAATGTTAAAGTAACACTTTAATGAGTATAAGTATCCTTTTTTGAAATGACTATCATGTTTTTTAATACAGTTACAGGTTAGTAGTTCAGTACAACGAAAAAGAAAAATAAATATCACAGACTTAAAGTATCACTTTTATAAGTAAAAGTATCCGTTTATTGAGATAAAGTATCATATTTTTTTAATACAACCGCATATTAGGAATTCATTACATTGAAGAAGAAAAAAAAATATAACAGTATTAAGGTAACACTTTTATGAGTTTTTTTTAATAGGAATCGAAATAATATATAAAAGAAAAGAAAATTCCTGGTCACAAGTTCCGACTGTAGTAAGCGCTATGTTTGGGGCCTCGTTAAAAACCTACCAAGGTAAAACCCACCCTTGTGGGGAAAACTCTTAGTAGGAAAAGAGTACCTCAGCGAGAGAAAAGAAATCCATACAACCATAGCCAAAACACATAACACAAAACTAGCTAACGAATCTATACCGCGATCAACCGACATAGTCATCCGTGAGCAGAGAGATGATGTCCACTGGTGGGGCGTCCCACCAAACCGAGTCATAAGTGTACTTGCTTAGATGATCCGCCACACGATTACCCTCACGATAGATGTGGGAAACCACAAGGTTCATCTGAGAAAGCATAAAAAGGGTAAAACGCCACTGATTCAGTAATTTCCAAGGGACGGAGCCAATCCGAGATCGAAGAAGGTGCACCACAAAGGTAGAATCCGATTCCAGCCCAATGTTGGTCTAGCCCTTGTGAAATGCATAGTAGATTGTCGTCATGGCATCAACCAGTTCTGTCTCGAAAGCAAAGCCCGTTCCACACTGCTCCACAAAACACCCATGATAGGTGCGGTAAATGCCTGACGCCGTAATACGTCCTGGGGCTCCCGTTGCACAACCATCAGTATTAACCTTAATCCAGCCAGGAAGGGGAAGAGACCAAGGCACTGGAATAATCCGAGGAACCTTGGGTGGACGGCCCCTAACCCTAAGCCGGTGAAGTCGAAGTAGATCCTCCTGAGTATTTTGCCCTTTATCCAACGAAACAGTATCCATTTTTTGAGATAAAGTATCATGTCTTTTTTTTGTTGCTAAAAATGATTGTAAGGAATGTTTTTCTACGATTTTGTATCAGTATAGAATTCAAAATTCAATAATACATGGCCGGGATCGAGAAAAATAGAGATATATGCTACAACCACAATCTGAAAAATTGGAGAAGGATGGAGGCAGGGGCATAGCCAGCCCGACTTAGTACCCCTAGCCCCAAATTTTTTGCCCCTAGCTTAACTATTTTTTCCCCTTAAAACTTATAAATATATTTTTTTATTTTTTTCCATAGAAAAAATGGGACAAAAAAAAAATTTGGGGTGCGCGGGGGGAGAGGCCTCCACCTATCTACGCCCCTGGATGGAGGAAAGAAAAGAAGGAAGGAGCGAGAGAGAGGAGGAGGAGGAGGAGAAGGAGGAAATTAAACAGTAAAAAAAATGAGGAGAGAGAGAGAGCGTGGGGGAGAAGGAGGAAAAAAAGAGAGATAGAGAGAGTCCACGGGAGAAAAGAGTTGAAAAAGGAGAAGAGAGGGAAAAAGGGGAGAGAGGTATCAGATCTGGATCTTTGATTCGTCTTTACGGATGAAGACCGTGATACGGTACTATAAGAGACATATTCTTAATTTTTTTTAACCCCGATATTCTATATTTGGACATTTGATTTTTTTAGTACAAATCCTGGAATGAGAGAGAGCCAAGTAGGAATCGAACCTAGGCACAAATCAGAGTTTTGCAAACTACTTGCCACAATGACCCTCTTTTTGACACATTTTCTTTCATTTGATTTTAAAGAAAATACGAGGAAAATTTTGGTGCACTTATATTCTTACAAGATACAAGTATTAACTTGCAATTTTAATTTTATATCTCAATGATTCTAAATGTTAAGTAAAAATTTTTCCATTAAAAATGCAATGACAAAACAATTTCATTCTCAATTCATTCATTCTTTTCTTTTTTTGAAACTTCTCAAATCATTCTTTCAAAACACGAATAAATCTCCTATGTATACTCTCCCATATGTAATTCACAAATCTTCATTTCAAAGCACATCCAAATCTCCAGTATATTTTGTAACTATTACGTCATTATGAGTCCATTTGATTAGGATTTGATGGTCTTGATATACTCTTTTTACAATCAATAAGAATATTGCCGACGCGATGCACGGAGTATAATATAACAAAATATTATATAATTTTATTATTAGGAAATTGATACATTGCAGGAATGGTAATTAGGCGGTGCAGGAAAGCTATCTTAAGATCCAAACCCGCCATGTCCTTAATTGGAACCAAGGAAACGGTGAATGTTGGCATATCTTGGTCCAAAGAAAGGTAGGATTTATTAAATAATAATTATTACAAAATATTATGTTAAATATCCAACAATAAATTTAAAATTTAGAAAAATGAGAAGAAAAAATATAACATAAATTGATTATATATTTGAAGCAAATTTATACACATATAAAAAAAACCTATTTTATTAATAGAATCAAAAAACAATATAAAAAAGAAAATGAGGATCCTGATCACAAGCTGATTAGGTAGCGCAATGTTTGGGGCCTCGTTAAAAACCTACCAAGGTAAAACCCACCCTTGTGGGAAAACCCCTAGTAGAAAAAGAGTAGCCGAACGAGAATGAAAAAGAACCATAGAAACCATAGAAAAGCAAAGAACAAAAAATTATCTAACAAATCTATATTGTGCTCGTCCAACATAACTATCTGTGAGCAAAGTGATGATGTCCTCTAGAGGGGCGTCTCACCAAATGGAACCTCCCAAGTATGTACTAAGATGATCTGCCACATGATTTCTTTCTCGATAAATGTGAGAAATGATGAAGTTCATCTGTGAAGTCATGTATAGAGAGTACTGCCACTGACGAAAAAGATGCCAAGGAATGGAGCCCACCCGAGATTGAAAGAGATCCACCACAAAAATCGAATCCGATGTAACCCAAAGATTTGTCCAACCCTTATTAAAAGCATAGTGGATTGCACACATCACCGCCAATAATTCAGCCTCAAAAGCATGGCCAATGCCACACTGCTCGACAAAACATCCTCGAAAAAATCCCCTAGAAGTGCGGTAAACACCCAATGCCGTAGGACGCCCTGGAGATCCAACTGCACTGCCATTCGTATTGACTTTTATCCAAACCAGAAGTGGTAAATGCCAAGGAATCGAAATTATGCGTGGAGCTTTTAGAGCGCGACCCTGAACCCTTAAAGGGTGTAGACAAATAAGATCATCCTGGGTATTATTCATGCAACCCTTGTCTAGAGGAGTGGCCTCCAAAATTAGCGCCCGTAACTAAACAAGAGTCACCTCCATAGTTCATTTCTTGTCATTAAAAATCACATCGTTCTGAATGTGCCAAATAAGCCAGATGCAGGATATAATCGCCACCTTCCATAAAAAAGTAATCTGATCACTGAAGTGAAAACCCATCACATGAACCAAGAATTCATTGAAGCTATATCCTTTGTGCAAAGCCACAACAAATGATTCAACAATCCAATCCCAAAGAGCCCCTGCAAAATCACAAGAAAACAAAAAGATGGTCAAAATCGAATCCAAATGAGCATAACAAAGTTCACAGGAGGAAGGTCCAATAAATCCTCGATGACAGAGAACATCCAGGATAGCCAGACGTCCGAAGATGGATCTCCAAATAACGATAGATAGCCTTTCAGGGATGTGAGGTGACCAAATCCAAGAACCCCATTTAACAGTAGGAAAAGATGGCCGTAAAAGAGCATAGGGCGCATTAGATGAAACTGTTCCATCCATTGAATGCGTCCACACCCGTTTATCCATAGAATCCAGAGTAATTGGGCACCAAACAATATCACGCACAATATCTAAAAAGGCTTCGATAAATGAAAAAGTAAGATGCCAAGCGTTATCATAGAAGAAGTTTGAGATGCGGTTCTGAAAGTGAATCCGATATTCATGAGAGTGGTATGCTCAACCAAATTGGCAGTAAGTATTTTCTAGGCCAATTCCATAAGATAAGCCTGATTGGCTTAAAAAATATGTTATTTTGTCCAAAACTTGAAAATTATATGTTCACTTGATAATTTTCGAAAACTAAATTAAATTAGATTAATTAAGATATAGTTGACGATTTTACTAATAAATTACTAATAAATCTCGGTAACAATATCATTGTACTCAAATCATGATTATTTGGGAAAAAGATCTTATAACATAAACGAACAAACAATATTGTTTTGTGATTTTAGATTAACAAATAAATACAATATAAATAATAGAACAAATAAATAATCAATATTTACTTATTTTATATCCAAAAATGTATGTATAAGATAATATTTAAATTGGTATGTTAGTAGATATGGGTCAAAATATAAATCACATATTTTTCACACATAAAGTGGATCGAGTATACATATTTGCAGTAGAACTACTGATTCACATAGCTAGGATTAAGCCCGTTTACAAGCCTTCTTTTGATCTTGGATTATGCCGTTTAGAAAAATTCTTTGGTTGAACCACAAAACATGAATGTACCCCATGCATCATTGAATCACGAACAAACCACGGGCAAGATCACTATTCATCTTTGTTATTGGTGTAAATAACTAAAGAGTTATTTACTCACCTTAAACCCTTGGAGAAATTTTGGTGACGCTCCAACAAATAACATAGAGAGAAATTGTAGGAGAGAAGAGAAAGAGTATATTGCGTTATGTGTTCTCGTAGGAGACTAATATCTCTACTACTAATAATATAGGGAGAGATATCAAAATATATATTTCAATCCCTATCAAGATTGGATCTTACCATATTAGACGCAATCCAAAGATGTATGCTAATCAAATAGAATCGCCAATATCTTTCCCAAAATAAAAGATATGGATGCAATATCTAATATCTCTCTCTCCCTCTCATATATATCTGATCCGCTCATTCGAATCACATTCTAATATTCCCATCTCATGTTCCATCTTTCATATAGGGAATAAGGCGTACGACTAAGCGAGAAAGAATACACAAGGAGAGTTATATTAAGTCATCACAAAACTAACATAACTCTTCAACTCAGTAACTCGTTGCACACCCCAAACCAAATGGTGGCACCAAGTCAAGCATCTCTAGATCCCTCAATGAAATAAATAGAGCATGCTCGACTTACTCAAATATATTTCTATATTCATGACTAGTCAAATGCATTTTGACATAGTCTCCCGGGCTATGAATTATAAAACATAAGTGGGTTACCAATTCAGTTCTTCCTCGGACCCATGTGCCAATTAGCTTGGTCTTGACAACTTTCCTAGACATGCTCCAGTAGACCAAATCACACATGGCCATTGGATACATGCTAAAGTAGCATCATCAAGCTTACACCTCATAATATGGTCCAGAGTCCCAAAGAGTACAAGAAAATAATATGGGCTAACACAGTGACGAAGCAGGGACCCATTCAGTCACTTTTCCATAGGAGGGGAGGTTGAATAGACTTTACCAAATTTTCGATTTTAGTTCTTTTTAAATCATAGTTAAGTCACAAGGCAGCTAGGTCCTTGATGGACATCTTAGTTGACCTTCATAGTAAAGTTAGCCACTCCGCAGACTCGACTGAACTATTGATAAGATAACTCAGCTGATTCAATTAACCTTATTAGAGATTCAGTAGACTTGGTTTTACAGTGGAAGACTTTCACCATTTGGTTAAAATAAGTTTACAACACTTGTTTTTATGTTAAGTTATTATCAGTTGACTTAGCAAATATAACAAACATCAATTAAGATATGCAAGAATTAAAATGCTGAATGTAAAAGGCACAGAGCAATTTTTATAGTGGTTCGAGGATGGAGTAATTCCTCTAATCCACTCTTGCCCAACCCCTGAAGGTAATCCACTAAGTGACGGTGACATTGTTACAAAAGGATGGCAGTCCGAGATAGACTTGATCACACAACTGGCTTTTTCTGGGACTCAGCTTCTTCATAATATGGTTGTCCTGCTACTTCAGCTCCTTCAAACTTTTGGATTTGTTCACACAGCCCTCCAATAAGTCCAATGCTTCTGGTTCGAACTGGAACCTTACTACACTTTTTTTAACCTTGGATGTGTAGACCCCTTTATCTTTCAACAAATTATTTCCACTTCAACAATTTTGAAGTTGTCTTTCTTTTGCTGAGTGTGTTGGATCAATTTCCTTCGAGTTTTAGGTTTGAGGATTGAATAGAATGCTTGAGAGTAGTTTGATCTTGCTTTGTAGGTATGTGTCTATTGCTTGTATGCTGGGAAACTAATGTATAGATTTTGATGATACCATGTAAAACTTAGATTAGGAAATTAGGGTTGTATGAGCTGAGTTGAAGTCAGCTAAGTTGAAGATTACAAGACTCACTGAAGACTGAAGTGAAGACCCAGTTGTGTGTCAGCTGAGTGAAGTAAAGTGAAGAATCAGTCAAGTGACAGAAAAGTTGTCTCAGTCAGCTGACTGACAGCTAAGTCATTCAAAAATGATTGGAATCGAATGTTAAAGAGGTATGCATCAGACAAGACTTGAAGAAAGCTGAAAGAGATCTGTTGTAAAGACAAGTCAAGGTTTTGCTGGAAATAGGCATGTGTCAGGCTGCCAGCAATAAAGCTGTTTTGCTGAAAGAATGCAAAAGACAAGGAACCAATGAGATGTACCTGTAAACCTGCAGAGATTAAGAAAAGGTTGTAGAGCAATTAATTTATGGTACGATCTCCATTAATGCTGCAAGACAAGACAAGCCAACAACCTACGAGTGTGATTTGAAAATTATGTATATCTCTTTAACGGACATATTTTCAAATATGCACTATAACAGGATGAGGAAGCAAGTGAAAGAAGGTCACCGAGTTTAACACAAGCATACAAGCAAATCGAGCAATAACCTACAAACATCTCTCAAGCTTTTCAAAGAAATCCTCAAGTTTAATTTTGAAGGAAATCAATCCAGCACACTCAGTGAAGGAAAGACTACTTCATTAGTTGAAGTGGAAAAACTGTTTCCAAGAACAAAGGGGTCTACTTTCTAAGGTTGAAGGAGAAGCAGTGAAGTTCCAGATCAAGTCCAAGGGTTTGAAGGAGGCTGAAGAAATAGGACAATTGTCTTGTGAAGAAGCTGAGTCCCAGGAGCAGGAGGCTGTGTTATCAAAGCTGACTCGGACTGTATAACTGCTTTGTAACCAAGTCAAGTTACTTAGTAGATTTTTCAAGGAGTTGGAGAAGAGTGGACCAGAAGAATTACCCCATCCTCGAACCACTATAAAAACTGCTTGTGTCTATTTACTTTTCAACATACTTTATTTCTTGATTTATTTTATATCTGCTGATAAGTTAACTTGCTTAAGTCTACTGATAATAACCATTGCTAAAACAAGTGCTGAAAAACGAACTTAAAACTCTAAGGGTGAAAAGTCTTCCGCTGGCAAAACCAAATCAACTGTATTTCTAAGGGTTAGCTTAAAACAACTAAGTTATACTATAAAACAACTCAGTCGAGTCTATTGAGTGGGTAACTTTGCTGTAAGCCAACCTAGCTGTCCCTCAAGGACTTAGCTGATTTGAGTTAACTTTGAAATTATTTAAAAGGACTAAAATCGATAAGTTGGTAATGGTTATTCAACCCCCCTTCTAAACCTTACACACCACCCCTTGGGACCTACAAGTGGTATCAGAGCGGTTGGTTCATTGAGCCTTCCGCACTGGTTACTGAACTAGATCTCTCATCTATCATCCCTACATGATGAGATTTGGCTCGTGATTGAGGATGGGCCACTACAAATCCTAAATGTCAATACAGCTGTAAGAAGGGCTGCTCCTACTGAAAGAGAAAATGCTGCACCTGCAGAGCCTAGACCTGCCATAGTGGACAAACCACGCTGTGAATGGACAAATGATGATTGAAAGAGATACAACCTTGACAATGTTGCTAAGGATATACTTTATGAAACTCTTGATAAAGCTATGTTTAATAAAGTTAAATCTTGTAAAACCACCAAAGAGATTTGTGAAAAACTCACCTTGATTTGTGAAGGATCTGATCAAATCAAGGAAAATAAATTAACTGTTGTTGTTCAAAAGTTTGAAAATTCTAAAATGATTGTAGGTGAAAGTCTGGATCAGTTGGATGCCAGATTCACAGAGATCACCAATGAGCTCTGTAGGTCCCAAGGGGTGTGAGTAAGGTTTAGAAGGGGGGGGGTTGAATAAACCTTACCAACTTTTCGATTTTAGTCCTTTTAAGATATTTCGAGTTAAATACACAAATAAGTCCTTGGTGGACAGCTAAGTTAGTTAACCAAATAGAGATACCACTCAACAGACTCGATTGAGCTGTTGATATAATAACTCAAATTGTTTAGTCTAAAACTTAACTTGGCTGTGATAAGATTTTCAGTGAAGACTTAACACCCTTGAATTTGGTTTAAGTTTGTTTTAACACTTGATTTTAGCACTTGTTAATTATCGGTTGAATGCAAATTATCAAATGCAGATAAAATATAATAAGCAGAGATGAAATCTTTGAAATGTAAATGACACAATAAATTTTATAGAGGTTCAAGATGGGGTAATTCTTCTACTCCTCTCTTCTCCAACTCCCCGAGGAATCAATCATCGATCGAGTACAAAGTGGTTAATGGTCCGGATACAAGTCTTGATCACACAAATGACTTGATCCTTCGGGACTCGATCCGAGATGCCTTGGTCACACAGATGGCTTCTCGTCCGACTCGGACTTCTTCACGGGCGGCTACTGCCTTGCTACTTGACTCACTTGCTCAAGCTTCTTGGATTTGATCACGAAGCCCTCCAATAACTTGAGACTGGTTCGACCTTGAACCTTTCTACAATCCTTCTTTGAATGTAGACCCCTTTTGATTCTTCAAAAGTTTCCTCTTCAACAGTTTGAAGTTGTCTTTCCTTCACAGCTTGGTGTTGGATTGATTTCCTTCGAATTTCAGGCTTGAGGATTTGCTTGAATAACTTGAGAATACTTTGCTTGGTTACAGCTCGAATGTTAGCTTGAATGTTCGTAGTTCAGGTATGCAAGGTCACTTCTTCTCAAATTGATTCCTCTGCCTTTTATAGTGCTCTTTCAAAAATCTGCCCGTTGAAGAGATATGCTGATTTTCAAAAGACACTAGTGTTCATTGGCTTGTCTTGTTGCAGTCCTTGATGTTGACATTTCCTCGTATTAAATGTCTTGTAGCTTTCTAGGGCCTGACACAGGTGCAGTGCTTCCCATTGGTTTATTCCTTTTGCACGCTTCTAGGACTGAGCACTTTAGAATATTGCAGCATGGTAGTATTACTTATTTAAGTAACTTTCTTGACTTCTCGTAAATGACTCTTTTGATTGTCTTGACTTGATCAGTTCCTTAACTTCCCCAGGTGACTTCGAGTCAGCTCCCAATCATTGGAATACTCATCTGTCACTTCAACTTAACTTGGCTGTCTTGGGTTGACTTGACTGACACTTCATACAGCTGTATTCAACTGATACTCCTTCAGTCGAGTTCATGACTTCTCCTTCTTGCCCCACTCAGCCGCTCCTCAGCGGAGTCTTCAATTTAGTCTTCAATTGATTTCTTGCATATCCAGGCATAGCTGACTTGACTCAGCTCGTACAACCCTATCTATTACAATGCAAATTACAAGAAAATGGGGTGCCAACTTACTAGTCTAAGTTTTACATGGCATTCATCAAAATCTAAACAACAAATTTCCCAACAATTTCCCCCTTTTTGATGATGCCAAAACTTAAAACATACATGCAAGAACGTAAGCATCAAAGATACATACAGGTAGTGCAGTAACAGAGAATGTATGCGTAGAATCAATCATTTTATTGATCATAACATTCTTGTCCTTTACACAACTGTTTACAAAGTGTATCAGATCAAACATCTATGTCTACGTAAAAAGAAAATAGAGAAATTACAAATTTTTATTCAATGTACAAAAGACTTACATACTTATGTATTTACCAAAGTAAATTACATGAAGGGGTGGACATCAACACTTCATCTCCTTCACGCTCCTTCTTTTCTTCATCACTCTGTCGTCTTCTAACCTTTTTCTTTCTTCTCTTCTTTTTCTTTTTTTTCTCATAGGCTTTTAAGCGCCTTCATCTCTTCTTTTTCTTTCTTGTCTCTCTTCCCACAAAATGAGTTTGTCTTTTATTTTCTTCTTCAATTCTCTTTACATACTCAGCATTGTTCTTGGCCACTTGCAGGTTGGCTACTTCGTAAAACCCAGCCTAATAGATCCCTCATTTTTTCCCTGGATCTATATATTCAATGTTTTTGGGTAGAGGTCTAGGTTTGAAACCTCTTCCTCCACTGCTTCTACCTCTTCCTCTGGGTGTGTATTGTACTGGGGCCTTCTTCTTTCCAGTAGAGTGACCAGCAGAGTGGCTGCTAGGAGTCTGCTGCCTGTCAGCTTCTTCACACAGCTTGAGGCATTTTTCCCAATACAAATCCCAGGCTTGGGCCATAGTCATGTTCTCGAAGTATCCTTCGGATGCGAGCGTCTTGAATTCATCAACAGATCTAGGCTCGGTTCTGACGTCTGAAATGGCATCAGTGTCTCTTCCTGCCGGAATGTCTCCGCATTGTTTCAGTATATCCATCGCACGGGCATCCATTTTTCTTTCAATCTCCGACATCTCTGCTTCTACTATCTTCCTCTTTTCAGACATGGGCACAACAGAGTGTTGGAGCGGCAGAGTCACTGGAAGTTTGCTGATTATGTCAGCTGTGACAAGTCCTTATTGAGGGGTTCTAGCAACCATCAAAGTCATATCATTCGAACCTTCTCCCTCAACTGATTTTCCCTTTTCTTTCTTCTGCTTTTCAAATGTCTTCTCCTTCACAGCTGCGTCCTTTTTCTTAGCTGTGGACCCTTCCAACGTCTTTAGGTATTCCTCTTCCCCCTTTTTTGCATCATCAAAGGAGAGAGGAACCACAGGAAACATGCCAACAAGCATGAAATCTAGGCGACTGATAACTAAGTTCTGCTTGGATTCTGCTGCGGAGTATGCTTCTCGAAATTCTGTGCGAGTGGCGTTGGATTCAGCTGTTACCAACTTCATTTCAGCCATAAGAATGCTGAATTTTTCATTCATGTTCTCCTTTACGCGCAGAAGTTCTTTTTGATGAAATTCGCGCAGCAGCTCCATTTCTGTGGTATGAGAGGTATGCATTGTATCAATGTTTTCTTGCATCCTCTTCTTCATGTCATCATTGTCAGCGCTCCAGATTAGCATCTTATTGTACAATGCTTTGAAATATCGAACCTGTTCAACGCGCATTGTCTGCTGCTGTTGCCACCATTCCCGAATCCTGACTATGATTCCACATAGATCGGCAGTAAGATTAGCATCTCGGTTATCCAGCCGCATGTCTAATGAGGCCTGGTGCCTTTCCATCTTTTCTATCTCCGCAAATATAGTCTTGAAAACTTCTCGAACCTCAGCTGTTACTAAGCAGCGTCAAAGTCAAAGTTTGCTGGAACGATGGTATCTGTTGGAATGACTGGATCAGGTCTATGGAAACGTTGTTGATCTCTAGCTGATTCTTCATCAAGATCAGGCAGCTCTAGTGAGAAAGGGAAAGTTTGTTCAAACGCATCATCACGGACATATGGAATCTGTTCAACTGTGACTTGTGGCCGTGATGTGCCCGGTGGAGTCGATTCTGCTGCAGCTTTGGGAGCTTGCGCAGTTGACTGTGATTCAGCTGGGGTCTTTTGTGGTATGGACCCAGCTGGCTGAGCCTCAGCTGTCTCAACAACTTCGTCGGTCTCAGCTGGTTTTTCCATATGAGTTGTCTGGTCCTCGGCCGTATCAGTAGCGTCATCGGACGATGATGAGACTTGTAGGGGTGGCTCATCATCAAAATTGAACTTCTGACGAGCAGCCTTGAATTTTGGCTTACTCGTGCTGGGAAGAACATCCTCAGCTGAGTCGTTTGGACTTGCAACGGGGGATGACTCAGCCTCATCTTCACCTTCAGATCCCAGAAATGTTACATCAGGGTTGTCTTGGGAATCATGAAGGGCACTTATCTCCTTCTCAGATGCATCGATGATAACTGGAGGGATGTTCTGTGCTTCTGCTTCTTTACCTCGGGAAGTCTCAACCTCCCGTAGGCCTTCAGTACCTCCTGTAGTCTCAACTGCAGCAAGGCCTTGGACATTCCCTTCGACAGACTCAGCTGTCTTGGGGTCTTCGACGGTGGCATCCACAGGAGTCTCAACTCCGTGGATTGCACTTTCATTGCCCAGAGTGTTAACTCCCGGGATAGATCCATCATGTGCCTCGACGCATCATCAGCCAGCGTCCTCGGCCTGCAGAGCGATTGGCACTTCAGTGAGACAGTCTCAATCGTCCGAGCTTCACATCGTGACAACTTGTCAGTGTTTTTTTTTTCTTTTTCCTTCTCCACTTCGCCTCCTAGATTTGTTGTGGAGTCATCTGCAGCAATCTCCGACCTAGCTGCAGTGGAGGGAGTTTCCCCCTCAGCTGGCACACCAGCTGAGTGACTTGGAGTGGGGTCACTCTTCTCCAAGCTCCCGGCTGTTTCCTTTGAGTGTTCAGTCGTTGGGGCAGGTGGTAAGACACCTTCAATAGGGGTTGGCTCGACTCGGGTCCCCGAATTCCCAGTTTCATCGCCAGTGCCCTTAGATCCATCATCAGAATGAGATGGGGAAGTGGTTGCAGCAACAACAGTTGCAATTTGCTGCACCACTCCCATAGGGTCAATCTCCAGCTGTGATTTGGAAGATTCTCCAGGTCCTTCCATCAGCTGTTGCTCATGCATCACTCTGGATTCCCGCATGGCTTGCTGCATTTCCATCTCTTCTGTCGCAGCAGCAGGGTCCAAATCTTTATCACTCTCTGAGAGAACATCGAAGTGGGGATGCGTGTGATCAGTGGTTCCGGTGAAGGGACAAATATTGGCCTTTTCTCGGGCTTCAGCTTCCTCTGCCAATCGCTCCTTCTCCTTTTCTTTGAAGATATTCAAAATATCTATGCAGTTATCTTCATCCAATGCTTGGACCATTGTGGTCAAACCGAGGAAATTCATCAGTTCTTCTTCTTCTTCAATAAACTCAGGTCTTTGGAACTGTTCCCTCGATCAACTCAACTTCCACTTCCTCCATTCACGCAGATGATTTTGGATGTCTGGATATGGTGGAAATAGCATGATCACATCATCATCATCATCTTCCCGCTGAACTTCTTTCTCAGGAATGGAGGGTAGCAGAGTTTGCTGCTCTTCACCCTCAAGAACGCCTCTGCCGCAGCGAGATGCAAATTCGCCGACAGACATTCAACTATCTCACCGCTTCTTGATCATCACCGTCCCGTCTGTCCTGGTAGGTCTTCGACTAGCCTCTGCTGATCGGGCTCAACAGACTTGGCTGTTTCATCAATTATCTCTGAGACTCTACTTCTCCAAATTGTTTTTAATGATCTGTTCCACCGAGTGGCGAGCTCACTGTTTTCTCAAGCTCTGAACGCTTGATGAGTCTTCTTCTTCTTTTGGTTTTCACCAGAGGAACGTTTGGTTCCACTTCCTCCGGTTCCTCGAAGGTAAAGGCCTTCGCAGTTGTCTTAGAGGCAGCTGCCTTTCTCGTCTTGCGATCCTCTTCTTCTTTCTTCGCACCAGAGAAGGTACTAAGGATTCCTTCTCTCTGCACTACGGGAGCGGGGAGAGAGACACGGCTGCAGGGACAGGTGACTCGGCTACAGGGGCAGGTGCATCTTTCGTCTTCTTCGCTGCTGGGGCAACAGTTTCTTTCCAGCTGCAGGGGCAGCTTTCTTCTTGGGAGGGGAGGAGACAACTGTATCTACAGGATCAACTGATTCCCCCTCACTTGTATCCGCTCTCTTGGCATAAGCTCTCTTCTGAGCTCCGGAAAGATTCGATCAGAACATCTTCTTGTTGACATGGAATGCCTTTCCATGTCTGGAGTGGAACTCCTTCACCTCCATCACCGCCAATCACAAGGCCATACCCCAAGATCCTCCGAACGATCCATATTCCTTGAAAGACTTATTTCCAACATTTTGGCAGAGTCTGTTGTATACAAACTCAGCCCAATTTACCTTCTTCTCCTGCATGATCGCAGCCATCACGATCATCTTAGTTTTGGATAGCTGATTAAAGCTTCCAAATTTGATGTATACGCACTTGGCAAACAATATCCATCAACTTGTGGTAATCTTCTTTCAAAGACTTCTTATCACCGTAAAAACCACCTTCGCAAAGATAGTCGGGTTTGGCCACTTTCTTCCATGCAAGACCTAAGTTTACATCACCTCCAATATCTCCTACTTCCTTCCGACGGAAACAAACAATGCTCCGCTAGATCCTTAGCAAAGGATCGTAAACTCTTTTTCCGTGAACAGAGGACTTGATGCCCTCGTCGTGAACTTCAAAGATTCACGAGAACTCGAGCGACTTCTTCAACATAAGTCATCCAAACTCCATAGTGAGAAAGGGTTTTAACCTGCATTTCTCCACTTTCTCAGCCTATCTTCTTCACAAGGGTTTCATCCAACCCCTTTTGATCATACCTTCAAAATCCACAGTAGAGCCAGTGTGGATTTGCTTTCCCAACTTAACAAAATCGTAAGTGGATGCCATTTCTTGAGGTTTTACCGAACGAAACTTTTGGAAAATTACTCTGGAGATCTATAGGGTTTCGAGAGAAAAGTTGCTTTCTTTGCTTTTGAGAGAGATGAACAGTTTGTGTAAAGTGAGAGAGAAACGGACGAAAGGGTATATATGTGGGTTATGAAAGGACGTGCATATGGTTTTTGAAATTTGATCGAGATCAATGGCTCAGATTTAGCACGCCGATTAGCATTTAATTGCTCGCATTTAATGCGGTAGCATTTATATCCAATCATATGCTTCGCTATGCAGCTTTTGACTGTACCCGTCATTATGACGCTGACATCATCCTTAAAAACATTCCCGCTCATTAAAAATGACTGCGTTTTTGTCACTTAGCTCATAAATAATTCAGCTTACTCCCTAGCCGATTCAACTCTTCTTCCCTCCTTTCACATAGGTACTTAGCTGTCAGCTAACTCGATGCAGCTGATTTTCCGACATGGCTGATTCACTCAACTGATTTACAGACTTAGCTCCACTTTCATCTTTTCTTGTTTCATCTCCTCTCCTTGAGTCTTCTGAGTGTTAACTCAGCTTAATTAACCCTAGCTCATGCTTGAGTTCTTCAAATCTTGATTCACATAGTGGCTTTGTGAATATGTCAGCTAACTGTTTATCAGTTGAGATATATTCCAAGGTGATGTCCTTCTTTTCAACATGATCTCTTATAAAAATGATATCTGACATCAATGTGCTTTGTTCTTGAGTGCAACACTGGATTCTGAGTGATTGGAATAGCACTTGTGTTATCACACATAATTGGAATTTCTTTTTCTTCAACATCATAATCTCTCAGTTGTTGTATCATCCATAAAACTTGGGCACAACAGCTGCCCGCAGCTATGTACTCAGCTTCAGCTGTGGATGTGGCAATTGAGTTTTGCTTCTTGCTAAACCAGGAAACCAATCTGTTTCCAAGCATTTGACATGTACCTGAAGTACTCTTCCTCTCAACTCTACATCCAAAGATAGTCGAGTCCGAGTAACCAATAAGCTTGAATCCACCTTCCTTTGATACCATAAGCCGACTTCCTGGCATCCCTTCAAATACCTTAGGATTCTCTTAGCTGCAATCATGTGACTTTCTTTTGGTGCAGATTGAAATCTTGCACATACACCTACTGCAATGGCGATGTCTGGCCTACTTGCTATGAGATAGAGCAGTGATCCAATAAGTGCTCTGTATCTTGTTTGATCCACAAGCTTGCCATCCGCATCCATATCCATCTTGATCGATGTATTCATTGGTATTTTCACGTAAGACTTCTCTTCCATACCAAATTTCTTCATTAAATCTCCGTGTACTTTGTTTGACTTATGAAGGTTCCATCCTTCAGCTGTTTAACTTGAAGTCCTAGAAAGAATGTCAGCTCTCCCATCATGCTCATCTCAAATTTGCCTTGCATGAGGTTTGAGAACTTATCACACAACTCTTTGTTTGTGGATCCAAAATGATGTCATCCACATATATTTGAACAAGTAGTATACTCTCTCCATCTTGAATTCTGAAGAGTGTTCTGTCCACTTTGCCTTTGGTGAATCCATTATCTGTCAGAAATTGAGATAATGTATCATACCATGCTTTATATGCCTGTTTCAATCCATATAGAGCTTTCTTGAGCTTGTACACCTTATCTCCAAGAGTCTTCTGCTAAAATCTTGGAGGTTGCTCAACATAGACTTCTTCTTCTAACAATCCATTTAAAAATGCACTCTTCACATCCATCTGATATACAGTGAAGTTCTTGTGTGCAGCATAGGCAAGAAACATCCTAATTGCTTCTAATCTTGCAACATGAGCAAATGTTTCATCAAAATCTATTCCTTCCTCTTGGCACTTTTGGCTACCAATCTTGCTTTGTTTCTTACCACGTAACCTTCTTCATTCATCTTGTTTCTGAAAACCCATTTTGTGCCAATGACATTTTGATGGGTTGGTCTTTGAACCAATTCCCATACTTTGTTTCTTTCAAACTGATTCAGCTCTTCTTGCATGGCCTGAATCCAATGTGTGTCATCCAATGCTTGGGACACATCTTTTGGCTCAATTTGGGAAATAAAACAAGTGAACATAGCTTCTTGCTGAGCTCTGGATCTGGTTCTTACACCATCTCTTACATCTCCAATGACTAGCTCTGGTGGATGGTCTCTCAGCCATCTCACATCAGGTTGGAGTAAGTCAGCTGGGTTCAGTCGTCTTGCAACATTGTGTTATCTTGAGCAGCTCTCTCATCATCACTTAGCTGCAGATTTTCCAGCTTTCTTTGAGATTCAGCTATCTCATCTTCACCTTGATTAATTGCTCGAGCTTCAGCTTCAACATAGGGACTCTTCTGCATGGTTGGCTGATTTGGCTTATCAGCTGACTCCTCAATGTCTTCTCCATTTACTTTAGGTTCATCAAAAACCACATGGATAGACTCTTCTGTGACCATAGTCCTTTTGTTTAGCACTCTATAGGCTTTGCTTTCAGCTGAGTATCCCAGGAAGATACCTTCATCAGCTTTAGCATCAAAAGCCTTTAGATTATTCTTGCCATTGTTGTGGATGAAGCATTTACATCCAAAGATCCTGAAATATGCAACATTTGGCTTTCTCCCTGTCCAAATCTCATAGGGAGTCTTTGTCAGCTGTCTATTTATCATGCATCTATTTTGAGTATAACATGCAGTGTTTATTGCTTCAGCCCAAAATCTTTTAGGCAGCCCTGCTTAAGCTAACATGGTCCTTGCAACTTCCTTGAGAGTTCTGTTCCTTCTTTCTGCAACTCCATTCTGCTGTGGAGTCCTTGCTGTAGATAATTTGTGAGTAATACCATTTTCAACACAATACTTAGTTATTATTCCATTGACAAACTCAGTTCCTCTATCAGATCTTATCTTTATAATGGTTTGACTCTTCTCATTTTGAACTCTTTTCATCAGCTGTGGTAACTTCTGCAAAGTTTACTTCTTTTTACACATGAAGATTGTCCATGTATATCTTGAATAATCATCCACCACTACTAGAGTGTATTTCTTCCCACTTATACTGGTTGGCTCAACAGGACCAAATAGATCCATATGCAGTAGATGCAATATCCTTGTTGAAGATGGGCTTGACTTCTCTTTGAATGATGATTTGATCTGTTTTCCCATCTGGCATGCATCACAGACACTTTCTTTCTTGTATACTGAGTTTGGCAATCCTTCTACCAGATTACTCCTTGCAAGCTTGTTTATTGTCTTGAAATTCAAGTGACTCAGCTTCTTGTGCCAAAACCAACTTGATTCGGCTGTGCTCTTTGCTAACAGACAAGTGCTTGGTGTGGCAGTTGACCAATCTACCACATACATGTTCTTTTGTCTGGATCCTTGCAACACTACTTCATTTGATTCAGTATCTTTGATCTGGCACACTCCCATGTTGAATCCAACATTGTAGCCCTTGTCACAGAGTTGGCTGATGCTTAGCAAGTTGAAATTAAGACCTTCAACGTATGCAACATCTGTGATTTCTAATCCATTTTTTTTGATGGATCCAAAGCTCTTATTTCCCCCGAGCTTCATTTCCTCCAAATATGACTTTTGCACCTCTAATTTCCTTGAATCTTGACAGATTTTTCTTGTTTCCTGCCATGTGTCTGGAACAACCACTATCCATGTACCAGGTTCCTTGGCACTCAGCTGTTCCTTGAACCTGCAATCAAGGAAATCGCTTTTTTAGGTACCCATACTTGTCCGGGTCCCGAGGGGTTAGTGTCAGAAGATGATCCAACCAACCTATAGCCAAATGACTTGACTCTAAGAGGTTGCCATCTATCTGTGCCATAATCATAATTCACTTTGGCAAATTGCTTGGGGGGTTTTAGGTTCATACAGCTGTCTCTTTTGACTGTATGCCTGAGTGTGTGTTTTAGCAATTGCCTTCTTTGGGTAATTGTGATATTTCTGAGTGTAGTGCTTGGGTGCGTATGTGTGCTAATAATAGCTCTTTGGCCTTTGGAATGACCTTTGCTGAGTTCTAGGTCTTTGCCATTTAGGCTTGTATTCCATAGGTCTTTGCTGATATTTAACATTATTCCAGTCAGCTTGGCTTGGGTAGTTTCTACCATTCCCATTATTTGTGTTCCTTTGATAGAACTTTTGGGGATTCTGGTAGCTCTGTTTTTTCTTCACAGAGTACTTCCTATTTGGAGTTTGATGAGAAACTCTGCTGGATTTCTTCTCAGCTGTCCTCTCAGCATACTCAACTGGCTGTTTTACTTTTCCTTTATACCCTAGGCCGGTTTGTTTGTGATTGTGCTTTGGAATGACTGTGTGTGCAACATTTGGTGTCTTGGATTTTTGAGAAGCTTCATTACTTGAAGATCCTTTTTCCAAGATCACTCTGGGAGTTTGACTATGCACAAATAAATTGAATCCTAAGCCTGTCTTGTCTCCACATTCTTTTTGGCTCATGATAAGGTCATCCAATGATTTAGATGTCTTTGTGAATGAAGCAATCACATTTTTGAGATCATTTTCTCTCTTTTCTATAGCAGCTATCTCTGCTATTAGTTTTGCATTTTCATCCTTCAGCTCTTTGTTCTCATCAGCTATGTGACTTAGAGTACTCACCTCTCTTAGTCAGAGTTTTGCTTTTGAGCTGGCTGTTTTCCTCATTTAATAGTGTGTGTGAGGATTTAATGTGCTCAAAATCTTTCATCATTTTGCCTAATGAATCATAAAGATCGGTGGGTGATGAAGTGTGTGTGTCACAATCACTATCACTAGAGTCTGACTGAGATGAGTTAGAGTGTACCTCATTTTCTTGGTCAGGTTGATCTTGTTCTTTATTCATTAGACAGATCATGGCTTCTTCTTCAGAATCACTTGAGTAGTCAGCTTCACTACTCTCAATCAGATCTTTTGACTTAGTTGTTTCAAAGAAATTTTAAAGACCAACATTGCTCTTTTCTTTTCTTGTCTTCTTTCTCTGAAGACTTTTCTTTCTTCTTCATTCCTGTATTTATTGACTAGAGGATATGGACAGTCAATAGCAAAGTGTCCTGGCTGTCTGCAATTCCAACACAAGTTTTCAGCTTTTTGATCAGCTCTCTCATTTCTTGGGTTGTCAGCTCTTTGATATTCGACCTTTTTGTAGGTCCCAAGGGTGTGAGTAAGGTTTAGAAGGGGGGGTTGAATAAACCTTACCAACTTTTTGATTTTAGTCCTTTTAAAATATTTCAGAGTTAGATACACAGCTAAGTCCTTGGTGGACAACTAAGTTAGTTAACCAGCAGAGTTAGCCACTCAACAGACTCGATTGAGTTGTTGATAGAATAAATCAACTGTTTAGTCTAAACCTTAACTTGGCTGTGATGAGATTTTCAGCGGAAGACTTAACACCCTTGAATTTGGTTTAAGTTTGTTTTAACACGTGATTTTAGCACTTATTTAAATATCAATTGGAAGGCAAGTTATCAGCAGATATAATGTGATGTGCATAAATGAAATGCTGAAATGTAAATGACACAATAAATTTTATAGAGGTTCGAAGATGGGGTAATTCTTCTACTCCTCTCTTCTCCAACTCCTGGAGGAATCCACTAAGTATTGATTAGAGTACAAAGTGCTTAATGTCCGATACAAGTTGATTGATCACACAAGACTTGATCCCTTTGGGACTCGACCGAGATGCCTTGGTCACACAAACCGCTTCTCGTCCGACTCAGCTTCTTCACAGGGCGTCTGCCTTGCTACTTCAGCTCACTTGCTCAAGCTTCATGGATTTGATCACGAAGCCCTCCAATAACTTGAGACTGGTTCGACCTTGAACCTTCCTACAATCCTCCTTGGAATGTAGACCTCTTTTGATTCTTCAAAAGTTTCCTCTTCAACAGTTTGAAGTTGTCTTTCCTTCACAGCTTGGTGTTGGATTGATTTCCTTCGAAATTTAGGCTTGAGGATTTACTTAAATGTTCGTGGTTTAGGTAACCTTCTCTCAAAGTGATTCCTCAGCCTTTTATAGTGATCATTCAAAAATCTGCCCGTTGAAGAGATAGGCTGATTTTCAAAAGTCACTTGTGTTCGTTGGCTTGTCTTGTTGCAGTCCTTGATGTTGCCATTTTCTTGTATTAAATGTCTTGCAGCCTTTTCAGAACCTGACATAGGTGCAGTGCTTCCCATTGGTTCATTCCTTTTGCACGCTTCTGGGACTGAGCACTTTAGAATATTGCAGCATGGAAGTATTACTTATTTAAGTAACTTTCTTGACTTCTGTGCAACGGACTCTTCTCAGTTGTCTTGACTTGACTACAGTTCCTTAACTTCCCCAAGTGACTTCGAGTCAACTCCCAATCATTGGAATACTCATCTGTCACTTCAACTTGACTTGGCTGTCTTGAGTTGACTTGACTGACACTTCTTACAGCTGTATCCAGCTGATACTCCTTCAGTCGAGTTCTTGACTTCTCCTTCTTGCCTTACTCAGCTGCTTCACAACGGAGTCTTCATTTTAGCCTTCAATTGACTTTTTGCATATCCAGGCATAGCTAACTTGACTCAGCTCGTACAACCCTATCTATTACAATGCAAATTACAAGAAAATGTGGTGCCAACTTCCTAGTCTAAGTTTTACATGGCATTCATCAAAATTTAAACAACAAATTTTCCAACAATTTCCCCCTTTTTTGATGATGCCAAAACTTAAAACATACATGCAAAAATGTAAGCATCAAAGATACATACAGGTAGTGCAGTAACAGAGAATGTATGCGTAGAATCAATCTTTTTTATTGATCATAACATTCTTGTTCTTTACACAGCTGTTTACAAAGTGTATCAGAGCAAACATCTATGTCTTTGCAAAAATAGAGAAATTACAGATTTCTTATTCAATGTACAGAAGACTTACATATTTATGCATTTACAATAGTAAATTACATGAAGGGGTGGATAACAACACTTCATCTCCTTCGCTGCCTCCTTCTTTCTTCATCACTGTCATCTTCTCGACCTTTTTCTTTCTTCACCGCTTTTTTCATAAGCTCTTTTGGCAACTTCATCTTTTCTTTTCCTTTCTTGTCTCTCTTCCCACAAAATTGAGTTTGTCTTCGATTTTCTTCTTCGATTCTCTTTACATATTCAACATTGTTCTTTGCCACTTGCAGTTGGCTACTTCATCAAATCCAAATAGAAATAGATCCTCATTTCTTCCCCGGATCTATGTATTCAATGTTTTTGGGTAGAGATCTAGGTTTGAAACCTCTTCCTCCACTCGCTTCTACTTCTTCCTCTCGGGTGTGTATTGTACTAGGGCCTTCTTCTTTCCAAGAGAGTGGCCAAGAGAGTGACCAAGCAGAGCGATCGCTTCGAGTCTCGCCGCCTATCAAAGATCTTCACACAAACTTTGAGGCCTTTTTCCCAATACAAGTCCCAGTGCTTGGGCCATGGTCATGTTCTCAAGTATCCCTGATGCGAGCGTCTTGAATTCATCAATGGATCTAGGCTCGGTTCCAATGTCCAAATGGCGTCGTGTCTCTTCCTCGCGAATGCCTCCTCATCAAGCTTCAAGATGTCCATCGCACGGGCATCCATTTTTCTTTCAATCTCCGACATCTCTGCTTTTACTATTTTCCTCTTTTCAGACATGGGCACAACAGAGTGTTGGAGCGACAGAGTCACTGGAAGTTTGCTGATTATGTCAGCGTGACAAGTCCTTGTTGAGGGGTTCTAGCAACCATTAAAGTCATATCCTTCGAACCTTCCCCGTCAACTGATTTTCCCTTTACTTTCTTCTTCTCTTCTCTTCTTTCTTCTCCTTCACAATCAAGCCCCTTCTTCTCGGCCAAGCGATTCTTCCAACGTCTTTAGGTATTACTATTCCCCATTTTTGGCATCATCAAAGGAGAGAGGAACCCCTGGAAACATGCCAGCAAGCATGAAATCTAGGCGACTGATAGCTGAATTCTGCTGCGGAGTATGCTGTACAAAATTCTGAGCGAGTGGCGTTTGATTCGGCTGTCACCAACTTCATTTCAGCCATAAGAAGGCTGAATTTTTCATTCATGTTCTCCTCTACGCGCATAAGTTCTTTTCGATGAAATTCGCGCAGCAGTTCCATTTCTGTGGTATGAGAGGTATGCATTCTATCAATGTTTTCTTGCATCCTCTTCTTCATGTCAGCATTATCAGCGCTCCAGACTAGCATCTTATTGTACAATGCTTTGAAGTATCGAACTTGTTCCACACGCATTGTTTGCTGCTGTTGCCACCATTCCTAGATCCTGGCAATTATTCCACGCAGATCAGCAGTAAGATTAGCATCTCGATTATCCAGCCGCATATCTAATGAGGCCTGGTGCCTTTCCATCTTCTCTATCTCCGCAAATATAGCCTTGAAAACTTCTCGAACCTCAACTGTTACCTCCATCTCAGCTAGTAGCCAAGCAGTGTCAAAGTTAAAGTCTGCTGGAACGATGGTATCTGTTGGAATGACTGGATCAGGTCTATGGAAACGACTCTGATCTCTAGCTGATTCTTCTTCCAGATCAGGCAGCTCTAGAGAAAAAGGGAAAGTTTCTTCAAACGCATCATCACGGACATAGGGAATCTGTTCAACTGTGACTTGCGGCCGTGATGTGCCCGGTTGAGTCGATTCTGCTGCAGCTTTGGAAGCCTACGCAGTTGACTGTGATTCAGCTGGGGTCTATTGTGGTATGGACCCAGCTGGCTGAGCCTCAGCTGTCTCAACAGCTTCGTTGGTCTCAGCTGATTTTTCCTTTTGAGTTGTCCGTCCTCGGCCAGACGAGCATCATCGGACGATGATGAGACTTGTAGGGGGCTCATCATCAAAATTAAACTTTTGACGAGCAAACCTTGAATTCTCGCTTACTCGTGGCTTTGGGAAGAACATCCTCACCGAGTTGTTTGACTTGCAACAGGGGATGACTCAACTTCATATTCACCTTCGATCCTTAAATGTTACATCGTGGTTGTCTTGGGAGTCATGAAGGGCACTTATCTCCTTCTCGATGCATCGATGATAACTCGAGGGATGTTCTCGTGCTTCGCTTCTTTACCCCGAGAAGTCTCAACCTCCCGTAGGCCTTCAATACCTCCCCGCAGCCTCAATCGCAAAGAATGCTCGACATTCCCTTCGGCTGCACTCAATGCTTGGGGTCTTCGACGGCATCCACAGAGTCTCAACTCCGTGGATTGCACTTTCATTGCCTGCAGTGTTAACCTGGGCAGATCCATCCTCGTGCCTCGACCGCATCGCAGTCCTCACCGCAAAGTAGTTGGCACTTTAGCCGAGACAGATGAATCGCCTCGAAAGGCGTCATCATGACAACTTGTGTGTATCTTTTTCTTGTTCCTTCTCCACTTCGCCTCCTAGATTCGTTGTGGAGTCATCTCAGCAAAGAACCTCCATCCTAGCCGCAGTGGAGGGAGTTTCCCCCCTCACCGGCACACCACCGAGTGACTTGGATTGGGGTCACTTTCCTCCAAACTCCCTACTGCTTTCCTTTGAGTGTTCAACCATCGGGAAGGTGGTGAGACACCTTCAATAGGGGTTGGCTTGACTTGGGTCCCCGAATCCCGCCATCGCCATTACCCTTATAACCTTCCTCGAGTGAGTCAAAGTGGTCGCAGAACAACAGCTTGCAATCACCGCACCACTCCCATAGGGTCAATTTCACCGTGACTTGGAAGACTCTCCAGTCCTTCCATCACCGTTGCTCATGCATCACTGATTCCCCCATGGCTTGCTGCATTTCCATCTCTTCTTTCGCAACAACAGGTCCAAATCTTCATCACTCTCGAGAGAACATCAAGAGGGGATGCGTGTGATCGCTGGTTCCAAGAAGGGACAAATATTGGCCTTTTCTCGCTTCACTTCCTCCGCTAATCGCTTCCTTCTCATTTTCTTTGAAGATATTTAAAATATCTATGCGCTTCTTTCATCCAATACTTGAACCATCGTGGGTCAAACCAAGGAAATTCATCAGCTTCTTCTTCTTCTTCAATAAACTCGTGTCTTTGAATCGTTTCCTCGATCGACTCACTTCCACTTCCCATTCACGCATAATTTTGGATGTCCGATATGGTGGAGACAACATGATCACATCATCATCATCTTCGCGTTGTCCTTCTCGCCTCGTGAATGGAAGGTAGTAGAGCTTGCCGCTTCTTCACCCTTAGCGGCGTCCTCCGCAGTGGGGATGCGTCCTGCCGATAGAGATTCAAATTGCCTCACCGCTTGTTCTCACTTGTCCCGTTTACACTGGGTCTTCGACTTGCTCTTGCTGACGGCCAGAGACTTTGGTGTTTCATCAATTATCTCTCGAGACTTACTTCTCCTCGGGCCGTGGTCGATCCGTTTAGCCGAGTGGCAGACTCACTGCTTCTCTCAAGCTCGAGCGCTTGAAGAGTCTTCTTCTTTTGGTTTTCACCAGAGGAACATGTGGTTCTACTTCCTCGTGTTCCTCGAAGGTAAAGGCCTTTTGAATTGCCTTAGAGGCAATCGCCTTTCTCGCTTGGCAATCCTCTTCTTCTTTATTCCTAGAGAAGGTACTAAGGATTCCTTCTCCACCGCGCCGCATGGGCAGAGACACGGCTGCAGGGGTAGGTGACTCGGCTGATGGGGCAAGTGCATCTTTCTTCATTGCTGCAGGGGCAACAGTCTTCTTTCCCGCTGCATGAGCAACTTTCTTTTTTCGGGGGGGAGACAACAGTTGTTTCCTCAGGGTCACCGATTCCCCCTCACCGTGTCCGCTTCTTGGCATAAGCTCTCTTCTCGAGCTCTCGAAAGATTCGACGGAACATCTTCTTATTGACATGGAACGCTTTCCATGTCGAGTGGAACTCCTTCACCTCCATCACCGCCAATAACAAGGCCATACCCTAAGGATCCTCCAAACGACCCATCGTCCTTGAAGGACTTATTCCCAATATTCTGGCAGAGTCTGTTGTATACAAACTCAACCCAATTTTCCTTATTCTCCTGCATGATCGCAGCCATCACGACGGTTTTGGACAGAGTGATTAAAGCTTCCAAATTTGATATCGACGCACTTGGCAACAATATCCAGCAACTTATGGTAATCTTCCTTCAGCAGCTTCTTATCAGCTGTGTAAACCACTTTCGCAGCATAGTCAGGTTTAGCCACTTCCTTCCATGCAGCAGCCAAGTTTACATCAGCCTCCAATATCTCCGGCCTTCCTTCCGATGGAAGCAAACAATGCTCCGCTAGATCCTCAGCAGTGATCGTAAACTCCTTTCTGTGAACAGAGGACTTGATGCCCTCGTCGTGAACTTCAGCATTCACGTAGAACTGAGCGACTTCTTCAACATAAGTCATCTGAAACTCCATAGTGAGAAAGGGTTTCAACCCAGATTTCTCCACTTTCTCAGCTATCTTCTTCACAAGGGTTTCATCGGACCATTGTTTGATCATCCCGTCGAAATCCACAGTAGAGCCAGTGCGAATTTGTTTTCCCAACTTAACAAAAATCGTAAGTAGATGCCATTTCTTGAAGGTTTACCGAACGATTTTAGAGAAACGTGCTTTGACAAATGATAGGGTTTCGAGAGAAAAGTATAGTCTTTGCTTTTGGAGAGATGAATAGTTTTGGTAATGTGAGAGAGAAACGGACGAAAGGGTATATATGTGGGTTATGAAAGGACGTGTTTTCGATTTTTGAAATTTGATCAAGATCAACAACTCAGATTTAGCACATCACTTTGCATTTAATTGCTCGCATTTAATGCGGCAGCATTTATATCCAATCATATGCTTTACTGTGCAACTTTTGACTGTACCCATCATTATGGCGCTGACGTCATCCTTCAAAACATTCCCGCCCATTAAAAACGACTGCGTTTTTGTCACTTAGCTCATAAATGACTCAGCTTACTCCTTAGCTGATTTAACTCTTCTTCTCTCTATTCACATAGATACTCAGCTGTCAGCTAATTCGATGCAGCTGTCTTTCCGATACGACTGATTCACTTAGCTGATTTAAGAAATTAGCTCCATTTTCATCTTTTCTTGTTTCATCTCTTCTCCTTGAGTTTTCTGAGTGTCAACTCAGCTCAATTAACCCTAGTTCATGCTTAAGCTCTTCAAATCTTGACTCACATAATGGCTTTGTGAATATGTCAGCTAACTGTTTATCAGTTGAGATGTATTCCAAGCCAATAAATCCAAGGTGATGTTTTTCTTTTCAACGTGATCTCTTATGAAATGATATCTGACATCAATGTGCTTTGTTCTTGAGTGCAACACTGGATTCTGAGTGATTGCAATAGCACTTGTGTTATCACACATAATTGGAATTTCTTTTTCTTCAACATCATAATCTCTCAGCTGTTGTCTCATCCATAAGACTTGTGCACAACAGCTGCCCGCAGCTATGTATTCTGCTTCAGTTGTGGATGTGGCTATAGAGTTTTGCTTCTTGCTAAACCAGGTAACCAATCTGTTTCCATGCATTTGACATGTACCTGAAGTACTCTTCCTGTCAACTCTACATCCAAAGATAGTCGAGTCTGAGTAACCAAAAAGCTTGAATCCACCTTCCTTTTGATACCATAAGCCGACTTCCTGGCATCCCTTCAAATATCTTAGGATTCTCTTAGCTGAAGTCATGTGACTTTCTTTTGGAGCAGATTGGAATCTTGCACATACACCTACTGCAAAGGTGATGTCTGGCCTGCTTGCTGTGAGATAGAGCAGTGATCCAATTAGTGCTCTGTATCTTGTTTGATCCACATGCTTTCCATCTGCATCCATATCCATCTTAACTGATGTATTCATTGGTATTTTCACAGAAGACTTCTCTTCCATACCAAATTTCTTCATTAAATCTCTGGTATACTTTGTTTGACTTATGAAGGTTCCATCCTTCAGCTGTTTAACTTGAAGTCCTAAAAAGAATGTTAGCTCTCCTATCAGGCTCATCTCAAATTTGCCTTGCATGAGGTTTGAGAACTTATCACACAGCCTCTTTGTTTGTGGATCCAAAATAATGTCATCCACATATATTTGAACAAGCAAAGATACTCTCTCCATCTTGAATTCTGAAGAGTGTTCTGTCCACTTTGCCTTTGGTGAATCCATTATCTGTCAGAAATTGAGATAATGTATCATACCATGCTCTTGGTGCCTGTTTCAATCCATATAGAGCTTTCTTGAGCTTGTACACCTTATCTCCAAGAGTCTTCTGCTCAAATCCTAGAGGTTCAACATATACTTCTTCTTCCAATAATCCATTCAAGAATGCACTTTTTACATCCATTTGATATACAGTGAAGTTCTTGTGTGCAACATAGGCAAGGAACATCCTTATTGCTTCTAATCTTGCAATAGGAGCAAATGTTTCATCAAAATCTATTCCTTCCTCTTGGCAATACCCTTTGGCTACCAATCTTGCTTTGTTTCTCACCACAGAACCTTCTTCATTCATCTTGTTTCTGAAAACCCATTTTGTGCCAATGACATTTTGATGGGTTGGTCTTTGAACCAATTCCCATACTTTGTTTCTTTCAAACTGATTCAGCTCTTCTTGCATGGCTTGAATCCAATGTGTGTCATCCAATGCTTGGGACACATCTTTTGGCTCTATTTGGGAAATAAAACAAGTGAACATAGCTTCTTGCTGAGCTCTGGATCTGGTTCTTACACCATCTCTTACATCTCCAATGACTAGCTCTGGTGGATGGTCTCTCACCATCTCACATCAAAGTTGAAGTAAGTCAGCTGGGTTCAGTCGTCTTGCAGCTGTGTTATCTTAGCAGCTCTCTCATCATCACTTAGCTGCAGGTTTTCCAGCTGTTTTTGAGATTCAGCTATCTCATCTTCACCTTGATTAATTACTCGAGTTTCAACTTCAACATAAGGACTTTTCTCGCATAGTCATGATTCAAATTTTATCACTAACTCTTCAATGTCTTCTCCATTTACATTAGGTTGGTCAAAAACCACATGGATAGACTCTTCTGTGACCATAGTCCTTTTGTTCAGCACTCTATAGGCTTTGCTTTCAGCTGAGTATCCCAAGAAGATGCCTTCATCAGCTTTAGCATCAAAAGCCTTTAGATTTTTCTTGCCATTGTTGTGGATGAAGCATTTACATCCAAAGATTCTAAAATATGCAACATTTGGCTTTCTCCCTGTCCAAATCTCATAGGGAGTCTTTGTCAGCTGTCTATTTATCATGCATCTATTTTGAATGTAGCATGCCGTATTGATAGCTTCAGCCCAAAATCTTTTAGGCAGCCCTGCTTTAGCTAACATGGTCCTTGCTGCTTCCTTGAGAGTTCTATTTCTTCTTTCTGCTACTCCATTCTGTTGTGGAGTCCTTGCAGCAGATAATTCATGAGCAATACCATTTTCAACACAGTACTGAGTTATTATTCCATTGACAAACTCAGTTCCTCTATCAGATCTTATCTTTATAATGGTTTGACTCTTCTCATTTTGATCTCTTTTCATCAGCTGTGGTAAATTCTGCAAATTTTCTTCTTTTTACACATGAAGATTGTCCATGTATATCTTGAATAATCATCCACCACTACTAGAGTGTATTTCTTCCCACTAATACTGGCTGGCTCAACAGGACCAAATAGATCCATATGCAGTATATGCAATATCCTTGTTGAAGATGGACTTGACTTTTCTTTGAATGATGATTTGATCTGCTTTCCCATTTGGCATGCATCACAAACACTTTCTTTCTTGTATACTGAGTCTGGCAATCCTTCTACAAGATTACTCCTTGCAAGCTTGTTAATTGTCTTTAAATTCAGGTGACTTAGCTTCTTGTGCCACATCCAACTTGATTCAGCTGTGCTCTTTGCTAACAAACAAGTGCTTGGTGTGGCAGTTGACCAATCTACCACATACATGTTCTTTTGTCTGGATCCTTGCAACACTACTTCATTTGATTCAGTATCTTTGATTTGGCACCTTCCCATATTGAATCCAACATTATAGCCCTTGTCACAGAGTCGACTGATGCTTAATAAGTTGAAATTTAGGCCTTCAACGTATGCAACATCTGTGATTTCTAATCCATTTTTCTTGATGGATCTAGTGCCTCTTATTTCCCCTGGAGCTTCATTTCCTCCAAATATGACTTTTGCACCTCTAATTTCCTTGAATCTTGACATATTTTTCTTGTTTCCTGTCATGTGTCTGGAACAACCACTATCCATGTACCAGGTTCCTTGGCACTCAATTGTTCCTTGAACCTGCAATCAAGGAAATCAGTTTTTAGGTACCCATACTTGTCTGGGTCCTGAGGGGTTAGTGCTGTAAGATGATCCAACCAACCTATAGCCAAATGACTTGACTCTAAAAGGTTGCCATCTATCTGTGCCATAATCATAATTCACTTTGGCAAATTGCTTGGGGGTTTTAGGTTCATACATCTGTCTCTTTTGACTGTATGCCTGAGTGTGTGTTTTAGCAATTGCCTTCTTTGGGTAATTGTGATATTTCTGAGTGTAGTGCTTGGGTGCGTATGTGTGCTGATAATAGCTCTTTGGCCTTTGGAATGACCTTTGCTGAGTTCTAGGTCTTTGCCATTTAGGCTTGTATTTCATATGTCTTTGCTGATATTTCACATTATTCCAATCAGCTTGGCTTGGGTAGTTTCTACCATTCCCATCATTTGTGTTCCTTTGATAGAACTTCTGGGTATTCTGGTAGCTCTGTTTCTTCTTTACAGAGTACTTTCTGTTTGGAGTTTGCTGAGGAACTTTGCTGGATTTCTTCTCAGATGTCCTCTCAGCATACTCAACTGGTTGTTTTCCTTTTCCTTTATAACCAAGGCCGCTTTGTTTGTGATTGTACTTAGGAATGAATGTGTGTGCAACATTTGGTGTTTTGGATTTTTGAGATGCTTCATTACTTGAAGATCCTTTTTCCAAGATCACTCTTGGAGTTTGACTATGCACAAAGGAATTGAATCCTATGCCTGTCTTGTCTCCACATTCTTTTTGGCTTATAATAAGGTCATCCAATGATTTAGATGCCTTTGTGAATGAAGCAATAACATTTTTGAGATCATTTTCCTCTTCTCTATAGCAGCCTATCTCTCGCTATTAGTTTTGCATTTTCACCTTGACTCTTTGTTCTCATCACCTATGTGACTTAGAGTACTCAACTCCTTAGTCACCGTGAAGTTTGCTTTTGAGTGGGCCGTTTTCCTCATTTAATAGTGTGTGTGAGGATTTAATATGCTCAAAGTCTTTCATCATTTTGCCTAATGAATCATAAAGATCAGTGGGTGATGAAGTGTGTGTATCACAATCACTATCACTAGAATCTGAGTGAGATGAGTTAGAGTGTACCTCATTTTCTTGGTCGTTGATCTTGTTCTTTATTCATTAGACAGATCATGGCTTCTTCTTCAGAATCACTTGAGTAGTCACCTTCACTACTCTCTCGAGTCCGATGATCTTTTGACTTAGTCAAGCTTTCAAGAAATTCAAGCAGCCAACATTGCTCTTTTCTTTTCTTTGTCTTCTTTCTCTCAAGACTTTTCTTTCTTCTTCATTCCTATATTTATTGACTACAGGATATGGACAAATAATAGCAAAGTGTCCTGGCCGTCAGCCTCCAACACAGTTTTCAGCTTTTTGATCAGCTCTCTCATTTCTTTGGTTGTCAGCTCTTTGATATTCGACCTTTTGATATTCAACTCTCTTTGGTGGCCTATCCTCCCTTGACTTGGAGGGAGTTGAATGTCTTCTGCAGGATTCACCTTTATTTCTTTTGTAGTTCTTATTGAAGAACTTGTTGAATCTTTTAACCATCAAGGCAATCTCCTCCTGGTCAATGATTTCTTTGGTCTCAGCTCTCTTCCCTTGATCCTTTCTTCTTAGCTAAAACTCATAGGCTTTGAGGTCTGAGAATAGTTCATGATTGGATGTTTTTGATAGGTCCATCGAGTGCCTTAGAGCCATGGTCTTCATTTCCCACTCAGCTGGGAGGCTCCTTAGTATCTTCATTCACATCTCCTTCTGTGTGTATTCTTTCCCAAGTGCTGAGAGCTCATTTGTAATTTCAGTGAATCTAGGATCCAGCTGATCCATTGTTTCACCTGTAAGCATTTTAAAGTTCTCAAATTTTTGAACAACAACAAATAATTTATTTTCCTTGATTTGCTCAAATCCTTCACAAATTAAGGTTAATTTATCCCAGATTTCTTTGGCTGTTTTGCAAGATTTGACTTTGTTGAACATGGCTTTGTCCAAAGTCTTGTAAAGTATATCCTTAGCCACATTGTCAAGATTGTATCTTTTTCTGTCATCATTTGTCCACTCACTCTTGGTTTATCAACCATAGTTGGTCTAGGAGGAGCAACCTCTCCTCTTCTTCACCTTCGGCAGCTCTCTTTGCAAAATTGTTCACCTTCATTATTTGCAAAAGGCCCATCTTCTATCACTAACCACATCTCATCATGTAAAGCGATAGATGAGCCTCGCATACGTATTTTCCAAATATCAAATTCCTCAATGGTGAACATAGGGATGCGTGTCAAATTTGCTTCCATGATAATAATTTTGCTAAAAACAATGGCTTTTAAAAAACAAGTGTTAAAAACTTTTTGAAAGATTGAGATCTAGTTCAAGAACTGGTCAAAGGTAAGGCTCAATGAACCAACCGCTCTGATACCACTTGTAGGTCCCAAGGGGTGTGAGTAAGGTTTAGAAGGGGGGGGGGTTGAATAAACCTTACCAACTTTTCGATTTTAGTCATTTTAAAATATTTCAGAGTTAGATACACAGCTAAGTCCTTGGTGGACAGCTAAGTTAGTTAACCAAATAGAGTTAGCCACTCAACAGACTCGATTGAGTTGTTGATAGAATAACTCACTGTTTAGTCTAAACCTTAACTTGGCTGTGATGAGATTTTCAGCGGAAGACTTAACACCCTTGAATTTGGTTTAAGTTTGTTTTAACACTTGATTTTAGCACTTTGTTAAATATCAATTGGAATGCAAGTTATCAGCAGATATAATGTGATGTGCAGAAATGAAATGCTAAAATTTAAATGACACAATAAATTTTATATAGGTTCGAAGATGGGGTAATTCTTCTACTCCTCTCTTCTCCAACTCCCGGAGGAATCCACTAAGTATTGATCGTAGTACAAAGTGGTTAACACCCGTATACAAGTCTTGATCACACAAATGACTTGATCCTTTGGGACTCGCTTGAGATGCCTTGGTCACACAAATGCTTCTCGTCCGACTCACTTCTTCACAGTATGGCTGCGCTTTGCTATTTCAGCTCACTTGCTCAAGCTTCTTGGATTTGATCACGAAGCCCTCCAATAACTTGAGACTGGTTCGACCTTGAACCTTCCTACAATCCTCCTTGAATGTAGACCCCTTTTGATTCTTCAAAAGGTTCCTCTTCAACAGTTTGAAGTTGTCTTTCCTTCACAAACTTGGTGTTGGATTGATTTCCTTCAAATTTAGGCTTGAGGATTTGCTTGAATAACTTGAGAATATTTTGCTTGGTTACGGTTCAATATTAGCTTGAATGTTCGTGGTTCGTAACCTTCTCTCAAAGTGATTCTCACCTTTTATAGTGATCTTTCAAAAATCACCCATTGAAGAGATAGGTTGATTTTCAAAAGTCACTTGTGTTCATTGGCTTGTCTTGTTGCAGTCCTTGATGTTGCCATTTTCTCGTATTAAATGTCTTGCAGCTTTTTCAGAACCTGACATAGGTGCAGTGCTTCCCATTGGTTCATTCCTTTTGCACGCTTCTGAGACTGAGCACTTTAGAATATTGCAGCATGGAAGTATTACTTATTTAAGTAACTTTCTTGACTTCTGTGCAACGGACTCTTCTCAGTTGTCTTGACTTGACTACAGTTCCTTAACTTCCCCAGGTGACTTCGAGTCAGCTCCCAATCATTGAATACTCATCCGTCACTTCAACTTGACTTGGCTGTCTTGAGTTGACTTGAATGACACTTCTTACAACCTGTATCCAGCTGATACTCCTTCAGTCGAGTTCTTGACTTCTCCTTCTTGCCTTACTCAGCTGCTTCACAGCGGATTCTTCATTTTAGCCTTTAGTTGACTTCTTGCATATCCAGGCATAGCTGACTTGACTTAGCTCGTACAACCCTATCTATTACAATGCAAATTACAAGAAAATGGGGTGCCAACTTCCTAGTCTAAGTTTTACATGACATTCATCAAAATCTAAACAACAAATTTCCCAACACTTTTGATACTCAACTCTCTTTGGTGGCCTATCTTCCCTTGACTTGGAGGGAGCTGAGTGCCTTCTGGAGGATTCACCTTTATTTATTTTGTAGTTATTGTTGAAGAATTTGTTGAATCTTTTAACCATCAAGGCAATTTCCTCCTGGTCAATGACTTCTTTGGTCTCAGCTCTCTTCCCTTCTTTGACTACGAGTGCAACTATTTTGGGTATAGCTATCTCCTCTTGATCCTTTCTTCTCAGCTCAAATTCATAAGCTTTGAGGTCTGAGAATAGTTCATGATTTGACATTTTTGATAGGTCCATCGAGTGCCTTAGAGCCATAGTCTTCATTTCCCACTCAGCTGGGAGGCTCCTTAGTATTTTCATACACATCTCCTTCTGTGTTTATTCTTTCCCAAGTGCTGAGAGCTCATTTGTAATTTCAGTGAATCTAGGATCCAGCTGATCTATTGTTTCACCTGCAAGCATTTTAAAGTTCTCAAATATTTGAACAACAACAGATAATTTATTTTCCTTGATTTGCTCAGATCCTTCACAAATTAAGGTTAATTTATCCCAGATTTTTTTGGCTGTCTTGCAAGATTTGACTTTGTTGAACATGGCTTTGTCCAAAGTTTTGTAGAGTATGTCCTTAGCCACATTGTCAAGATTGTATCTTTTTCTGTCATCATTTGTCCACTCAGCTCTTGGTTTATCAACCATAGCTGGTCTAGGAGGAACAACCTCCTCTCTCCCTTCACCGCAGCAGAATCTCTCCTTGCAAAATGTGTTCACCTTCATTATTTGCAGCTGGCCCATCCTCTATCACTATCCACATCTCATCATGTAAAGTCGATAGATGAGCCTCGCATACGTATTTTCCAGTCATCAAATTCCTCAATGGTGAACATAGGGATGCGTGTCAAATTTGCTTCCATGATAATAACTTTGCAAAAAAAAAATGGCTTTTGAAAGAACAAGTGTTAAAAAAAATTCTTTGAAAGATTGGAGATCTAGTTCAAGAACTGCCATGAAGGCTCAATGAACCAACCGCTCGATACCACTTGTAGGTCCCAAGGGGTGTGAGTAAGGTTTAGAAGGGGGGTTGAATAAACCTTACCAACTTTTCGATTTTAGTCCTTTTAAGATATGTCGAGTTAAATACACAAACTAGGTCCTCGGTGGACAACTAAGTTAGTTAACCAAATAGAGTTAGCCACTCAACGACTCGATTGAACTATTGATAGAATAACTCACTGCTTAGTCTAAAACTTAACTTGGTTGTGATAAGATTTTCAAATGGAAGACTTAACACCCTTGAATTTGGTTTAAGTTTGTTTTAACACTTGATTTTAGCACTTGTTAATTATCGCTTGGAATGCAAATTATCACAGATAAAATGTAATAAGCAGAGATGAAATGCTTTGAAATGTAAATGACACAATAAATTTTATATAGGTTCAAGATGGGGTAATTCTTCTACTCCTCTCTTCTCCAACTCCCGGAGGAATCCACTAAGTATTGATTAGAGTACAAAGTGGTTAACACCCGATACAAGTCTTGATCACACAAATGACTTGATCCTTCGACTCGATGAGATGCCTTGGTCACACACACGGCTTCTCGTCCGACTCGCCTTCTTCACAGGGCTGGCCGCTTTGCTACTTCAAACACTTGCTCAAGCTTCTTGGATTTGATCACGAAGCCCTCCAATAACTTGACACTAGTTCGACCTTGAACCTTTCTACAATCCTCCTTGGAATGTAGACCCCTTTTGATTCTTCAAAAGTTTCCTCTTTAACAGTTTGAAGTTGTCTTTCCTTCACAACTTGGTGTTGGATTGATTTCCTTTGAATTTTAGGCTTGAGGATTTGCTTGAATAACTTGAGAATACTTTGCTTGGTTACAGCTCGAATGTTAGCTTGAATGTTCGTAGTTCAGGTATGCAAGGACACTTCTTCTCAAATTGATTCCTCTGCCTTTTATAGTGCTCTTTCAAAAATCTACCCGTTGAAGAGATAGGCTGATTTTCAAAAGACACTAGTGTTCGTTGGCTTGTCTTGTTGCAGTCCTTGATGTTGACATTTCCTCGTATTAAAGGCCTGCAGCTTTCCAGGGCCTCGACACAGTGCAAAGGCTTCCCATTGGTTTATTCCTTTTGCACGCTTCTCGGGATCGAGCACTTTAGAATATTGCAAAGATGGAAGTATTACTTATTTAAGTAACTTTCTTGACTTCTGTGCAACGGACTCTTTTGAGTTGTCTTGACTTGACTGCAGTTCCTTAACTTCCCCAGGTGACTTCGAGTCAGCTCCCAATCATTGGAATACTCATCTGTCACTTCAACTTAACTTGGTTGTGTTGGGTTGACTTGATTGACACTTTTTACAGTTGTATCCAGCTGATACTCCTTCAGTCGAGTTCATGACTTCTCCTTCTTGCCCTACTCAGCTGCTTCTCAGCGGAGTCTTCAATTTAGCCTTCAGTTGATTTCTTGCATATCCAGGCATAGCTGACTTGACTTAGCTCGTACATCCCTATCTATTACAATGCAAATTACAAGAAAATGGGGTGCCAACTTTCTAGTCTAAGTTTTACATGGCATTCATCAAAATCTAAATAACAAATTTCCCAACAATCTCTCAGCTCTAGAGAAGGAATATACACAAAAGGAGATGTGTATGAAAATTCTAAGGTCTCTCCCAGCTGAGTGGGAAATGAAGGTTATGGCCCTGAGACATTCTATGGATCTCGCTAGGACATTAAACCATGAATTGTTCTCTGATCATAAAGCCTATGAGTTTGAGCTGAGAAGGAAAGAACAAGAGGAGACATCTGTGCCCAAGACAGCTGCACTCATGGCCGGTGAAGCAAAGAGCGCTGAATCCAAGGAGGCCATAGACCAAGAAGAGATTGCCCTGATGGTGAAAAGACACAAGGGTGAATCATCAAGAAGACACTCAACACCCTCCAAAGCAAGGGAGGACAGACCACCCAAAAGAGCTGAACACAAAGAACTGAGTATCAGAGAGCTGAAAGAGCTGACTTGCAGAGAGTTTGAGAACGTGTGTTGGAATTGCAGGCAACCAGGACACTTTGCTGTTGACTGTCCTTATCTACCAGTTAACAAGTATAGAAATGAAGAAGAAATAAAAGTCTTCAGAGAAAGAAGATATGAAAAGGAGAAAGCCATGTTGGTTGCGGAGACTGCTGAAACAACCAAGTGCAAGGAACCAACAGAGACAGATAGTAGTGAAGCTGACTACTCCAGTGATACAGAGGAAGAGGCTTTAATATGCTTCATGGCCAAAGAACAAAATTCCAAAGATCAAGAAGATGAGGTACACTCTAACTCATCTCATTCTGACTCAAGTTATAGTGATAGTAACACAAACACTTCATCACCCACATATCTTTATGACTCAATTGGCAAAATGATGAAAGATTTTGAGCACATAAAAACCTCTCACACACTCCTAAATGAGGAAAACATCCACCTTAAATGCCAAAAATCACAACTGACTAAGGAGTTGAGTACTCTAAGTCATATAGCTAATGAGAATAAAAAGCTGAAGGCTGAAATTGCCAAGATCCATGCAAACTTAGCTACTACAGGAAAGAGGGAAAAGGGTCTTAAAAATGTGATTGCATCATTCACTAAGGCATCCAAATTATTGGATGAACTTATAATGATTCAAAAGGAAAGTGGTGACAAGACAGGCATTGGATTTAATTCCTTTGTGCATGCCTAAGTCCCAAGAGTGGTTATGGAGAAAGGATCCTCAAGAAATGGGGAAGTCCAAAAATGAAAGCATCATATGTTGCACCAACACCCACTTAAAAACAAAATAACAACCATGATGGCCTTGGGTACAAGGGAAAAGGCAAGAAGCCAGTTGAGTTTGATGAAAGGACAACTGAAACTAAATTCAGAAGAGCCCATCAGCAGACTCCAAACAGGAAATACTCTGTAAAATCCAAACAGAGCTACCAAAAGCCCTAGAGATTTCAACAAAGAAAATCATATGATGGGAATGGTAGAAACTACCCTAGCCAAGCTGATTGGAATAACCAAATGAGATATCAGCCAAGACCTATGGGATATAAGCCTAAGTGGCAAAGACTCAACCTCATCATAGGTCATTCCCAAGGCAAAAGAGTTATAATCAGCACACATAGGCACCCAAGCCCAAACCCTATATGCACAAAAGTTCCACTATTACCCAAGAAAGCAAATGCTAAAACACACACAGGCGTACTGACAAAAGAGACAGTTGTATGATCCTAAAGTCCCCAAGTAATTTGCAAATGTGCATTATGATTATGGAACTAATATGTGGCAACCTCTTAGAGTCAGATCATCTGGCTATAGCTTGGTTGGATCACCTTATAGCACTAAACCCTCAGGACCCAGCAAGTATGGGTTCCTAAAAACTAATTTCCTTGATTGCAGGTTCAAGGAACAACTTGAGTGCCAAGGAACCTGGTACATGGATAGTGGTTTTTCCGCATATGACAGAAAACAAGAAAAATATGTCAAGATTCAAGGAAATTAGAGGTGCAAAAGTCATATTCGAAGGAAATGAAGCTCCAGGGGAAATAAGAGGCACTAGATCCATCAAGAAAAATGGATTAGAGATCACAAATGTAGCATATGTTGAAGTCCTCAACTTCAATCTGCTGAGCATCAACCAACTCTGTGACAAAAGCTATAATGTTGGATTCAAATGGGTGTATGCCAAATCAAGAATGTTGAATCAAATGAGATTGTGCTAGAAGGATCAAGGCAGAAAAACATGTATGTAGTGGATTGGTCAACTGCTACACCAAGCACATGCCTTCTAGCAAAGAGTACAGCTGAATCAAGTTGGTTGTGGCAAAAGAAACTGAGTCACATGAATTTCAAGACAATCAACAAGCTTGCAAGGAGTCATCTTGTGGAAGGATTGCCTGACTCAGTGTACAAGAAAGAAATGCTAGATGGGAAAGCAAATTAAGTCATCTTTCAAGGACAAGCTAAGTACTTCTTCAACCAGGATATTGCATCTATTGCACATGGATTTATTTGGTCATGTTGAACCATCTAGTATCAGTGGAAAGAAATACACCTTAGTGGTGGTGGATGATTATTCAAGATACACATGGACTATTTTTATGTGTAAAAAGAAGGAAACCTTGCAGAAACTACCTCAACTGATGAGAAGAGTTCAAAATGAGAAGAGTCAAACCATTATAAAGATAAGGTCTGACAGAGGAAATGAGTTTGTCAATGGGATTATAACTCAGTATTGTATTGAAAATAGTATTGCTCATGATTTGTCAGCTGCAAGAACTCCACAGCAGAATGGAGTAGCTGAAAGAAGGAATAGAACTCTCAAGGAAGTTGCGAGGACCATGTTAGCTGAAGCTGGTTTGCCTAAGAGATTTTGGGCTGAAGCCATTAATACTGCTTTCTACACTCAGAATAGATGTATGATTAAGTCCAAAATCCCCTACGAAATTTGGACATGAAGGAAGCCAAATGTTGGATATTTTCGAATCTTTGGATGTAAGTGCTTCATCCACAGCAATGGCAAGGACAACTTAAAAGCTTTTGATGCTAAAGCTGATGAAGATATCTTTTTGGGATACTCAGCTGAGAGTAAAGCTTATAGAGCGCTGAACAAAAGGACTATGGTTACAAAAGAGTCTATCCATGTGGTTTTTGATGAACCTAATGTCAATGGAGAAGACATAGATGAATTAGCTGACAAGAGAAATCAACCAACTGTTCAGAAGAGTCCCTATGTTGAAGCTGATGTAAGAGCACTCAACCCTAATGAAGATGAGATAGCTGAATCTCAGAGACAACTGGGAGGTTTGCAACTGAATGATGATGATGAAGCTGTTCAAGACAACTTAGCTGCGAGACGACTGAATCCATCAGACTTGATCCAACCAGATGTGAGATGGCTGAGAGACCATCCACCTGAGTTAATTATTGGAAATGTTAGAGATGGATTAAGAACCAGATCTAGGACTCAACGTGAAGCAATGTTCACTTGTTTCATTTCCAAGATAGAACCTAAAGATGTGTCACAAGCATTGGATGACACATATTGGATTGTAGCTATGCAGGAAGAGCTGACTCAGTTTGAAAGAAACAAGGTTTGGGAAATAGTTCAAAGGCCTACCCACCAAAATGTTATTTGTACTAAGTGGATATTTAGAAACAAGATGAATGAAGAGGGATTTGTAGTACAAAACAAAGAAAGATTGGTACCAAAAGGGTATTCCCAAGAGGAATGAAGATTTTGATGAAACCTTTGCTCCTGTTGCTAAATTGGAAGCAATTATAATGTTTCTTTCTTATGCTGCACACAAGAACTTCACTGTTTATCAAATGGATGCGAAGAGTGCATTTTTTAATGGACTTTTGGAAGAAGAAATCTATGTGGAGCAACCTCCAGGTTTTGAGCAGAAAACTATTGGAGATAAAGTCTACAAGCTCAAGAAAGCATTGTATGGATTGAAACAATCACCAAGAGCCTGGTATGACACATTGCCTCAGTTTTTTATTGACAATGGATTCACCAAAGGCAAGGTTGATAGGACACTCTTCAGAATTCAAGATGGGGAGAGTATATTGTTTGTTCAAATTTATGTGGATGACATTATTTTTGGATCCAAAAACAAAGAGATGTGTGACAAGTTTTCAAAACTCATGCAAGGGAAGTTTGATATGAGTATGATGGGAGAGCTGACTTTCTTCCTAGGTCTTCAAGTCAAGCAAATGAAGGATGAAACCTTCATAAGTCAAACCAAATATACCAGAGATTTGATGAAGAAATTTGGTATGGAAGAGAAATCATCAGTGAAGATTCCCATGAATACATCAGTCAAGATGGATGTGGATGTAGATGGCAAAGCTGTAGATCAAACTAGATATAGAGCCCTTATTGGATCATTGCTCTATTTGGCAGCAAGTAAGCCAGACATCAACTTTCCTGTAGGTGTTTGTGCTAGATTTCAATCTGCACCAAAAGAAAGCCATATGACTGCAGCCAAGAGAATCCTAAGGTATTTGAAGGGATACCAAGAAGTTGGCTTATGGTATCCAAAGGATGGAGGATTCAAGCTAGTTGGGTACTCAGACTCAGACTATGTTGGATGTAGAGTAGACATGAAAAGTACATTAGGTACCTGTCAAATTCTTGGAAATAGATTAGTTTCTTGGTTCAGCAAGAAACAAAATTCAATAGCTACATCCACAGCTAAAGCAGAATACATAGCTACAAGCAACTGTTGTGCCCAAGTATTATGGATGAGGCAACAGCTGAGAGACTATGATATAGAAGAAAAAGAGATTCCAATTATGTGTGACAACACAAGTGCTATTGCAATAATTCAGAATCTAGTATTATATTCAAGAACCAAGCACATTGATGTCAGGTATCATTTTATAAGAGATCATGGTGAAAAGAAAGACATCACATTGGAATACATATCAACTGACACGCAGTTAGTTAGCTGATATATTCACTAAGCTATTATGTGAATTAAGGTTTGAAGAGCTTAAAAATGAGCTAGGATTGATTGAGCTGAGTTAGGAGGCCAGAAGACTCAATCAGCAGAGTCAAAGTAGAGAGAATTGGAAATTAGCAAAGACTCATTTTTCAGCAAAGTGAAATAGTCAAGATGGCTAGTCAGCTGTATCAAGTTAGCTGAACAGCCGAGTGATTATTATGTGAAGAGAAAAGCAGAATTAAGCCATTTATGGAAGATAGCTAAGTTATTTATGAGCAAAGTCACAAAATGCAGTCGTTTCTGCGAGCGGGAATGTTTTGGGCATGACATCAGCAGTAATTATGGTGTCAGTAAAAATCATGTACACGTTAAGTCTATGATTGGATATAAATGCTGCTGCATTTAATGTGGGGAAATTAATGTGGTTTCAAGACTTAATCTCAACCATTGATCATGTTCGAACTTTTTGAATTCTAAAAATTGTCCCCTCACATCCCATGTATACTCAAAATCACTTTCTCTCTCCTCACACCGCATTCATCTCTCTCAAGCAAAGACTGAAGCTTTCTCTACAAACCAAAGCAAAACCCTAGTTCTGTTTCCGTTCAAGGTTCAAGTTTTCAAGTTCCTATTCAGAAATGGCTCTTACTAAAGACTTTGTAAAGATGGCTGAGAAGATTCACTATGGTTCTACCGTGGATTTGAAGGATTGGTGAAGCAAGGTCTTGAGAAAGCCCTTGCTAGGAAATTTGCTGAAAAGTTGGAGAAATCCGGTCTAAAGGAGTTTCTCACTCGCACACCTACATGGAAAAGGTGGAGATGTTCTATGTGAATGCCGAGGTTCACGATGGTAAAATCCGTTCTTCCGTCCACAACTCTGAAATAAAGATTACTATTGTGGACTTGGCTGCTAACTGTCATCTTCCTTCTTCTGGGTTGAAGGAGATCACATAAAAGGATATCAACCCTGCTGCGACATGGAAGAAGATCGCCAAGCCAGAGTCTGCTGCTAAGGCTGTTTACACAGCCAAGAAGTCGCTCATCAAAGAGGATTACCACAAACTCATGGACGTGGTATCCAAATGCGTTGAAATGAAGTTTGGCAATTTCAATCAGTTGTCAAAAACTAAGTTGACTATCATGGATGCTATATTGGAGGAGAAAAAGGTGAACTGGGTTGAGTTCATCTTCCCAACGAAGGGGGGACAGGGAAAGCTACAGGCCGAAAAACTTCGACCCTTCTTTCTAAATGGGGGTGCCTGGGGCACCTCATCTTCTCATTTCGTCATTGCTCATTCCCATTAGGCCGAAGTGTTTGGCTTTTCCTTCTCCGCGCCCGCTCACGCTTTGCTGACCTATCGCGTGGTAAAAAGAAGAAAGTACGAAAGAATAGTAAAGGGAGCACACCGTAGAAATATTCTAAATATGATAATAACATAATCTTCCAGAACGTGATGAACAAGACCATCAACGATGCTGGTCTGTTTGAAAGCTCTCTGGGATATGGCCTGGTGATTGGCCATTTCATGGAGGTGAATGGCATTCCTCTAAGGAATGGGAAACCTTTTCATGGGAACAAGAAAATGTTCAAGGCTAACCTCTCAGCTGCTCAGAGGCAAGCCCATACAAGAAGAGCTAACACGTGTGATGGTGAGTTAGCTGACCCTGTCCTCGAGAGCACTACTGCAACTGCAAAGGCTCCATCTCCGAAGCCTGTGCAGAATAAGAAGAAGAAAGTTGCTGCAGAAATGCCTGCACCTGCCCCTGCAGTCGTGGAAGACCCTGCCCCTGCCCCAGCATCCGAGACTGAGAACGAATCCACTGCACCTTCTCCAGTCATGAAAAAGAAATGCTCAGATGTGCCGAGGAAGTCAGCTGCAGCAAAGAAACTGAAGTTGGGAAAATCAGCTTTCATAGTTGAAGAACCGGAGGTTGTGGAACCCGAAGTTCCATTGGTTAAGACCAAGAGAAGGCATTTGGTGAGAAGATCAACCTTAGACAAGCCAACCGAGTGTGGCCCATAAGTGGTGAAGGAGACTGCTAAGGAACAACATTAGTCTGTGCAAAAGAAGGTGGTGAGGAAACCATAGCTGAGAAAGAATATGAAACTGTTGGCGAACAACAGGCGTTGGTCATGGAGACTGCTGGTGGAGATCATCAGAGTATGGGTGAGACGGATGTCCGAGAGGGAGCTGGGGAGAAAAGAAGTGGACACAGCTGACCAGGGTGAAGAGTTAGTTGTCCACTCCCCTCAAACATATTCAAGAACCACTGAGGAGGAAAGGGCTCCCCTGAAACCTATACAGGAGGAGGACGATGATCTTGTGATGAAGCTCAGATGGTTTTGATTGTCTCAGCTGAAATCCCAGCTGCCATATATGCAAATGAAATTGCTAATGCAACCAAGGCAAAAGTTGGAAATGAAGCCACGGGAGTTGAGACTCTTGGCTCTGAATCCTAGGGGTTGAGACTCCAAAAGTTGCCACTGAAGACCCTAATGTAGCTGAGTTTGCTGAAGGGATTGTAGAAGACCCTGCTGCAGTTGAGACTGCAAAAGGGATGGCTGAAGGCCCATCAGCGGTTAACACTGCTGAGAGTAACAAAGGCCTAGAGGAGGTTGAGACTTCCCTGGGTAAGCAAGGTGAAGGACATGTGCCTGCCCCTCAGGAAGAATGAATGGAAGAAGAAGAGACAAGTGCTCTTCATGACTCTCAATAACATGTTAATGTAGAGTTCTTGGGAACAGACGATGAAGCTGAGTCCAGCCCATTGAAAAATCAATAAAGGACACAACCACTGAGGAGGCCCTAGCAAAGAGGAGGCAAGCTAGTGACAAAACTGCTCCTATCAACTCTACATTGGTTGATGGCCCACTTCCTATGGTGCCATCACCTTCCCATGATGTTGATAAATCAGCTGAGGAACCATCTACTCAACATAAAGAATCTACTAATGCCAATGACGTTGTTAAGACAACTGAGGGTCAGTCAGCTCAGTAAGCTAACATAACTGCACAAGATGTCGATGACGCTGAGATAGCCGAGGCACAAAGAGTTGAAGAACTTTTGAAGGAAAAGGGTAAGGCTCTAGAAGTAGAAGGGGTGGAGATACCTATTTTTCCCGGGGACTTATTCGCTGATGACTTTCCTTTCGAGGCTCACATCCCCTTGAAAGCAGAGTCAGCTGCTAAAAGTGCTTAAGTATCATGTCCAAGTCCCAGCTGAAAAACTTGGAACTCCTGCTGACAACACAATGGTGCCGATTGGTTTTGATTTTGATGTTGTGTGGCCTGAAGAGCAGTCCGCTAATGTAGCCGACTTCCGCAAAGCCTTCAAAGCCATATGTAATGAAATAGAGAATATGGAAAGAGGATTCACAACACTCAACCAACGACTGGATAACAGAGATGCCAACATCACATGAGATATCCAAGGCACGGCCTTAAGAATAAGGGAATGGATAGGGTAGACAAAAGCACTAAGGCGTGAGCATGTTACGTAGTTCAAATCTCTATTTGCCAAGACGGTGATATGGAGCTCATAGAATGCCAAATTTCAGCAGAGACAGAGGGATAATAAACTGATATGGAGTTGCTTTGAAGGCACAACACAAGGCAGGTCTTCAAAAGATAGAGGCCAACAAGTGTACGGAGATTATGGTGCTCCAAACTGAAATGAATTTGATGGCAGCTGAAATGAAGGCACATGCGATCTAAATTTAGAACAACACACTCTGAGAGTCATGATAAAATGAACATGACCAACAAGAATCTTGATCTACTCCTGGGAGGAATATTCCCTCAGTCGACTCTACCCCTTGGTGATGATGCCAAAAAGGGGGAATGGAGTAATAAAGATAATGGAAGTAAGAGGGAAGCAAGCAACAAAAGGGAAGGGAAGGGTTTGGCAGTGATGGAAGAGGCAGAGGTACTCCATCATAGCCAAGACCTAAAGACATTCGGTATGTAGATCCGTAGAAGAAAGGGATAAACTACTGGGTTGGGCTGGATACTTTAGCTAACATTGAAGTGGAAAGAAGGAATGAAGAAGCCAGAAGGAGGCAAGAAGAGGAAAACATTAGGCTCAACAAAGAATGGGAAGAAAGGCAGATAAGGGATGATCCAGCTACCAAAAGAGCCTATGAATAGTAGGAGATGGAAGAAGAAGATAGAAATAGGAGGAGAGCGGAAGAGGATCGAAGAAGAGCTGAAGAGGATGAGAGAAGAAGGAAGCAACCGAGGTGTTGAATACGACTGAATCCCATCATGTTGTATTTCACTTAACTGTAAATACACATATTTGTAAGTATGTTGTGCATACCTTGCTATACAAAATTGCTCTGATACAAATTGTTGATGCTTTGATACAAGTTGTAATTTGATACATATGTATAGCTCTATTACTTTGTATAGGATAATACATTGTAAAAAGCATTGTAAAGTACAAAGAATGATATGTTCAATAAAATGACATATTACACAATAATTCTTTATTTTTTCTGCACTATTTGCGTTATTATTTATTTAATTGTTGGCATTATCAAAAAGGGGAAATTTTTTGGGAGATTAATGTATAGATTTTGATGATACCATATAAAACTTCGATTAGGAAATTGGCACCCCATTTTCTATGTAATTAAACTTGTAATAGATAGTGATGTATAAGCTGAGTTGAAGTTAGCTAAGTTGAAGATTACAAGACTCGATTGAAGACTGAAGTGAAGACCCAACTGTGTGTCAGCCATGTGAAGTGAAGTGAAGAATCAGTCAAGTGATCGAAAAGCTATCTCAGTCAGCTGACTGACAGCTAAGTCATTCCAAAATGATTGGAATCGAATGTCAAAGCGGTATGCAGTAGACAAGACTTGAAGAATGCTGAAAGAGATCCGTTGTCAAGACAAGTCAAGGTTTTGCTGGAAATAGGCATGTGTTAGGCTGCCAACAATAAAGTTGTTTTGCTGAAGGAGTGCAAAAAGCAAATAACCAATGAGACGTACCTGAAAACCTGCAGAGATTAAGGAAATGCTGCAGAGCAATTAATTCATGGGGCGATCTCCATCAATGTTGCAAGACAAGACAAGCCAACAACCTACGAGTGTGATTTTAAAATTATGTCTATCTCTTCAACATACATATTTTCAAATGTGCACTATAAAAGGCTGAGGAAGCAAGTCAGAGAAGGTTACCTAGTTTAACACAAGCATACAAGAAATCAAGCAATAACCTGCAAACATCTCTGAAGCTTCCAAAGAAATCCTCAAGCCTAACATCGAAGGAAAATAAATCCAACACACTCAGTGAAGGAAAGACTACTTCATCAGTTGAAGAGGAAAAACTGTTTTCAAGAACAAAATGGTCTACCTTCCAAGGTTGAAGAAGAAGTAGTGAGGTTCCAGATCGAATCGGTTCTTTGAACCTGTTGAAGGGCTACATGATTAAGTCCAAGGGTTTGAAGGAGGTGAAGTAACAGGACAACCGTCTTTTTTGCGGTGTTCGAGTCCCAAGAGCAGTAGGTTGTGTGATCAAAGCTAACTCGGACTGTATAACTGCTTCGTAACCAAGTCTAGTTACTTAGTGGATTCCTCTAGGAGTTGGAGAAGAGTGGACTACATGAATTAACCCATCCTCGAACAACTATAAAAATTGTTTGAGTCTAATTACTTTTCAGCATACTTTATTTTTTGCTTTATTTTATATCTGCTGATAAGTTAACTTGCTTAAGTCTGCTGATAATAACCAGTGCTAAAACAAGTTTTGAAAAATGAACATAAAACTCTAAGGGTGAAAAGTCTTCCATTTGGTAAGACCATATCAATCAGATTTCTAAGTGTTAGCCGAAAAACAAACTAAGTTATACTATCAACAAATCAATAAGTCTCGTTGAGGGTAACTTTGTTGTGTAAGCAAACCTAGCTGTCCCTCAATGACTTAGCTAATTTGAGTTAACTCTGAAATTATTTAATAGGACTAAAATCAAAAAGTTGCTAAGGTTTATTCAACCCCCCTTTTAAACCTTACACATCACCCCTTGGGACCTACATTGCATTTCGTAACCTTCTCTCAAATGAGTTCCTCAGCCTTTTAAAGTGCCATGTTTAAAAAATATATCCGTTGAAGAGATAGTTGTATTTTTCCTACTACATTTTTAAGTCGTTGGCTTGTCTTTTCTTGATCTACAGCAGGTGATGGTGACATATCTTAGTTTAATTAAACTCTGCAGTTTTTCAGGTTCTGACACTTGTTCAGTGCTTCCCATTGGTTTATTCAATTTGCACGCTTCTGGGATGAGCACTTAAGCATTGCAGTATGGATGTATTACTATAATAAGTAATTTCCTCGTCTTGAGTGCAATGGATCCATCACAGTCGATTTTGACTTTAACAGTTGCTTTACCCCTTGTCTTGAGTCAACTCCAATCATTTTGGAATGACTTGGTTGTCTGTCAGCTGACAGAAATAGCCTTCTATGTACTTGACTGAGACTTGTCTTTACTTCACTCAGCTGATCCTTCACCTTGGTCTCTAGTTGACTCCTGCATTCTTCAACTTGGCTGATTCGCCTAGAACCCTATCTATTACAAGTTTATTTTACAACAGAATCGGGGTGCCAACTTCCTAATCTAAGTCTTACATGGTATCATCAAAATATATTACATAAATTTCCCAACAAACTTGGAAAATAGATGTCTGAAGTAGCCTACTTATTCCCTGCGAAGGGCCTTAGTTTGCTGAGCCCATTCCCTGATTCTCAGCACTGCTCCACGGATGTCCCCAGATATTGCGGCATCATGACTGTCTATCCTTTCCGTGAGTGTAACAAACCCTCTTTCCATGGCCTCCATCTACTGGAACATGGCTCGAAAGGCAAGTCAGAAGTCGGTTGCTTCTAGAGATGAATTCTCAGGAAAGAGAGATTCAAAGTCATAGGCAAATGGACAAGTCTTAACTCCACTGGAACATGCAAATCAGCTGGGTCAACTTGAACGTTGACGCAATCATCTTCCTCTTCAGTATCAGCTTCGAATGGGATCTCCTCAACAAATGGGAACTGTAGCATTTCAAACATGCCAACAAGTTCCGAGGAAGTTTCCACTCCTCCTTTGGGAATACTTCTCTCTTCACCATGGTTCACAACTCTATTTGTCTCAACTGTTGAAGCTTCACCGCAAAGCAACAACTCGTGGAAGCTTTGTCGAGCCGATCGTGTCTCACCTGTCTAAACAGCTTCACTGGTGACAGTTGTGTCTTCCTTCTGAGTAATCGTTGCCTCAACAGCATCATGGGCAAGAGATGGGACTAGTGGTGGTGGCCCATCAACTAACACAAATTTCATTCTTTCTTCCAAGTCATTGGCATCCTGATCTAACCAGCTGATTCCTCAAAATCTTCTTCAACGTAAGAATACTCAGCCTCAGAGTCGATTAAGGCATCTATCACCATGGGTTTAGTGCACTCGGACTCGACCAATGTAGGAACATCCTCAGAAATAGTCATATTCCCCCTGGCAATCTCAACCACCATAGGGTCTTCAGCTACCTTGGCAGCAGTCTCAACCACTGCAAGGCCTTGGACATTCCCTCGCTGCGGTCGAGCCGCAATCGATCTTCTTTTTAGTGGCATCCTTTGAGGTCTCAACCTATAGGATTGCACTTTCAAGACCACCAGTCTCAACTGCCTTGGTCATCCCATATCCATCTTGTGCCTCAGTTACAGGAATTTGGACCTCTGTAACTTCATTAGCCTTTAGTGTTGTTAAGTCCTCAGCTAAAACAGTCTTAACCATTGCACCTTCATTGGTACCAACAACTTCTTTCTCAACAACCTCACCATCGACTCCTAACACTAATTGTTCTTTGTCCCCTGCAGCCTCCTCCGACATGGCTTTAGTGTGAACAACTTATCCCTCAACTGGCATTCCAGCTGATTGTTTTTCCACGGGTTAGTCATTGTCATTGGGGCTTGGCTCTTTCACTTGAATGTTCAGCCATATCCTTAGTTGTCTCAACAACTACCTTAGGGTGTGTCTCTATTGGGTTACCCTTTTCTACTCTTTCTTTTCCCAACATCATCGCCATCCTCCCTATTTTACTGTCCTTCGGAGTGAGTTGGTGAGGTGATTGCATCGAGATCCCTCACAACTTCTTTGATCATAGGGTTGGAGCAACAATTATAGAGGATTCATCAATACCCTTTAGCCTAGATTGATCATGCATCTCATATGACTCCTTAATGCAACTGAGGAGTTTCGACCGTATCAACTCCTTCAATGGGTTCCACATCACTGTTGCTACCACTACTGAAAGCACATTCTGGTTTATTGACATCTGTGAAGGGGCTAACATGTGGCTCGGGACCCTTAGCCTTGTCCACAACCTTTAGCTTTTCAGCCTCCTTCTTCAGATACAAAATAGTGGTGCAGTAAAATTCATCAAGAACACATGATACAGATGAATTGTCCAGGAATTCAAGAAGATATTCCTCTTCATCATCCATATCGGGCCTGAATAATTGAACTCTGCTAGCACTCAGATTCCATAATCTCCATACACTCAACCGACCTCAATTTCAGGATATGTTGGGGATCCTGGTTCTTCAAGGGCAACAGGGTCTTGAGCAACTAATTCTTTCTCAGCTTGGGGTAAAAAGGTAGATTCTGATAGAGGAGGTTGGGTGAAAAAGCCTGAGCATAGCAGTTGGGGTAAAAAGGAACACCACTTCCAATAATTGTCTCAGCTGCTGCTTTTTCAGATGCAGGTGCAACAATGTCATCAACAACTTCTACCACTTTCTCAGTTGTTGGGGGCACACCAACAACAATTGGATTTGCTGCAGCTGCTTCAACAGCTTCTGCTGCATCATACTTCTTTACAAGCCATCTCTTGGAGAGTCTCTCCAAGGGGGATTCTTCCTTCTCTCTATCGAATCCTTCAGACACAACTCAGATAGCTGACTCAGCTGCAGGCTCATCAACAGCCTTGGTAACTGATTCCTCTTCATCTCTCAAACCAGTAGTGGCTTGAGTCTTCTGCTTCTTTGCAGCTGCCTTCCAGGGAATAGATGGCCTTCTCTCCTTGGTTACTTTGGGAGCAATGAAAGCAGGTTTAGGAGAGGGGACTGGGACAGGGGCAGCTGACTCTACTGGAACATGCTCAGCTGATTCCCCCTCAGATGCACCTTTCTTCTTTGCAAGTGTCTTTTTTTGAGCAGCTGATAGATTCGCCTTCAACAGCTTCTTGTTCGCGTGGAAGGGATTCTTTTTGGGAAGGGGCACACCCTTCTTCTCCAGAAAGTATCCCAGGACTAGCCCATAGCCCAAGGTGTTCACGAACTTCCCTTCATCCAGCTTAATGTTCTGGACATTCTGGCATAACTTATCAAAGATGAACTCAGTCTAGTTCACCTCCAGCTCCTCCATGATCGCAACCATCATGATCATTTTAGTTTGGGACAACTGATTATATGACCCAAACTTCATGTCTACACATTTGGCTACCACATCTATCAGCTTGTGGTACTCATCCTTAATGACTTTCTTGGTAGCTGAGGGATTCAGCTTATCAACTAGCTTCTTTTTCGCGATCTCCTTCAAAATCTTAATGTAGTCGAACTCATAATCTTTAAGTTCCTTGAGTCCACTATTGGGCAGATGTAACAACTCAGTCAAGTCGGCTGCAACCAACTTGATCTCTTTGCTATTCACTGATGAGTGAAAGCCATCAATTGAACTGCATCATTTACATAGAACATAGCAACCTCTTTTTGAAAGGTTTGCGCCATCTTGACCGACGAAAATTTCTTCAACCCAGACTTCTCGAGATGTCCAACAATCTTCTTAGCCAATACCTTGTATTCAGAATTCTTGACAAGGCCTTCAAAGTCAACCAGTGCACTAGTGTGCACCTTTTCAATGAGTTTGGCGAAATAGAGGGTGGATTTCTTCAGTGCCATTGATGATTTCTTGAGATTCGCTTGAAGAACTTGATAGGGTTTTTCACATAGAGTACTTAGGGAATTTTCGAATGCTTGAGAGTGAATGGGAGAAGAGAGAGAAACTGATTTTGGATATATATGAGATGTGAAAAGACGATTTCATAATCTGTAAGGTTTGAAATATGATCAATGGTCAGGATTAAACCGTGCAAAAAGCATTGATCACGTCGTATTTCATTCGAACATCATTTTTATCCAATCCTGAAATACTCTTGCAACTTTTACTGGGCCGCATTTTATGATGCTTACATAATGCATCTAACATTCCCGCTTTAATACAAATAACTTCGTTTTGTCTCTTAGTTCATAAATAAGTCAGCTTTATTCATTTATGGCTTGACTCAGCTTCTCTCTATCTCTAGTCTGCTGATGGAGACTTACTTGTTACGTTGAGACAACTTTGTTGAATAGCTACATAGGTTATTTTACTCTGTTGATTGAGTAAAACTCTTCTGAAATGCAATTCTCCCATATCTAACTCTGTCGATTGAGTCTTCTGACCCTCCTAACTCATCTCACTCAATCGAAGCTCATTCTTAAGCTCTTCAAATCTGGATTCACATAAGGGCTTAATGAATATATCAGCTAACTACTTGTCAGTTGATATGTGTTCCAATGTGATGTCTTTCTTTTCAACATGATCCCTTATAAAATGACATCTGACATCAATGTGCTTGGTTCTTGAGTGCAATACTGGGTTTTGAGTAATTGCAATGGCGCTTGTGTTATCACACATATTTGGAATTTCTTTTTCTTCTATATCATAGTCTCTCAGTTGTTGCCTCATCCAAAAAAACTTGGGCACAACAGCTGCCTGCAGCAATGTGCTCTGCTTCAGCTGTGGATGTAGCTATTGAATTTTGTTTCTTGCTGAACCAAGAAACCAACCTATTTCCAAGCATTTGACAGGTACCTAATGTACTTTTCCTGTCCACTCTACATCCAACATAGTCTTAGTCTGAGTATCCAATCAATCTGTATCCACCTTCCTTTAGATACCATAAGACAACTTCTTGGCTACCCTTAAAATATCTCATAATCTTCTTGGTTGCAATCATATGACTTTCCTTAGGAGCAGACTGAAATTTGGCACATACACCTACTGCAAAGGTGATGTCTGGTCTGCTGGCAGTCATGTAGAAAAATGATCCAATAAGTGCTCTATATCTTTTCTGGTCTTGTTCGTGCTACCCTAAGGTTAGTACCCTATGTCTTGCAGATCTTGACATGTGTCCCATGTCCTATGTTTTGTAGGATTCACAAAAACAAAGAAAATAAATTAAATTGAGACATGGGACACATGTCAAGATCTGAAAGACCCAATGTACTACCTTTAGGGTAGCATAAACTAAACATCGTGTCTGATCTACTGGCTTTCCTTCTTCATCCATATCCATCTTGATAGAAGTGTTCATGGGAATCTTCACAGACAACTTCTCTTCCATGCCAAATTTCTTCATTAAATCTCTGGTATATTTGGTTTGACTTATGGAGATTCCATACTTCATTTTCTTAACTTATAGACCTAGGAAGAAAATCAGCTCTCCCATCATACTCATCTCAAACTTCCCTTGCAAAAGTTTTGAGAACTTGTTAAACAACTCTTTGTTTGTGGATCCAAAGATGATGTCATCCACATATATTTGAACAAGCAATATACTCTCTCCATCTTGAATTCTAAAGAGTATTCTGTCAACTTTGTAGTTGCTGAATCCATTGTCTATTAGGAAGTGAGACAATATATCATACCATGCTCTTGGTGCTTGCTTCAAACCATATAATGCTTTCTTGAGCTTGTAGACCTTATCTCCAATAGTTTTCTGCTCAAAACCTGGAGGTTATTCCACATAGAATTCTTCTTCTAAAAGTCCATTTAAAAATGCACTCTTACATCCATTTGATAGACTGTGAAGTTCTTGTGTGCACCATAAGCAAGAAACATCCTTATTGCTTCCAATCTTGCAACAGGTGCAAAGGTTTCATCAAAATCATACCTTCTTCTTGGAAATACTCTTTAGCTACCAATCTTGCTTTATTTCTCACTACAGATCCTTCCACATTCATTTATTTATGAATACCCACTTTGTACAATAACATTTTGGTGAGTAGGCCTTTGAACCAATTCCCAAACAGTATTCCTTTCAAACTGATTCAGCTCTTCTTGCATAGCTAGAATCGAGTGAGTGTTATCTAATGCTTGTGATAGGTCTTTTGGCTCGATTTGAGGAGGGAAAAATTTGAAAATAGCTTCATGTTGAGTCCTAGAACTTTTTCTTACTCTTTCTCTTACATTTCAAATGACTAACTCATGTGGATGGTCTCTCAGTCATCTCACATCTGGTTGGAGTAAGTCTACTAGATTGGTTATTCTAGCAACTAAGTTGTCTTTAATGACTTCTCCTTGATCATCTTCATTCAGCTGCAAACCTTCTAGTTGTCTTTGATATTCAGCTATCCTCATCAGGATCGAGTCTTTTGACATTTGCTTTTGCATAAGAGCTCTTCTGGATAGTTGGCTAATTCATGTTCTCAGCTAACTCATCAATGTTTTCTCCATTCACATTAGGTTTATCAAAAACCACACGAATATACTCTTCTGTTACCATAAATCCTTTTGTTCACCACTCTGAAAGCTTAACTCTCAGTTGAGTATCCTAAGAAGATAACTTCATCAGCTTTAGCATCAAAAGGTTTCAAATTATCCTTTCCATTATTAAGAATGAAACACTTGCTTCCATAGATATAAAAATATCCCACATTAGGCTTCCTTCCTGTCCAAGTAGTGTTAATGGCTTTAGCCCAAAATCTCTTAAGCCATCCACCTTCAGCTAACATGGTCCTTGCAGCTTCCTTGAGTGTTCTGTTTCTTCTTTCAGCCACCCCATTCTGCTGTGGAGTTTTTGCAGCTGGTAACTCATGAGCAATATCATTTTCCATGCAATACTGTGTTATAATCCCATTGAAAAACTCAGTTCCTCTGTCAGAACTTATCTTGATAATGATTCGACTCTTCTCATTTAGAACTTTCTTCATGAGTTGTGGAAGATTTTGCAAAGTTTCTTTTTTCTTACACTTAAAAGTGTTCCATGTGTATCTTGAAAAATCATCTACCACTATTAAGGTGTATTTCTTTCTACTTATGCTAGCTGGTTCAATTGGTCCAAATAAACCCATGTGCAATAAATGCAAGGTCCTTGTTGAAGGACATGGCTTATCCTTGAAAGGTGACTTGATTTGCTTCCATAATGACATGCATCACAGATGCTTTATTTCTTGTAGACGAATTTTTGAAATCCTTCAACTAGATGAATCCTTGCAAGCTTGTTGATTGTCTTAAAATTTAGGTGACTCAGCTTCTTGTGCCACAATCAACTTGATTTAATTGTGCTCTTTGATAACAAACATGTGTTGAGTGTAGCAGTGGACCAATCCACTACATACATATTCTTCTTTCTCATTCCAGATAGAACAACTTCATTTGTTTTAGCATCCTTGATCTAGCAGACACCCATGTTGAATCCAACATTGTAGACTTTATCACAGAGTTGGGTGATACTCAGCAGATTGAAATTATGCCCTTCAATATAAGGTACGTCTGTGATTTCTACTCCATTCTTCTTGATGGATCAAATTCCTCGGATTTCCCCTAGAGCTTCATTTTCTCCAAATATAACTTTGGCTCCTCTTGACTACTTGAAGTTTGATAGATCTTTTAATTCCCTATCATGTGTGTGGAACAACCGCTATCTATATACTAGGTTCCTTGGCACTCTAGTGTTCCCAGAACCTGCATTCAAGGAAATCAAGTTTTAGGTACCCAAATCTATCTGGGTCCTAATAAAGGGTTAGCACTATAACGTGATCCAACCGACCTATAGCCAAATGATCTAACTCTAATAGGTTGCCACCTATCAGTACCATAATCATAATGAATCTTAGCAAATTTCTTTGGAACTTTAGGAACTATTGGGAAATTCATGTAATAGATTTGATGATACCACGTAAATCAACTTGTAATAGATAGGGTTATATAAGCTGATTGGAAGCAGCCAAGTTGAAGAATGCAGAAGTCGACTGAAGACCAAGATGAAGAATCAACTGTGTGGCAGCTGAGTGAAGTGAAGAAGAGTCTCAGTCAAGTGATAGAAAAGTTATCTCAGTTAACAGACCGACAGTTGAGTCACTACCAGATAAGTGGAGTTGACTGTCAAAGGGATTATGCAGCAGAAAGGATCAAAGAAAGCTGAAGAGATCTGTTGTCAAAGCAAAGTCAAATGTTTGCTGAAAATAAGCATGTGTCAGACTGTCATCCTTAAAGATATTTTGCTGAAAGAGTGCAAAAAGCAAGGAACCAATAGGATGTCCCTGAAAACCTGTAGAGTTTAAGGAAAGGCTGCAGAGCATTAAATTCAAGGATCAGTCTACATCAAAGTTACAAGACAAGACAAGCCAATGACCTCAAAGTGTAGTTTGAAAAATTCATCTATCTCTTAAACGGATATATTTTTCAAACAAGCATTATAAAAGGCTGAAGAATTCATTTGAGAGAATGTCATGAAGACATACCCACACACAAGCTATCTGAGCAAAAAGCAAAATACTCTCAAGCATTCTATACTATGCTCAAGCCTAGAACTCGAATGAAATCAATCCAACACACTAAGTGAAGGAAAGACAACTTCAAACTATTGAAGAGAAAAACTTGTTTAGAAGAACAAGGGGGTCTACACATCCAAGGTTGAAGGAAGTGTAGTGAGGTTCCAGTTCGAACTAGAAGCTTTGGACTAGGGTTGTGTGAACAAATCTAAGAGTTTGAAGGAGATGAACTAGCAAGACAACTGTTTTGTGAAGAAGTTGAGTCCTAGAAGCATAGCCAGATGTGTGATCAATCCCGAGCTTGGACTGTCACCATTTTTTAATAAAGTCACCATTACATTAGTGGATTCCTCCAGGGGTTGGAGAATAGTGGATTAGAGGAACTACACCATCCTAACACTTTAATTTCTGCACATTACTTTAATATCTGCTGATAAATTTGCTATCCAATTGATAATCAACAAAGTGCTAAAACCAAGTATTAAAACACATTTAAACAAAATTCAAGGGTGTTAAGTCTTCCGCTGAAAACATATCACAGTCAACTTAAGTCTTTAGTCAAAACAAATTTGAGTTATTCTATCAACAAATTTTCTCGTCGAGTCTATTGAGTGACTAACTCTGCTGATTAACTAACTTAGTTGTCCACCAAGGACTCAGCTGTGAAGTATTAACTCTGAACTTTTTAAAAGGACTAAATCAAAAAGTTGGTAAGGTTTATTCAACCCCCCCTTCTAAACCTTACACTCACACCCCTTGGGACCTACAAGTGGTATCAGAGAGGTTGGTTCATTGAGCCTTCCGCACTGGTTACTGAACTAGATCACCAATCTTTCAAAGAATTTTTTTTAACATTTGTTCTTTCAAAAGCCATTTTTTTTTGCAAAGTTATTATCATGGAAGCAAATTTGACACGCATCCCTATGTTCACAATTGAGGAATTTGATGATCGTATGCAGGCTTATCTATCAGCATTACATGATGAAATGTGGATAGTAATAGAAGATGGGCCACTGCAAATCTTAAAAGTGAACACACAACAAGGAGAGAGCTCTGCGGTGAAGGAAGAAGAGGATGTCTTTGCTCCCGGACAAATGATGGTTGAAAAACCAAGAGCTGAATGGACAAATGATGACAGGAAAAGATATAACTTGGACAATGTGGCCAAGGATATTCTTTACAAAACTTTGGACAAAGCCATGTTCAACAAAGTCAAGTCATGCAAAACGGCAAAAGAAATCTGGGACAAGCTGACCTTGATTTGTGAAGGCTCAGAGCAAATCAAGGAAAATAAACTATCTGTTGTTGTACAAAAATTTGAAAACTTTAAGATGCTTGCAGGAGAAACTTGGATCAGCTGGATGCTCGGTTCACAGAAATTACCAATGAACTATCTGCACTTGGAAAAGAATATACACAGAAGGAAATGTGTATGAAGATTCTAAGAAGTCTCCCAACTGAGTGGGATATGAAAGTCATGGCCATGAGACAGTCCATGGACCTATCAAAGACATCCAACCATGAGCTATTCTCAGATCTCAAAGCCTACGAATTTGGCCGAGAAGAAAAAGACCAAGAGGAGACAATCGTGCCCAAAATAGCCGCTTTAATAGTTAAGGATGGTAAAAGAGCCGAGGTCAAAGAAGTCATTGACCAAGAGGAGATAGCCCGATGGTTAAAAGGTTTAATAAGTTCTTCAACAAGAATTACAAGAGAGGCAAAGGTGAATCCTCCGAAAGACACTCGGCTCCCTCCAAAGTCAAGGGAAGATAGGCCAACCAAGAGAGCAGAGTATCAAAAGGCCGAGTATCAAAGAGCCGACAACCCAGGATGGAAAGAATCGATCAAAAAGTTGAAAATCTATCTTTGGAACTGCAGTAACCCGGTCACTATGCCATTGATTGCCCATATCCTGCAGTGAACAAATACATGAATGAAGAGGAAAGAAAAGTTTTCAGAGAAAGAAGACAAGAAAAGAGAAAGGCAATGTTGGCTGCAGAGATCTTTGAGACAAAAAATCAAAAGACGCAGCAGACTCGGAGAGTAGTTAAGCGACTACTCAAGTGACTCTGAAGAAGAAGCCTTGATTTGTCTAATGGCCAAAGAACAAAATCAACCTGACCAAGAAGATGAGGTACACTCTAACTCATCACACTCAGATACTAGTGATAGTGATTGTGACACACACACTTCGTCACCCACTGATCTTTATGATTCATTAGGCAAAATGATGAAAGACTTTGAACACATTAAATCCTCACACACACTACTAAATGAGGAAAACAAATTTACTCAAAAGCCAAAACTCACAAATTGACTAAGGAGCCGAGTACTCTAAGTCACATAGCTGATGAGAATAAAAGTTTAAAGGCTGAAAATGCAAAACTAATAGCAGAGATAGCTGCTATAGAAAAGAGGGAGAATGACCTCAAAAATGTGATTGCCTCATTCACTAAGGCATCTAAATCCTTGGATGATCTTATTATGAGTCAAAGAGAATGTGGAGATAAGACAGGCTTAGGATTTAATTCCTCTGTGCTATGTCAAGCTCCAAAAGTGATTTTGGAAAAAGGATCTTCAAGTAATGAAGCATCTCAAAAATCCAAAACTCCAAATGGTGCACCCACATTTATTCCAAAGCACAATCACAAGCAAACTGGCCTTGGTTATAAAGGAAAAGGAAAACAGCCAGTTGAGTGTGCTGAGAGGACAACTGAGAAGAAATCTAGCCGAGTTCCTCAGCAAACTCCAAACAGGAAGTACTCTGTAAAGAAGAAACAGAGCTACCAAAAGCCCCAGAAATTCTATAAAAGGAATACATATGATGGGAATGGTAGAAAGTACCCAAGCCAAGCTGACTGGAATAGTGTGAACTATCAGCAAGGACCTATGGAATATAAACCTAAATGGCAAAAACCATTCCAAAGGCATAAGAGCTATCATCAGCACACATATGCACCTAGGCACTACACTCAGAGATATCACAACTACCCAAGGAAGGCAATTGCTAAAACACATACACAGGCATACAGACAAAAGAGACAACTGTATGAACCTAAAATCCCCAAGCAATTTGCTAAAATTAATTATGATTATGGAACTGATAGATGGCAACCTCTTAGAGTCAAATCATTTGGCTATAGGTTGGTTGGATGATCTTACAATACTAATCCCTCAGGACCCAGACAAATATGGGTACCTAAAACCTAATTTCCTTGATTACGAGTTCAAGCGAGTGAGTGCCAATGAACCTGGTACATGGATAGTGGCATTCCCGGACACATGACAGAAACAAGAAAAATCTATCAAAATTCAAGGAGGTTAGAGGTGCGAAAGTCATATTTGGAGGAAATGAAGCTCCAGGAGAAATAAGAGGCATTGGATCCATCAAGAAAAATGTATTAGAAATTACAGATGTTGCATATGTTAAAGGCCTCAATTTCAACTTACTAAGCATAAGTCAACTCTGTGACAAGGGCTACAATGTTGGATTCAATATGGGTGTATGCCAAATCAAGAACACTAAATCTAATGAAGTAGTGTTGCAAGGATGCAGACAAAAGAACATGTATGTGGTAGATTGGTCAACTGCAACACCAAGCACTTGTCTGCTAGCAAAGAGCACAGCTGAATCAAGTTGACTGTGGCACAAGAAGCTGAGTCACCTGAACTTCAAAACTATTAACAAACTTGCAAGGAGCAATCTTGTAGAAGGACTTCCAGACTTAGTATACAAGAAGGAGAGTATATGTGATGCATGCCAGATTGGAAAACAGATCAAATCTTCAACAAGAATATTGCACCTGCTACATATGGATCTATTTGGTCCAGTTGAACCAGCCAGCATAAGTGGGAAGAAATACACCTTGGTGGTAGTAGATGACTACTTAAGATACACATGGACAATATTCATGTGTAAGAAGAAAGAAACTCTGCAGAAACTACCTCAGCTGATAAAGAGAATCCAAAATAAGAAGAGTCAAACCATTATCAAAATAAGATCTGACAGAGGAACTGAGTTTGTCAATAGTATAATAAGTCAGTATTGTGTTGAAAATGGTATTGGTCATGAATTATCAGCTGCAAGGACTCCACAACAAAATGGAGTTGCAGAAAGAAGGAACAGAACTCTCAAAGAAGTAGCAAGGACCATGTTAGGTGAGGGGGGCCGCTAAAAGATTTTGGGTCAAGCAATAAACACAAAGATGCTATACTCAAAATAGATGCATGATAAACAGACAACTGACAAAGACTCCCTATGAGATTTGGACAGGGAGAAAGCCAAATGTTGCATAATATTTGGATGCAAATGCTTCATCCATAACAATGGCAAGGACAATTTAAAGGCTTTTGATGCTAAAGGCGATGAAGGTATCTTTTTGGGATACTCACCAAAAGCAAAGCCTGAGTGCTCAACAAAAGGACAATGGTTCTTGAAGAATCCATTCATGTGGTGTTTGATGAACCCAATGTAAATGAAGAAAACATTGAAGAGCAACGATAAGTGAATCAACCAACCATGCGAAAGAGCCCCTATATGTTGAAGTCAAGCCGGATTAAAAACCCGTAAGAAGATGAGATAGCCGAGTCTCAAAGACAAAAAAAAATCTGCGACTAAGTGATGATGAGAGAGTGATCAAAATAACACACATACCAAAGATGGTCAATCCAACTAACTTACTCCAACCTGATGTAAGATGGCTGAGAGACCATCCACCAGAACCAATCATTAGAGATGTAAGAGAAAGTGTAAAAACTAGATCCAGAACCCAACAAGACGCTATGTTCACTTGTTTCATCTCACAAATAGAGCCAAAAGATGTGTCACAAGCTTTGGATGACACACATTGGATTCAAGCCATGCAATAAGAGTGAATCCGTTTGAAAGAAAAAAAGTGTGGGAATTGGTTCAAAGACCTACCCATCAAAATGTTATTGGCACTAAATGGGTGTTCAGGAAAAAGATGAATGAGGAAGGTTTGTGGTAAGAAACAAAGCAAGATTGGTAGCCAAAGGGTATTGCCAAGAAGAAGGGATAGATTTTGATGAAACATTTGCCCTCGTAGCAAGATTGGAAGCCATATGGATGTTTCTTTCCTATCTTTGCTCACAAGAACTTCACTTTGTATATCAAATGGATGTAAAGAGTGCATTCCTTAATGGGTTATTGGAGGAAGAAGTATATGTTGAACAACCTCCGAGGATTTGAGCGAGAAGACTCTTGGAGATAAAGTATACAAACTCAAGAAAGCTTTATATGGATTGAAACAGGCACCAAGAGCATGGTATGATACATTATCACAATTCCGATCGAGAACGGATTTACAAAAGGCAAAGTGGATAGAACACTCTTGAAATTCAAGATGGGAAGAGTATACTTGCTTGTTCAAATATATGTGGATGACATCATCTTTGGATCTACAAACAAAGAGTCATGTGATAAATTCTCAAATCTTATGCAAAGCAAATTTGAAATGAGCATGATGGGAGAGAGTGACATTCTTCCTTGGACTCCAAGTAAAACAACTGAAGGATGGAACCTTCATATGTCGACAAAATACACCAGAGATTTAATGAAGAAATTTGGTATGGAAGAGAAGTCTTCGTGAAAATACCAATGAATACATTAGTCAAAATGGATATGGATGCGGATGGCAAGCCTCGTGGATCAAACAAGATCTGAGCACTTATTGGATCATCTGCTCTATGTTACAAAGAAGCGGGCCGGACATCACCTTTCTTTGTAGGTGTATGTGCGAGATTTCAATCGCTCCAAAAGAAAGTCACATGACGGCCAAGAGAATCTTGAGATATTTGAAAGGAAGCCAAGAAGTTGGCTATGGTATCCAAAGGAAGGTGGATTCAAGCTAATTGGGTATTCGGACTCGACTATCTTTGGATGTAGAGTTGACAGAAGAGTACCTCGGGCACATGTCAAATGCTTGGAAATAGGCTAATTTCCTGGTTTAGCAAGAAGCAAAATTCAATAGTTACATCCACAAAAAAGCGAGAATACATAGCTCGGGCAAAAGTTGCCCAAGTCTTATGGATGAGACAAAGAAATGAGAGATTATGAAGTTGAAGAAAAGGAAATTCCAATTATGTGTGATAACACAAGTGCAATTGCAATCACTCAAAATCCTGTGTTGCACTCAAGAACAAAGCACATTGATGTCAGATATCACTTCATAAGAGATCATGTTGAAAATAAGGACATCACCTTGGAATGTATCTAAACTGATAAGCAGTTAGCTGACATATTCACAAAGCCATTATGTGAATCAAGATTTGAAGAACTCAAGCATGAATTAGGGTTAATTGAGCTGAGTTGACACTCAGAAGAGTCAAAGAAAAGAGATGGAACATGAAAAGATGAAAAAGGGCTGAACTCTTAAATCAACTAAGTGAATCAGCCGTATCGGAGAATCTGCTGCGTCAAGTTAACTGACAGCTGAGTACCTATGTGCAAAGAGAGAAGAGTTAAATCAGCTAAGGAATAAGCTGAGCCATTTATGAGCAAAGTGAAAAAAATGCAGTCGTTTTTACTAAGCGGGAATGTTTTTAAGAATGACGTCGGATAATTATGACGTGTACCAAAAAAGTCGCACACAAAGCTTATGATTGGATATAAATGCTGCCGCATTAAATACGAGAAATTAAGTGTTAATCGGCATGCAAAATCTGAGCCGTTGATCTTGATCAAATTTCAAAAACCACCCACACGTCCTTTCATAACCCATACTTATACCGTTTTGTCCGATTTTCTCTCACTTTACCAAAACTGTTCATCTCTCTCTCTCTCTCGAAGGCAAAGAAAGAAATTCTCTCTCAAACCCTACAAATCCTCAAGTTCATTTTCAAAGTTTCGTTCGGTAAAACATCGAGAAATGGCATCTACTCATGATTTCGTCAAGTTGGGAAAGCAAATCCACACTGGGTCTACTGTGGATTTCGATGGCATGATCAAACAGGGGTCTGATGACACCCTCGTGAAGAAGATTGCAGAGAAACTGGAAAAGTCTGGATTAAAATCGTTTTTGACGATGGAGTTTCCGATGACCTACGTGGAAGAGGTCGCACAGTTCTACGTGAACGCTGAAGTTCACGATAAGGGCATCAAGTCCTTTGTTCACGGGAAATAGTTCACCATCACTGCCAAGGATCCGCGAGAACATCGCTTTTGTTGCCGGCGGAAGGAGTGCGGAGATTTATGAAGTGATGTTAACCTGGCCGCTTGGAAGGAAGTAGCCAAGCCCGATCGCGGCTGCGAAGGTTGTCTACACACCGAAGAAGAAGCTGTTGAAGGAAGACTACCACAAGTCGGATATTGTTGCCAAGTACATTGATATCAAATTTGGAAGCTATAATCGCCTATCCAAGACTAAGCCGATCGTGATGGCTGCAATCATAGAAGAAAAGAAGGTGAACTCAATGAGTTTGTATACAAGCAGACTCGCGAGAATATCGGGAATAAATCCTTCAAGGAGGATGGCACGCTTTGGAGGATCCCTGGGTACGGCCTGGTGATTGGACGGATGATGGAAGTAAAGTCGACATGGAAAGGCGTTCCATGTTAACAAGAAGATGTTCTCGTCTAATCTCTCCGGAGCACAGAGGAGTGCTTATGCCAAGAGAGGCGACACGAGTGAGGGGAATCACCGGTCCCGAAGAAACAAATTGCCTCCTCCTCTCCCTGAAAGAAGCTACCCCCGCACTGCAAAGAAGATTGATGCCCCCGCAGAAAGAAGAAGAAAACAAAAGATGCCCCCGCCCTGCAGCCAAGTCACTTGCCCCGCAGCCGTGTCTCCCGCCCTGCAGCCAAAGGAGAAGGAACCTCAAATACCTTCTCCTTTGTCAAGAAAAGGAGGACTCGATAAGCCGAGACGGCCATCTCCTCGTAAAAGACAACAACACCGCCCCGCCGCCCGACTCGAAGAAACCATATCCGAGCCGTAAATCCTCTCGGTAAGGACTAAAAGAAGAATCTTCAAGCGTTCCGAGCTTGAGAAACCGGGCCGAGTTAGCCACTCACCAAAAGAGATACTGAGAGGCTCACTGGGAGGAGTAGAGTCTCCGTAAATCATTGATGAAACAACCAAGTCTCTTTGGCCGATCAAATAGGGGCACATTGATGACACAGCTTGTCGATGAACAAAAATTGAGACACTAAAGGCAGCTGAGAGAGCAAACTCTCTTGTTGACAGGGTTGTTTCCCCTCCTGCAACAGACGCTACTGAGGGTGCGGACCACCAAAGTTGCTACCTTCAATCCCTGAGAACGAGGGACAGCAGGGAGAAGATGACAAAGATGATGATGATGTGATGATCCTATCCCCACCATATCCAGACATCCAAAATCGTCTGCGAGAATGGAGGGAGTGGAAGGTGAGTCGATCCAGGGAACAGTTCCAAAGACCGGAATTTATTGAAGAAGAAGACGAACTGTTGAACTTTCTTGGATTGACCAATGTGGTCCAAGCACTGGATGAAGAAAACTGCACAGATATCTTGCAGATCTTCAAAGACAAGGAGAAGGAGAGACTGGCAGAGGAAACTGAGGCTCGTGAAAAGGCCAGTATTTGTCCCTTTATCGAACCACCGATCATACACATCCTCATCTTGACATCCTCTCTCGGGAGTGATGAGGATCTGGGATCCCGCCGTCTTCTGGAAGAATTGCGGTCTGCAAAGAAGCCATGCGGGAATCCGAAAACCCGCATGAGTAACGGTTATTGGAAGGACCGGAGTCTTCCACATCACAGCTGGAGATCGATCCGATGGGAGTGGTGCAGCATATTGCCACAGTTGTTGCTGCCACCACTTCTCCAACTCACTCGAGAAGAAGGTATTAAGGAACCGGCTGGCGATGAAACCGGGATTGTGGGAACCCTAGTCGAGCCTACCCCTAATGAAGGTGTCTTACCACCGCCCCAATGGCCGACTACTCAAAGGGAATGTCGAGTCCGGAGATGAGTGGCCCCATTCCAGGTCACTCAGCTGGTGTGCCGGCTGAGGGGAAAACTCCCTCCACTGCAGCAAGGTCGGAGGATGTTGCACCTGACTCCTCAACGAATCTTGGAGGCGAAGTGGAGAAGGAACAACAAACGGATACACAACAAGTTGTCACTGACGAGGCTCGCATAGCTTAAGATCGTCTCATCCGGCGCCAATCGCTTCCGCAGCCAATGACGCGTTCTTTGTGCAACGAGGCACGGAAGGAACTGCCTTGGGAGTCAACACTGGGCAATGAAAGTGCAATCCATGGAGTTGAGACTCCGGTGGATGCCACCTCTCGAAGACCCCAAGACAATCGACACGTCGAAGGGACTCGCTCCAAGGCCTCGCCGCATTGAGACTACAGTGGGTAGTGAAGGCCAACGGGAGGTTGAGACTTCCCGGTAAAGAGACGGAAGCACGAACATCCTCTTACTATCATTGATCCATCCGAAAAGAAGATAAGTGCTCTTCACGATTCCCAAGAAAATCCGATGTAACCTTTCGGATCCGAAGGTGAAGACGGCCGAGTCATCCCCTATTGCCAATCCAAAAGACTCGCTTGAGGATGTTCTCCCAAGCACGAGTAAGTCCGACCTTAAGGCTTCTTGCCAAACCTTTAATTTTGATGATGAGCCACCTTGGAAATCGCATCATCGTCCGATGACGCTCGATATGGCCGAGACCACCAACTCAGATGGAAAAACCACCGAGATCGACGAAAAGTTGTTAAGACAAATGAGGCTCGCAAGCCGGGTCAACTCCACAATGACCCACGGTGACACGAGTCAATCGCGCAGCTCCCAAGCTACAAAGCAGATCGACTCCACCGGGAACTTCACGAGCACAAGTTGTCATCAGCGAGATTCCCGTTGCCCGTGATGATTCGGTTGAAGAATCGTTTCCCTTCTCTCTCTGAAGTACTGACTTTCCCAAGAATCACTCGAGATCAAGAACATTTCCATAAACCCGATCCTGTTATTCCAACGACACCATCATCCCAAGAGACTATGACTTTGACGCCATGGCCGCCAACCGAGGAGACAGTATGACAAATGAGGTTCAAGAAGTTTTCAAGGCCATATTTGCGAGAGATAGAGAAGATGGAGAGGCACCAGGCCTCACCGGACATGAGGCCGACAACGAGACGCAAGTCTTACTACCGACCTGCGAGGAATAATTGTCGATCCGGAATGGTGGCAACAACAACAAACAATGCGCGTAGAACAAGCTCGATATTTCAGGACATTGTTCAATAAATTGCAAGTATGGCGGGTGAGAATGCTGATATAAAAGATAAGAATGCAAGAGAACATCGATCGAATGCATGAATCTCACAAAGATAGAGATGCAAATTTGCGTGAATATAATAAGAAAGAGCTCCTGCCCGTGAGGAGAACATGGATAGGAAGTTCACCTCCTCATGGCCGAAATGAAGCCGTGACAAATGAATCCAACGCCACCCGCTCCGAATTCCGTGCGAATACTCCGCAAAGAGATTCGAAGCATAACTCAATCACCGCTTAGACTTCATGATTGCTAGCTTGTTTCCGGGGGTTCCTCTCTTCTTTGATGATGCCAAAAAGGGGAAGAGGAATACCTAAAGGCGTTGAAAGGATCTCAAGCTGAAAAAAGGAGGACGCAGATTGTGAAGGGAAAGACAAAATGAGGAACAGAGAAGAGAGAAGAAAGAAAAATCATTGAGGGGGAAGGTTCGAAAGATATAACCTTGATGATTGCTAAAACCCCAACAAGGTCTTGTCACACCGATATCATCGCAAGAAACTCCCCGTGACTCTGCCGCTCCAACATCCTGCAGTACCCAAGGCTGAAAAGAGAAAGATAGTTGAAGCAGGGATGAAGGAGGTGGAAGGAAAGATGGATGCCCGAGTTATGGATATTCTGAAACAACATGGAGGCATTCCAACAGATGGCGAGAGACACCTATGCCATTTCGACGGCGTCGAGCCAAGATTTGTTGATGAATTCAAGACGCCGCATCCAAGGGTTACTTCGCAAATATGTATATGGCCCAATCTTGGGATTTGTATTGGGAAAAAGGCCTCAAGTTATGTGAAGAAGCTGACAGACAGCAGACTACTGGCAGTCACTCTGCTAGTCACTCTTCTAGTCACTCAGCTGGGAAAAAGAAGGCCCCAAGACAATACACGCCCGAGAGGAAGAGGAAGAAGCGATGGTGGAGGAAGAGGTTTCGCACTAGACCTCCGCCCAAAAACATTGAGTACATAGATCCAGGCAAGAAAGGAGGGATATATTGGGCTGGATTCGACGAAGTAGCCAACCCGCAAGTGGCTAAAAACAATCTTGAGTATGTGAAAAGGATTGAAGAAAAAATAGAAGACAAACTCAATTTGTGGGAGGAAAGACAAGAAAGAAAAAGAAGAGATGAAGTCGCGTAAAGGCTTATGAGAAAAAGAAGGAGGTCAAGATGAGAAAAAGAGAAAAAGGTCGAAGATGACAGAGTGGAAAGAAGAGGAAAGAAGGAAGCGGCGAAGGAGATGAAGTGTTGTTGTTCACCCCTTCATGTATTTTACTATGTAAATACATCTTTATGTAAGTCTTTTGTACATCGAATAAAATTGTATAATTTCTATACTTGCGTAGATATAGAACAACATGGTTACCTTAAGTTCGGTTTTAAGCTCGATACACTCTCATAAAACAAATTTGTGTAAAGAACAAGAATGTTATGATCAATAAAAGATTGATTCTACGCATATATTCTCGACTGACTACATTGTCATGCGTATCTTTCTTTGTTCAATTATTGAATGAATGTTTTAAGTTTTGGAATCATCAAAAAGGGGGAAATTGTTGGGAAATTAATTTTTAGATTTTGATGATTGCCATGTAAAACTTAGAATAGAAAGTTGGCACCCCATTTTTGTTGTAAATTGCATTGTAATAGATAGGGTGGGTCGAAATGAGTTAAGTCGGCTATGCCAAGATATGCAAGAAGTCAACCGAGACTAGAAGGAAGACTCATTGTGAGGCGGTGAGTGTGGCAAAGAAGAGAAGATAGGAACTCGATCAAGGTGCAACCGAGATGCTGGTGAGTGAAGTGTCGTCAAATCGTCAACTCAAGACAGCCAAGTCTCAAGTTGAAGTGACAGATGAGTCATCCATGATTGGAAGTCGACTCAAGTCACCTGGGAAGTCAAGGAAATGCAATCAGTCGAGATAATCGAAAGAGATCCGTTGCCTAAGTCAAGAGAATTACTTAAACAAGTAATACTTCCATCTTGCCTTTCTTGAAGTGCTCAGTCCCGAAGCGTGCAAAAGGAATAAACCAATAGGAAGATCGCACCATGTCGAACTCGAAAAGTCAATACTCATTCATACTAGGAAATGTCAATTTCAAGGATCGCAACAAGACAAGCCAACGATCACAAGTGTCTTCTGAAAATTAGCCTATCTCTTCAACGGGTAAATTTTTCAAAAGAACACTATAAAAGGTCGAGAATCTATTTGAGAGAGTGTTGGTTACATTGACAATCGAAAATAAATAAATACGAGCAAGAAAAGCAATATCTCAAACCAAAAATATTCTCAAATCATTCAAGTTCAATCCTCAAGCCTACACTACGAAGGAAATCAATCCAACACTTATCTATGAAGGAAAGACAACTTCAATCAGTTGAAGAGGAAACATTTGAAGAATCAAGGGGTCTACATTCCACGGATGATTGTAGAAAGGTTCAAGGTCAAACTAGTCTCAAGTTTTTGGAGGGCTTCGTGATCAAATCCAAGAAGCTTGAGCAAGTGGGTTGTAGTAGTAGCAAGGCAAATGCCCCTGTGAAGAAGCCGAGTCGTCATTTGAAGCTAGCCGTGTGATCAAGCATCTCCGGATCGAGTCCCAAAGGATCAAGTCGCCTTTGTGATCAAGACTTGCATCGGACTGTTAACCACTTTGTATATTGATCAATACTTAGTGGATTCCTCCAGGAGTTGGAGAAGAGAGGAGTAGAAGAATTACCCCATCTTCGAACCTCTATAAAAACTTATTGTGTCATTTACATTTCAACACTTTAATTTCTGCACATTACTTTAATATCTGCTGATAAATTTGCTATCCAATTGATAATCAACAAAGTGCTAAAACCAAGTATTAAAACATATTTAAACAAAATTCAAGGGTGTTAAGTCTTCCGCTAAAAACATATCACAGTCGAGTTAAGTCTTTAATCAAAACAGCTGAGTTATTCTATCAACAGCTCAGTTGAGTCTGTTGAGTGACTAACTCTGCTGATTAACTAACTTAGTTGTCCACCAAGGACTCAACTGTGAAGTATTAACTCTGAATTTTTTAAAAGGACTAAATCGAAAAGTTGGTAAGGTTTATTCAACCCCCCTTCTAAACCTTACACTCACACCCCTTGGGACCTACAAGCCTAAAATATTCACTTAAAACGACTCCGTTTTGTCACTTAGCTGATAAATAAATCACCTATCTTCACAAGTGACTTGACTCTGCTTCTTTCTTCACATTATAAGCACTCGGCTGTCCAGCTAACTCGACAGCTGACTAGCCGTCTTGACTATTTCACTTTGCTGAAAAATAAAACTTTGATGATTTCCAATACCCTCTTCTTTAACTCTGCTGATTGAGTCTTCTGAGTCTCCTAACTCAGCTCAATCAATCCAAGTTCATTTTTAAGCTCTTCAAATCTTGATTCACATAATGGCTTAGTGAATATATAAACTGTTTGCTTATCAAATTTTCTTTGCATAAGGTTTGAGAATCTGTCACACATCTCTTTGTTTGTGGATCCAAAGATGATGTCATCCACATATATTTGAACAAGCAGTATACTCTCTCTAACTTGAATTCTGAATAGTGTTCTATCAACCTTGCCTTTGGTGAATCCGTTGTCTATAAGAAATTGAGACAATGTGTAATAACAGGCTCTTGGTGCTTGTTTCAAACCATACAAAGCGTTCTTGACTTGTAGACTTTATCTCCAATAGTTTTCTGCTCAAAATCTGGAGGTTGTTCTACATAGACTTCTTCTTCCAAAAGTTCATTCAAAAATGCACACTTTACATCCATTTGATAAACTCGTGAAGTTCTTGTGTGCAACATAAGCAAGAAACATTCTAATTCCTTCCAATATTGCAACAAGTGCAAAGGTTTCATCAAAATCTATGCCCTCTTCTTGGCAATACCTTTTTGCTACCAATCTTAATTTGTTTCTTACTATAGACCCCTCTTCATTCATCTTATTTCTAAACACCCACTTAGTACCAATAACATTTTGGAGCATTTGAACCAATTCCCAAACTTTATTTCTTTCAAACTGATTCAGCTCCTCTTGCATAGCTAGAATCCAATGTGTGTCATCCAATCCTTTTGACACATCTTTAGGCTAAATCTGGGAAATGAAACAAGTGAACATATCTTCATGTTGAGTCCTAGATCTGGTTCTTACTCCTTCTCTAACATCTCCAATAACAATCTCTAGAGGATAGTCTCTCGGCCATCTCACATCCGGTTGTAGTAAGGTTCTTTGGATTAAGTCTTCTTGCACTAAGTTGTCTTGAACAACTTCCTCATCATTCACCGCAAATATTCCAGTGTCTTTGAGATTCAACTACCTCATCTTCATCCGGGTTGAGTCTTCGATATCACCAACATAGAGGCTCTTCCGAATCTGTTGGTTATTCATCTTGTTAGCTAGCTTGTTAATGTCTTCTCCATTAACGTTAGGTTCATCAAAAATCACATAGATAGACTCGCCTGCATGACTATAGTCCTCTCTTGTTCAAAGACTCTCTCAGGCTTTACTCTCGGTGGGTATCTCAATAAGATACTTTCATTAGCTTTAACATCAAAAGCTTTTAAGTTGTCCTTGCCATTATTGTGAATGAAGCACATACATCCAACATATGAAAATATCTGACATTTGACTTCATCCCTGTCCAAATTTCATAAGGAGTTTTGGACAACTGCCTATTGACCATACACCTATTCTGAGTGTAGCGGGCGGTATTAATAGCTTCAGCCCAAAATCTCTTAGACAATCCAAGTTCAGCTAACATGGTCCTTGTAGCTTTCTTGAGAGTTATGTTCCTTCTTTCAGCTACTACATTCTGTTGTGGAGTTCTTGCAGCTAATAACTCATGAGCAATGCCATTCCCTATACAATAATGAGTTATAATCCCATTGACAAACTCAATTCCTCTATCAGACCTTATCTTGATAATGGTTTGACTCTTCTCATTTTGAACTCTTCTCATCAGCTGAGGAAGTTTTTGCAATGTTTCCTTCTTTTTACACATAAAAATGGTCCATGTGTATCTTGAATAATCATGTACCACCACTAAGGTGTATTTCTTCCCACTAATGATGGTCATTTTGAATAAGACCAAATAAATCTATATGCATAAGTGCAATATCCTGGTTGAAGAAGGACTTGGCTTGTCCTTGAATAGAGACTTGATTTGCTTTCTCATCCGCATGCATCATAAATTCTTTTCTTCTTGTATCTTCGAGTTTGTCAATCCTTCCACAAGATGACTCCTTGCAAGCTTGTTGATTGTCTTGAAATTCAAGCGACTCGGCTTTTTTGCCACTCGCCAACTTGATTCGATTGTACTTTCTTGGCTAACAATGACATGTACTTGGTGTAGCATTGACCAATCCACTACATACATGTTTTTTATTTTGATCCCGATAGCTCAACTTCATTAGATTCATCATCCTTGATCCAACATACTCCCATGTTGAATCATACATTGTAGCCATTAGACCATCTCCAAGAGAAGTTGCAAAATGGCGCCCATCGCCAATCTCCTCTCCCTAGTAGTGTGCTATTATCTTCTCTACTTTAGCATTTGCGATGATTCAGCCAAAAATGGCGTTGCACTATAGCAATAATTAATTAATTTTTTTCGTTTTTTTATGTAATTTGTTTTGGGTTTATTTAACTTTAAATATTATTATTAATGTTATATTTCAATTGATCTAATAAAAATAATACTAAAATTAATTCAATTATATGTGATAATTGTTTAAACAATATAATATGTAATTTATGAATTGTTTTCAATTTTGCATTAATTTCATTATATTTAATATTTATTTATTTGTTTAATTTTAAAAATAACCATTTAATAAACATTATATTCAATAAAATTATTTATTTAATATTTTTTATAAATTATAATGTAATAAAAATCAATATTGAATAAATAAAAAAAGGGAATCTTATAGAATATATTTTTTTAGTGCAGAGAGTAGTGCAAACTGCTGGAGATGAAATGTATGTTCTGCACTAAAATGGTGCAAATTCTGCATCAAAGTAGTTCAGACTACTAGAGATGGTCTTATCAATGATGCTCAACAGATTGAAATTTACCCCTTCAACATAGGCTACATCTGTGATTTCTAGTCCATTTTTTCGTATGAATCCAGTGCCTTTGATCTCCCCTGGAGCTTCATTTCCTCCAAATGTGACTTTTGCTCCTTTTGCTTCCTTGAAGTTCGATAAGTTCTTTTCATTCCCTATCATATGTATGGAACAACCACAATCCATGTACCAGGTTCCTTGGCATTCAGCTGTTCCTTGAACCTACATCAAGGAAATCAGTTTTTAGGTACCCAAACATGTCTGGGTCCTGAGGGGTTAGCACTATAAGGTGTTCCAACCATAATGAATATTTGCAAATTTTTTGGGAGCTTTAGGCTCATACAACTGTCTCTTTTCTCTGTATGCATGTGTGTGAGCTTGTGCATTTGCTTTCTTAGGATAGTAATGAAACTTTTGTGCATTTTGGGCATTGTGCTTGGGTGCATAAGCGTGCAGATAATGGTTCTTTTGCCTTGGGGATGACCTATTTTGAGTTTGAGGTCTTTGCTACTTGGGGTTGTTCCAATCATCTTGGCTAGGATAATTTCTACCATTCCCGTCATATGGCTTTTTCTGCTGAACCCTTTGGGCTTTTGGTAGTTCTGTTTTGATTTCACAGAATATTTCATGTTTAGAGTTTGCTAATGGACTATTCTGAATTTGGTTGCAACTGTCCTCTCAGCATACTCTGATGGCTTTTTGCCTTTGCCTTTATATCCCAGGCCAACATGTTTGTGATTGTATTTGTGAGTGGGTGTCGGTGCAACATATGGTGCTTTGGATTTTTGGAAACCCTAATTACTTGAGTTTTTCCATTAACACTCTTGCAGTTTGAGCATGCACAAAAGAATTAAATCATATGCCTGGTTTATCTCCACTTTCTTTTGTATCATTATCAATTCATCCAATGATTTAGATGCCTAAGTAAATGATGTAATCACATTTTTTAAATCTTTTTCCCTCATTTCTGTTTTGATTAAATGCCTTTGATATTAGCTATCTCAGCCTTCAACTTAGTGTTCTCAACAACTATGTGACTTAGAGTACTCAACTCCTTAGTTAGCTGTGAGTTTTGGCTTTTGAGCTTGTTGTTTTTCTCATTTAAAAGAGTGAGAGGTTTTCACATGCTCAAAATCTTTCATCATTTTGCCTAATGAATCATAAATATCTATGGGTGATGAAGTGTTTGTGTCACTATCACTATCATCATAATTAAAATGAGATGAGTTAGAGTGTACCTCATCTTCCTGTTATTTTGCCTTGAGGCATATCAAAGCCTCTTCTTCGATGTAATAGAGGAGTAATTAGCCTCACTGATGTCTGACTTAACCTGGTTCTTTGCACTTGGATGTGTCAAAGAGGACTAACATGGTTTTCTTCTTTTCTTGTCTTCTTTCTCTGAAGACTTTTCTTTCCTCCTCATTTATGTATTTGTTGGCTGGTGGATAGTAACAGTCAACAACAAAATGTCCTGGCTGTCTGCAATTCCGGCCAGATTTTCGATTTTTTTTTTTGAAGTCGACTCTTTGATTATCAGCTCTCTGATATTCAGTCCTCTGATGGTCAACTCTCTTGGATGGTATATATTCCCTTGCTTTGGAAGGTGCTGAGTGTCTCCTGGATGATTCACCCTTGTTCCTTTGGTAGTTCTTATTGAAGAACTTGTGGAATCTCTTTACCATAAGGGCAATCTTCTCTTGGTCAATGGCTTCCTTGGATTCAGTTCTTTTGGATCTCCAGCCATGAGTGCAGCTGTCTTGGGTACAATTGTCTCTTTTTGCTCTTTCCTTCGGAGCTCTAATTCATAAGCTTTCAAATTTGAGAATAGTTCATGGTTGGATGTTCTTGTTAAGTCCATTGAATGCCTCAAAGCCATCACCTTCATTTCCCACTCAGCTGGGAGCTACCCCAGTATTTTCATACACATTTGTTTCTGTGTGTATTCTTTGCCTAGAGCTGAGAGCTCATTTGTAAACTCTTTGAATCTGGCATCCAGCTCCAAAGTTTCACCTGCAAGAATTTCAAAATTTTCAAATTTTTGTACAGTAACAATCAATTTATTTTCTTTAATTTGATCAGATCCTTCACAAATTAAAGTCAGTTTTTCCCAAATTTCTTTAGCCGTTCTACATGATTTCACTTTGTTGAACATGGCTTTACCGAGGGTTTTATACAAAATATCCTTGGCAACATTATCCATGTTGTATCTTTTTATGTCCTTGTTTGTCCACTCGTATTGAGGCTTCTTGATCATGGCTGGTCTTGGTGCAACATCCTCTCCTTCAGTAGGAGTAGCACCTCTTGCAGCTGTATTTACTTTTATTACTTGTAGTGGCCCATATTCAATAACGAACCACATTTCATCATGTAGAGCTGAAAGATATGCCTGCATGTGTATCTTCTAATCATCAAATTCCTCGGCGAAATGCAGGAGGATTGAGAGTTAGTTTTCCTTCCATGATAATAACTTGTTTTGCAAGAGATAAAATTGATCTGTGTCATTAGCATTCGAAACTTTATTTCTTGCATATTTCTATTGATGTTTGTTTTGTTTGCTAAGTCAACTGACAATAACTAATCTTAAAATAAGTGTTGAAAAATGTATTTAAAACAAAAGGTGAAAATCTTCATTCCGCTGTAAAAACGAAGTCTCTTGAATTTTGAAAGAGTTAAGCCCGAATCAATGAGTTATCTTCGCAACAGTTCAGTTGAGTCTGTTGAGTAGCTAACTCAACTGTGAAGGTAAACTAAGCTACCCACCAAGGACCCAACTGACTTGTGACTAAACTCTGACTTTAAAGGAAGAAAATCAAAAGGTTGGTAAAGTCTATTCAACCCCCCCTATAGACTTTACATTATCACCCCTCAGGACTTACAAGTGGTATCGAGAGAGGTTGGTTCATTGATCTTTCCGCATGACCAGTTCTTGAACTAGATCTCATTCTTTTTTAAAGGAAACAACACTTGCAATGTAAATAACACAATAAGTTTTTATAGAGGTTCGAAGATGAGGTAATTCTTCTACTCCTCTCTTCTCCAACTCCTGGAGGAATCCACTAAGTATTGATCAATATACAAAGTGGTTAACAGTCCAGATGCAAGTCTTGATCACACAAAATTGACTTGATCCTTTGGGACTCGATCAGAGATGCCTTGGTCACACAGGCGCTTGCCTTGCTACTACTACGACCCACTTGCTCAAGCTTCTTGGATTTGATCACGAAGCCCTCCAAAAACTTGAGACTGGTTCGACCTTGAACCTTTCTACAATCCTCCGTGGAATGTAGACCCCGTGATTCTTCAAATGTTTCCTCTTCAACTGATTGAAGTTGTCTTTCCTTCACAGGTAAGTGTTGGATTGATTTCCTTCGTAGTGTAGGCTTGAGGATTGAACTTGAATGATTTGAGAATATTTTTGGTTCTGAGATATTGCTTTTCTTGCTCGTATTTATTTTCTGATTGTCAATGTAACCAACACTCTCTCAAATAGATTCTTGAGTTTTTTATAGTGTTCTTTTGAAAAATTTGCCCGTTGAAGAGATAGGGCAAAGGTATGGAAATATTACTTGTTTAAGTAATTCTCTTGACTTACATACAACGGATCTCTTCGATTATCTCGACTTGACTCGCATTTTCTTGACTTCCCCCGTGACTTGAGTCGGCTTCAATCATGGATGACTCATCCGTCACTTCAACTTAAGACTTGGCTTTTTTGAGTTGACTTGACACACTTCATTCAAATGCATCTCACCTGCACCTTGATCGAGTTCTGTCTTCTCTTCTTTGCCACACTCACACCTCACAAATGAGTCTTCCTTCTAGTCTCCGGTTGACTTCTTGCATATCTTGGCATAGTGACTTAACTCATTTCAAATCTCTACCCATTATCTATTACAATACAATTTACAACAAAAATGGGGTGCCAACTTTCTATTCTAAGTTTTACATGGCATTCATCAAAATCTAAAAATTAATTTCCCAACAAGGCTTGACGTCAGCAGTAATTATAGTGTCAGTAAACATTTTGTACTCGTTTTACCCATGATTGGATATAAATGTTGCTACATTTAATGCGGGAAAATAATGTGGTTTCAAGACACGATCTCAACCGTTGATCAAATTTTATATTTTTGAATTCCAAAAACCATCCCCTCACATCCCATATATAGAGAAATCTATTTTCTCTCTCCTTACACAACTCTCATTCTCTCAAGCAAGAAGAAGCTTTTTCTCTACAATAAGTAAACAAACCCTAGTTCTTTATCCGTTCAAATCTCAAGTTTAAAACTCAGAAATGGCACCAACATACGATTTCGTGAAGATGGCTGAGAAAATCCACACAGGATCCACGGTGGATTTCGAGGGCTTGGTCAAGCAGGGGTGAACAAAGCCCTGGCCAAGAAGATTGGCTTTGAGAAACTCGAAAAGTCTGTCTCAAGGAGTTTCTTTCGATGGAGTTTTTGCACACTTATTTGGAGGAAGTGGTAATGTTCTACGTGAATGATCGGAGTTCACGATGATGAGATTCACTCATCGGTCCACATCACCGACATCAAGATAATCGCTGCTGTCTTAGGCTGCGAACTATCATCTGCGCTTCGTCCGTTTGAAGGAGATAACGAGAAGAAGGACATCAACCTTTGCTGCATGGAAGGATATTGCAAAGCCGGTATGCTACAAAGCTGTCTACACAAATGCGGAGAAGTCATTGATCAAGGAGGACTATCACAAGCTAATGGACGTGGTGGCAAAATGTGTGGACATGAAGTTTAGCGACTTCAATCGATTATCTAGGACTATCTTGACCGTGATGGTTTGCTATCATGGAGAGAAGAAGGTAAACTGGGCTGAGGTCATCTTTGGAAAGTTGTGCCAGAATGTGATGAACAAGACCATTGATGAAGTTGGGTTGTTTTAAATTTCTCTTGGATATGGCCTGGTGATAGGTCCTTTGATGGATGTGAAGGGAATTCCTCTCAGGAATGGGAAACCCTTTCACGTGAACAAGAAAATGTTCAGGGTCAATCTATCAGTTGCCCAACGACAGGTTCATGCCAGGAAGGTTGATACAAGCGATGGGGAATCGATTGACCCTATCCTTGAGGACACGATTCATGGCATCGCTAAAGGCCACCTCTCCCAAGCTTGTGCAGAAGAAGAAGGCTTCTGCCCCAGCAGCAAAGTCGGCACCTGCCTATAAAGTCGTAGAAGACTCTGCACCTGCCACCGCAGCTGAGAAGGAATCCCATGCTCCTTCTCTTTTTATCAAGAAGAAGCGCTCAGTTGTGCCATGGAAGCCAGCTGTAGCTAAGAAGCTGAAGGTTGGAGAATCTACTTTCATGGCTGAGGAACCTAAGGATGTGGAACCTGAGGTTCCATTGGTCAAGACAAAAAGAAGAAGACTTGTGAGGAAGTCTACATTAGCTAAGCCAACCGACCGCACAACAAAGAAGAAGATTACTGAGGAAAAGTAGCAATCTGTGAAGGAATCGAGTGGCGTGGAAGGCATTATGGAAGAAGAGACTGTTGTTGGTGAGCAGCAGAGTCTGGAAGAGACAGCTGTCAGGGAGACAGCTGAAGAAACCGAAACCATCACAGCTGACCAAAGTGAAGAGTTGATGTACGCTCTCCTCAAACGGATGTGAGGTCAGTTAAGGAGGAGATGGCTCCTCTTGAGCCCATGCATGCAGAATGTACAGAAGAGGCTCAACATATGGAGGAATAGGAAGTTGAGTTATGCCAAAGCTCAATTCTAGAGCCCTGGAGTTCATTGAAGAAGATGAGGAACTCTTAAGCTTCTTGGGAAACATTGCGGTTCGTTCAAAGATTGGACCTGATTTTTGTACCACCATCCTTTATCAAAAGATAGATGAGGAGAAGCGAAAGGCTAAGGCAAAGGCAATTAAGGAATCGAAGGCACCTCAACCACCGCCCTTTGAAAATGTCCCGAAAGTTCCTGCTACTAGCCACCGGAATTATGAGGAGGAAATAGACCTGCGATGTAGTCGAGAAGGCCGAGTTGCAACAAGCACTTAAAGAATCCAAAGAGCTACACGATAAGATGTTCTTTGAAGGCCCGGAGAGTCATCGAACATTCTAATCTCTCTTAGCCACGATATTATGGAGATGGTGAGGAACATTGACGCATCTACCTCATTAGTACACTCTGAGGAACAAGATACCAGGAAGGATGGCGATGAAGCTAAGGATGAAGATGAAGAGGGCACCTTAGACAAGCCTACCCCTGAAGGTGTTGAGACACATGCCCTATCGACTGAACACTCAATAGGAATAGCGATTGAGTCTCAAGTTTCCAGGTGACCCGCTGATACTCACCGTGCGCGCCAGTTGAGTGGGAGACTGAAACCACCACAGACGGGTCGGAGGAGGCTGTGGGAGACGTTATTCAAACAAAAGTTTTAGGTGAAGGTGAGAATGTAAATGTACAACAGAGTGGGGTTGTGGCTCGGATGGTTGACTGCTCGGTTGAAATCCCAGCCGCATCAGGCGATGAAGGCCGCTAATGCAGGCCAAGGCAAAGGATAGAATCAAGCCACGGAGTTGAGACTCCTGGCTCTGAAAGTGCAATCCTAGAGGTTGAGACCTCAAAGGATGCAACCAAAGATCCTAAAGCAGCTCTGTCTGCAAGAAGGGATTCTTGAAGGCCTCTTTGCGATTAAGGCTGAGAAGGAACGTAGAACGCCCATCAGCGTTTGAGACTGTTGAAGGTAATAAATACCTAGTGGAGATTGAGACTTCCATGGGTAAGAAAGGTGAAAAAGAGATGCCAACCCCTCTAGAAGAGTCTGCTGAAAATGAGGAAATAAGTGCCTTACATGACTCTCAGGAACATGTCTCCGTGGAATTTTTGGACACGGATGATGAAACTGAGTCTGAACCTAAAGAGGACCCAGCTGTTGAGGAGGCATTATCGCAGCGACGAAAGGCGAGTGATAAAGTTGCCTTCACAAAATTTACTTTGGTTTATGGCCCACCCCTTATGGTGCCATCACCATCCCATGACGATGAACCATGAACCAGGAAACAGACAACTTATGAGGAAGAAAAAAATCGATGCCAACGATGTTGTTAAAGCGATCGAGTCGGTCGATGAGCGAGGCTAACACAACTGCAGAAGATGCCGAGGACGCTGAAACAACTGAGGCACACAGAGCTGAAGCAAACTTAAAGAGAAATGGTAAAGCTCCTGAAGCAGAAGGGGGGGAAATTCCCATTTTCCCTGATGATCTTTTTGCAGAGTACTTTTTGTTTGTGGTGGAAGTACCTTTGGAGATGGAGTCTGCTACTGAGAGTGCAAGATATACTGTCAACATCCCTGCTGAAGAGATTAGAACTCCAAATGATCATACCATTGTGTCGTTCGGTTTTGATTGATGTTGTGTGGCCAAGGAACAGTCCGCTAAAGTAGCCAACTTCCGGAAAGCTTTCAAGGTCATATGTGCTGAGATTGAAAACATGGAAAAGTGTTTGCAGCATTGAACCAACGGTTGGACAACAGAGATGCAATGATCACGGGAGATATCCGAGGGACTGTATTGAGGATTAGGGAATGGACAGCCCAAACGAAAGACCTCAGGCGTGAACAAGTCACATATTTCAGGTCTCTATTTGCCAAAATGGTGATATGGAGCACAGAAAATGCCAAGTTTCAGCAGAGACAGAGGGATCACATCTTCCTGATAGACTAGTAGCATAAAAACCGATATGGAGTTCTTTGAAAGCATACCATAAGCGACCTTCTAAAAACCAAAGCCACCATGAGAACAGAAATGATGGTGATGCAGACAGAAATGAATTTGATGGCACCTGAGATGAAGGCTCTACGATCAAAGTTTAGAATAGCACACTTTGTAAGTCATGAGAAGATGGACATGACAAATCGTAAATCGGATCTTATCCCGAGTATCCTCTCGATCGACTCTCCCTCTTGGTGGTGATGCCAAAAAGTGGTAAGATAGTAGTAAAGGGGAAGGTAGTGGAAGTGAGATGAAGAAACCAGCCCTAAATATTATTCTTGCAAAAACCCCCAACTCGCTCGATTCACGCCTTAATCCTAAGCCACGCCCCCCAAGTTTGTCGTGAGAAGAGAAAGGCGATTCGGCCTTCAAGAAGACGAGAGCAGAAATAGAAGATGACTTCACCAAGGTGGAAGATAGGCATCATTGCATGATAGAGAGCTTAAAGGCAAAGTTCGACGGTCCCTCAGTTGGATTATTGAAGGGCTCCCCAGCAATGAAGCCCCCTCAGGAGTCAGTTGTCCCTGATGCAGGATCTGAGCCAAGATCCTTAGAAGAATTTCAAACACTTGCACCAAAAGGATTTTTCAAGGAAATGACTCTACCAGAGGCATGAGACTTGTATTGGGAAAAGGGTGTAGAGCTCAGAAAATAGGCGAGATGCGGCAGACCGAGGAGTCGATGAGACTTCAAGGGCACAACCGTGCGATACACTCCCGAGAGGAGGAGGCGGACTGGAAGGGGGAAGGGGATGGTTTGGTGAAGATGGAAGAGGCGAGGGTCTCCACCACAAAAAGGCCTAAAGACTTTTGATATGTCTATCCCCGGAAGAAAGAGTTGATATATTGGGTTGGGTGGACAAACTATCTGATTTGGAGGTGAATAGGAGGAATGAGAAAGCTAGGAGAAGGCAAAAGTAAGAAAATGCTAGGCTAGATCGTGAATGGAAAGAAAGACAATAGAGGGAGGACCTTGCTGCAAAAAGAGCCTATGAAAAAAAGAAGAGAGAAGAGGAGGATAGGAAGAGGAAAAGAGATGAAGAAGACAGAAGGAGAGCAGAAGAGGATGCTGAGCGAAGAAGGAAGCAGCCGAGGCATTGAAGACTGCTGAACCCCTTCATGTTGTATTTTTACTTAATTGTAAATACACATACACTTGTAAGTATTCTGTATATGCTCTGATGAAATTTATGCTCTGATACCTTGTATAGATTTATACATTGTAAAAGCTTTCTAAAGTGCAAAGAATGATATGTTCAATAAAATGACATATTATATACAATCATTCTTTATTTTCTTCACTATTTACGCTGCTATTTTTATTTCAGTTTTGGCATCATCAAAAAGGGGTTAATTGTTGGGAAAATTTATGTATAGAATTTGATGATACCATCTAAAACTTAGATTAGGAAGTTGACAGCAGACAGGATCAAAGAAAGCTAAAAGAGATTCGTTGTCAAGCAAAGTCAAGGTTTTGTTGGAAATAGGCATATGTCAGACTGCCAACAATAAAGTTATTTTGCTGAAAGAGTGCACAAAGCAAGGAGCCAATGGGATGTACCTGAAATTCTGTAGAGTTTAGGGAAAAGCTGCAGAGATTAAATTCAAGGTACGGTCTCCATCAATGCTTCAAAACAAGACAAGCCAACAACCTACAAAGTGTAGTTTAAATAATTTGTCTATCTCTTCAACGGACATATTCTCAAATGTGAACAATAAAAGGCTGAGGATTCATTTGAGAGAAGGTTATGAAAAATATCAACGAGCACAAGCATTCAAGCAAATAACCTACAAAGCAAAAACTCTCAAGCATTCAAAAAAAATCCTCAAGCCTAAACTCGAAGAAAGTCTATCCAACACACTCAGTTAAGGAAAGACGACTTCATCAGTTGAACGGGAAAAACTTGTTATCAGAACAAAGGGTCTACTCTCCAAGGTTGAAGGAGGTGTAGTAAGGTTCCAGATCGAACCAGAGCATTGAACCTGTTGGAGCGCTAAATGATTTTATAATGAGGAATTATGGTTATAGTATTTATCTTTGGATTTAGGAATTTAGGAATTTAACTTTTAAGGTTATTTGATGTTTTATATGGATTCTCTACATCGCGTAAAGATTAGAAATTCTATATATATTTATAATTTTCGAAAATTGTGTTATAATATAAGAAATTAATAGATTTTCTACACATAGAATATAAGAGCTTTAATTAGATTTATAAGTTTGGAAATCAAGTATTTCGATTTTTTTAGCAATTATCAAATTACCAAACTAGCCCCAAAACATCTTATCTTTGAAATATCTTCACCACCACCCTTTTTGGTCACACATTTTTCACACTTTGTTTTGTAGGTTAATAAAAGCTCTTGAAGGTAACATCCCTTCCATCTTCATTTTATACTCTTTTCTTTTAATGGTTTCCATAGAAATCCAAGGTTTATGTAGTAGAAGCACACTTTAAGTTAGTAGATGATATATTAATGGATTATGTGATGAAAAACAAACAAAAGTTTGGAATGCTACCTAATACTAGTACTAGCTAGTATTCCAAATTGTCTGAATACCAATTCTTAGAAATATTATACAACTACTTATATTCCTAATTTGTCTTTGACTGCTCTGTTTTCGCCATGGTTGGATTCCTGCTTTTGTATATTATTTGTGAATAAAATAAAGAAATATTTAATTTTCTTCCTATTTGGTTTATCTTTGTTATTGGAGGAGAGTAAGACTCTTTCGAGATTTGCTGAATTTTTCAGGGGAGCGCTTTGAATAAGGTAAAGTGCAAAATTGGGGATTATGTAACTTTTGACTTGATTCTTTGAGATATTTTAGCGAATGTGGTGAATTAATGTGATCTAGGTATTATATTATTGGGAGATGTGCAGTTTGTGAGTTGGTTATCTAACTCTATTGGCCTTTGCTGGTTTCAGAATTAGATAAAGATGTTGGTGATCAGATTAGATTCCTTTTTGAATTTTGAGTGATTAAATACTAAGATTTATTGGCCATTGAACTGGGGTTATAGATAACGGTGTACATCATTGGAGATTTCTTTCTCCTCATAGTTTATTATTGGATTAGTCATTGAATTATAGTTTAGGAAATTAATTACTTTTTGTATGCAACATGTTTTTCCCTATATGTGATATTTTTTCTTTGTTTCTGTACACTTTGGCTATGAAATAGTCTTGAAAGTCATGTATTTTTATTATTTCAAAGTGGTTTTTCTTGTCAATGCCGGGAAGGACGATTTCGACATGCACGTGTGACACAAAGGCTGAAACGATGGAGTATTGTTGTTGGTAGACGATCCATTTTGCTAATTATGACAATGTTTTATCTATTTTTTAGTGTATTGTTGGTGGATGAACAAGCTAGTTAGCTAGAGTGACATGTATCCATTTATCCATGTTTTAGTGGGCTAGTGTGGATCTTAGTTTTCTATATGGATTGTTAGTCCACTCTCTTTTGTAAAAACAAATCGTACTTGGATAAAATTCTATTCGAGATTATTGACTTTTGCAATGAATTTGTTTTGATTTATTGTGTTCTATATATTAGTGATTAGAATTTGTACAAAGACAACACTTCCATTGTTGTTTATTAGGTATTAGACAACGGTAAAAAAATATTTTTAAGTTAAATTATGTTGTTAGAGTGAATGAAAGACAATGGTGAATCAACGTTGTATAACTGATCATAGACAAGGGTGGATCACCGCTGTTGTTTTTAAGGAAAAAATGTGTTGTAGATATCTATATTGTAAAAGAGGGCGTTAACAGACAACAGTTGTTCACTGTTGTCTCATTATACAATTACAACGGTAAAAAATTGTTGTAGTAAACAATAATGACAACGGTAATACACTGTTGCACATGTGTTGTCAAATAAGACATAGACAACGATGTTACAAATCACTCACCAACCATTGTATGTTTATATAAAGACAACAGTGTTACAACAGTCGTCAACCATTGTATGTGTATTTATAGACAACATTTTTGCGACAGTGTGTCACCGTTGTTGTTAAAAGAAAAGACAACGGTGAAACACTGTTGTCTATTAGCGCCCTCTTTTACCACATTGATATCTACAACAGTTTTGTTCCTTAAAAGACAACGGTGAATCCCCGTTGTCTATTGGCGTTTTTCTTGTAGTGGATATTCAAATTTGTACTATTGATAATTAGGAATGATGATTGTTAGTCTTGTTTGAATTATGTAGTTTGTTTTTGCTACTATGGGATTTGAGCAATGTATGATATAGGATCACAATATATACATCGTGCATGGTTCGAGAAGCTTATTATTTGTATATGCTTGAGATTGGTGTTTGGTTGATTCATGATTTAAATAATTGTATAAATGTTTGGATGACGACTATGAGTTATTATTGAAAATGATCGATTGGAATGTAAGTTGTGAACGGTTGATTTTTTGTTTTTTTGGGATTTGTTTGTTAAGAATATCTATAAATGGTTGACTTCAAATGATCGAGACATTGGAGTAAGATCATGTATATGAGAACAAGTATATACTTTGAAGGCTATCAAAATAATGGATAGATAATGATATCATACTTATTTGGTGAATGTGGTGAGCATGAGTCACTCAGAGTGTATGAAGACTATTGAGAATATAACTAGCGCACAATTATGAATAAGTACCTCTTATCGAGGATTATCATCTCATTTAATCATTGGAGAGAAGCAAGTGTATTTTTCAAAATTCATTTGAGGTTGGTAAATGTTGAGAGAAATAAAATACCCAATATGGATTTTAGAACTCGGTAAGTGATCATGAGATGGAGGTGATGCAAACCGGTTGGGAAATATCGTTAATTATAAATCAAGGTAACTTAAGCCACATTAGAGAGTTATTTAACTCATGATTTAGAGTTGATCATCATCGTGCACACCTTCAAAATTTGATAATGTTATCCATATCGAGAAAAGTGTGAGTTATACACTGATATAAATAACAAAGGGGCTTGGGATATTTCTAAATATAAAGAGTTGAACATGGGACAAAAGATAATGGTTAGAATTACTAATGGATTATGGTTGTTTTAAGTCTGTGGCATACAAGATGGACGAAGTTCGAAGCATGTGTTTTAAACCAAAGCCTAAAGGTCATGGAGGACTAATTTGTGTATTGACATACCAAGAGTAATTTATCTAAGGGCTTGTTGAAATAAGAATTGAGGTGCCATTCCACTAAAAAGTACGAAAATCGATATTAATTGCAATATGATTATACAATCAATACTAGAAAACAAAATAGTGAAGGACGAGGAAAGAATAAGTTCGTGGTGAAGTAGAAAAGCCGAACAAACAAAACTAGCATCGAAGGATTTGGACGTGGGTGATGACGATGAACAATTTCTTGGGAGCCATTAATATAAATAAGCAAATGTAGCAACCCTACCTTTTCAAATACTCATACTTTTAAATAAAATAATTTACTTGCATGATATTGCATCAAAAGTCTTATTTAAATTCAAATGCTTTATTTATTCGCTATAACCATTTCATTCACAAATCGGAACCGACTACGCCTCTAAGTTGAGAGTTTATATGATTAGAACATGGTGAAGATTAGAGGTACCGATGCTATAATTTTGTGTTTTAGAATTTATTATTGGACTTATAAATTCAGACTTATTTCGTTTGGGTCACTTTAGAAGTTGAAGCAAACATATTAATCGTAATGAGATTATATTTTCTATTTTTGGGTTATGAAAATAGAGTGTATGAGTGCTTAAATGATTTTATAATGAGAAATTGTGGTTATAGTATTTATCTTTGGATTTAGGAATTTAGGAATTTAACTTTTAAGGTTATTTGATGTTTTAGATGGATTCTCTACATCGCGTAAAGATTAGAAATTCTCTCTCTCTATATATATATATATATATATATATACATATATATTTCTGAAAATTGTGTTATAGTTTAAGAAATTAGTAGATTTTCTACACATAGAATATAAGAGCTTTAATTAGATTTATAAGTTTGGAATTCAAGGATTTTGATTTTTTTAACAATTAGCAAAATACCAAACTAGTGTTAGATAAATGTTTTTATCATGATTTTGATTATTATGTTTAAATGTGTTTTTACACCAAAACAATGTTTCTAAATATTGTCCAAATACTTCCGATCGATATAAAATATTTTTACTAATTATTCGGAGTATTTCTTGAAGTTTATTTTGACAAAAATTGGACAATACATAAATGTTTTATCATGATTTTGATGAATTTATTTCATTGTGTTTTTACACTAAAACAATGCTTCTAAATGTTGTCCAAATACTCCCGTCGGACTAAAATATTTTTACTATTTTTTCGGAGTATTTCTTGAAGTTCATTTTCGACAAAAATTGGACAACTCCTCTGTTTTGAGGTCAACAGGTTGCCCTATAGGGCAACCCGTATCTGAAAGTTGTGCAAAACAGAGAACATCTTGTTTGCTAAAAAAAGAGAGGTGGACCAGTCACCCTATAGGGCGACCGGTGGCGTGGACCGGTCGCTATATAGGGCGACCGGTGCCTGGGAGTTGTTCTTGATTACAGAACTCTCTGTTGTTGGTTTTTTGGGGATGGCAACCGGTCAACATAGGGGTCTACCGGTCCAACCCCATGGTGACCAATCCCCCTATGTATTTTCGTGTGAAAATCTTTCAAACCCTTCTCTCTGCGCGACCGGTCGCTATAGGCTTTTGACAGCAAACTATCCGTTGGATTTTAAGACAGCTTTTCCTTAATTTATGGGATTGATTTCTAACAGCTATATTCTTCAATTGTCTTGCAATTTTTTACAGATTTCAATCTCATAGGAGGAGCCTATCTTGATCAATCATCTTCTATAAATAGATGAAGAATTGAAGCAACAAAAGGGAAGAGAGAATACTACAACACAACAAGATACATTCAAGCAAACACTTTTGTTCTTCAATTTCAATATTCTTGTTGTAATAGCCTAAGGTCTTTCACTTCCACATCTTGAGCTCTAGGCTTTATTTCTTGATTACACTTGCACTCAAAATTGTATTATTCATTATCGAGTTGTAATCATGAATTTGTGGTCATCATTCAACACAAGATATCCTTGTAAGTGTTCTTATGGTAAGAACACACTTGGGTGATCTAGGTGTTAGGTGCAAGAAGATTGTGGTAATCTTCTTATTGAAGAGTTTGGTGCTCTTTGAGGTGTTGAAGAATTTGGTGTTCTTCAAGGTTGAAGATTGTGGTAATCTTCACAAAGGCGCCGTTGAAGATTGTGGTAATCTCAAGGGAGATTGTGGTAATCTCCAACGAGGTGTTGTAAGGTGATGTTGTATTAATTGTGGTGATATTGTATTAATTGTGGTAATTAATAAAATCTTTTTTTCTTTTTGAAATTCATCCCAGATATACTGGGGTGGTAGAGGATTAGGCCCTAGGTAGGTTAAACCTCTATAAATCGTCGCGTGTTGTTTACTTCCCGCACTTCCATTCTTGTCTTGGCTTATTACATTCGAAAAAGAGGGCATAATCGCGAAAATGGGCATAATCTATTCGCCCCCCCCCCTCTAGATTATTGTAGCCACTTGGACTTACAAGTGTTATCAAAGCCAAACTCTTTGGCAAGCTCGTTCCACATCGCGAGTAAAGAGGAACGATCAATGGCTACGAATGAAGTCTACCTTACCGGCGCCTCCACCAACAAGCCACCACTATTTGATTCCAAAAATTATAGATTATTGTTTTAGCTTTTATTTTCCACTTGAATCGTGTCGATTAGAGTTTCATCGATAAAGTTACACCAAAAATACCAAACCGTGCCATTTTCCGGAAAAACTCGAGAGACCAACTGTATTTTTGGTTTTTGACCTATTGTGTGTTGACATTTCGAGTTCGTTGTTAGACCATCATTTATGGATTAATGTCTTAGCTTTCTAATGATATAAAGATCACATAAAACGGTCTTTTGGTTAAGGAGATGTGACCTAATTACAAAAATTGCCGCAAGAAGCAATTGTGCGCGGAAATTGGTGACTTTTGTATTCTTAGTAGAACTTAAAGATTTGGTGTGTGTTCTTGGTGTAGTATGTGAAAACCATTGGATATGAATGTAGTATGTGTTTTTGATAGATTAGGGTTTATAGTGATTATTTTGATGAAATAAAAGTTTGAATTGATCTTGATTTAGAAAAGGGGATGAACCCATGTGATTTTGAGAGGTGAATATTTTGGTCATTAGCTTTGATGGCATTTTGATTATTTCACTGGTGATGTAAATGGAGTTGTATGAAAGCTACACCTAAGGCTATGTTCAGATCTCTTGCCCCTAAAACAAGGAAAAATATTGGGATATTTTCTAAAGGATTATTATACTTAGATATTTTCCATGATTTTGGGAAAAGTTTATCAAATAATTCTATTCTACTGATAATTAAGTTGATGACTAGTTGCTTAATGAGGATTAAGTTTAATTATAGACTAAGAAATGATGTTGTATATATTATCATGGTTAAGTGTAATATATTAATTATAATAATTTTAATTATAGGAATAATAGTACGAATTATAATAGTCTTGTCCTTGTCCCTAAAACAATGAGGGAAATGGAGGATATTAATTATATTGACAATGATGTGACTTGTATATTTCTAGCTACTTAAAGTTGGTGATGATTGATTATGATGACTAGTTAATTATAACTAAGCTCGATGTGTTTAATAATTAGGCTTAACATATGTAGTTAATATAATAAGTCTTGTTCATAAAGTGGTTTAATCATATTGAATGAATGAACTAGTTGAGAATAACTTGATTAAGGTTTACCATGCTTTGACTTAATAAGATTAAATATAAATTGTTGACGATAATTAGAAGACCAATTAGTTAGATTAATAAAGTTAAGATGATTATTTATTTTATCTGTAATTTTAAGGATAATAAATGATTATTGATTAAGAAAAAATTACTTTAAGGATTTTTAGACTTTAATTAGCATTAGAAATTATGGCCTTGTTTGTTTATGTTTCCAACCCACCATTTCCAATTTCCAACTATTTATAAAAATGGAATCATGTTTGTTTATAAATTTTCCAATAGAAATCATCATTTTCACTTTTCATTTTTCACATAAAACAACATCTCAAACCTATAATTTCAATCATCAACCCTATACACTACCCTACATCACTCATCAATCATTATTCTGATTTTTTTATCCAAATATATATGTGGGACTCTCCATTATCAACTTTATCTACTTAAAATATTACCATATATATCTAATGGGACCCACTAGCCTACAATCTTACAAATATAATATTATATATTCAATTAAAATATTCAATCACTATCAACTTTTCAAAATATTATATACATAAAATATTACTTCAAAACTACTCAATCAAACATAATTTCATTTTCAAACCTACTTAAAACTCATTTTCATTCACTCATCCAAACACAATTCCAGTTTTCACACGAAAACCAATAAATTCTCAAAATTTATTTTCCAACAATAGAAACTAGAAATGGTTCATGGAAACATAACCATACAAGGTCTATGTTTTCAAATATTATATGATGGTTCCATATTTTAAAAGTTTAAGATTTTACATGTGTTAGGTGTGGCGCAGTCGCATCATTAGCACTTTAAACGTCAAAGGTGGGTAAACTTCTGAATTTGTAAGCATGTTGTATTGTTGAACTGATTTGATCGAACACGCTATCAATGTATAAATTGAATGTGACACTTCTGTGTCGGCTGACCAATAGTGCTGGTAAGAAAATTAGTGATCGGTATCAGAAGTGGGAATTGCACTTCGGCGTTGGACAGAGAATTATTTTTTGGCATTACATTACAAAGTTGAATTGGAAAGTACCTACGGGTCGAATTATTATGCAGTATAGTCGTGATTTTATATTAGTGTAACTGTTTACGTTTCCCACTAAGTGTGATAACTCACACCTTCAAAATTATATGTTTATTTCAGATGATGTCCAAGGAGTCGATGAGTAGGGATTTACTGTGTGGCCGTCACCGTTTCCAGTATTTTTCCTTTCTAATAAAAAAAAATTATTATTTTGAACATTTATGGAAAAATAGTTCTTTTTTGCTAAGCTTTTATTTCAATTTGAATTCAGATAATCATTTTTAATAAATATTAGTGTATTTAACTTCATCTATCATCTTCATGTAATTTAAGAAAATAAAATTAGGCCCACATTTTAATTATCTTATTTTGCTCCCGCAAATTTTTTTTATTTAACAGATAATTTGATTTTAAAGAAATGGTTATATAGTGATGCATCGAACATATTTACGGGTTTGGAGCGTTACATCAAACATATAGACCCAAATAATGGTTTGTAGACTTGCGTACAGACAGTTTCGTGAGAGCTTTCCAGTCCAGTTTCACAAGCAGTTCCGGAAGACAGAGAGAGGAAAAATGGCGGAAAATGGAAGATTAAAAGACAGCGTAAAAAATGGAAAAAGAGTAAAAACCTAGCGTAAGAAAGTGAATGAAAAGGCGAAATTGTCATAAGGGCATAAAAACGTCATTTTGGCCAACGTAAGGTTATTTTGTGTAATTTTTTTTTTTTTTTTCCAGTTTAAACTAGGGGTGTGCGGTCCGATTTGGTCCGGAGATTTAGAAATCTCCGAATCGTCCCGATGTTGGAGATCCCAAAATTAAATCTCCGTAATCAAACCATAAAAAAAATCTCCGTCCCGAACCATCCTGAAAGTTCGGTACGGTTCGGGACGGAGATTCGATTCTAATGGGATGGTACGGAACGATTCGGGATGGTTCGGAGAAACGGAGATTCAAATACTTCACAAATAAAACATACAAAAAAGGTGAAAAGAAAAATCAGGGTAAAAATCATTAAACAGTTATACTTTCAATCTTTTTTAGTGCAATTTCAAAAATACATACTAAAACTATTAGTACTATACGAGTTTATTTTTTTGATAATTTATATTTAACTTATACATAAAATTTCTTTAATTCATATTTAAGTGCTAAATTTTTAATATTGTAATTCTAAATTTTTCTTTCAGAGGCTATAGTCACTATACAACATATTAGTTTTATATCAATTTAATTTTTAAATCGTTTTTATCTAATTTATAGTCGAAAGTATTGATTTTTCATTTTGGATTTTAAAATAATATGTTTCAGATATTATGTAATTTATATTAGTAATAAAAGTCTAGAATCTCAACGAATGACAAATTTAGTAGCCTCTATTACACAATAATATTCTATAATCTTAGCACATTGCCATGGGCTCTTGACTTATAAGGAAAAATATAATTGACTAATAACTTTGATAAACTAATATGAAACAAAAATCTATAATCTCAATGTTTAATTTCTTGGTTAGACGATTACTCTAGTTTATGTGCAATGTACTAATCATTTAAACTAATTGTAATTCAATTAATTTTCTTGATTAGAGGATGAGCCTAGTTATGATCCTTAATAAATAAAATATCATCAAATTAAATATGTTCTACAAATCAAATATGATTTTATAATTTAATTTATATATTGGGTTCATTTAAATAAATTAATATGACGTAACTATTAGTGAATTAAGTATATATATATTCAATTATTCATTTGATATATTGATAAAATATGCCAAATTTTTAATTTGATAATTTTTAGTATTATATAGTATTGAATTTCAAAGGAATGTTTAGATAATTTAATATCAAAATATAAATAAGATAAAAATATTATATATGTATATATAAAAACTACTTTAAAATCGGAGTTACGTTTCGGATATTCGGTTGATGCGATTCTCGATGCGGATATTTGAAAAATCTCTAGAACCGTACCATGAAAATTTTCGGGACGGTTCGATTGGAGAAAATCAAAAAGTCAACGGATATTTTCGGTTCGGATATTTTTCGGTTTGAGTTCGGTGATCTCCAAGTCCCGTGCACACCCCTAGTTTAAACAGGACAAAACCGTTTAACATCTCTATTTGTATCTATTAATTTGTATGTGCACACAATATTATTAACTCAACGGTTGATAACTCATTTAATTTCTTTTTATGTTGTGTATAGGTTTTGGGATGCTACTAACTAATCCGACTAATAGTGAGGTTTTGCTGCCTCACCTTATTTTTGTCGGAATATTAGAATACTCAAAAAAAAGTTTATGTTTTTAAGGCCTAATATGAAGTTTGAGGACAAAACTATGAAATTACTATTATGTCAACTGCCATATAAAGCTCCATGTCAATTTACAGAGAGATATTTTAATGGGTAATTAGGAGGTGATTACACACTAGTATTAAAGTATCAATATTTCTTTCGATTTTTTATGTGCCTATTAGTTATTATGATCCTTAAGTACTGAATAATAAATAAGGAGAATATATTTTTGTATAGTATGAATGTGCTACCAAATGTCCTTTATATGTTAAGTTTTTAATAAATGATATATTGTTTTCTTTCTATTCTAGCCCTTGAATACTTTGATATTTGGAATGAACTTAGTTTTATATATAGAAGTGAGCTCTGTCAACTTTACAAAATATATTATAGTCGTACGGAGGACTTGGTATGAGAGAATACGATTAATTATTTAAAGTTGATTAACAAATATAATGAGTGTTTTTAAACTCGAACCGGACAAGCTAGTCGGACAGTTAAACAGAAACCGACCATGACAATTGTCCGGGTCCTAATTAAAACGAGTCACAAATAGCCCAATGCGACCTAGAGAAACTGGCCCACCCATTGACCTGATTCAACTTTTAAAAAAAATATTAAGAAAACAAGACAGAAACCTTAACAATGTACGGTGGTATATAACAGTAAACATATTAAAACAAAACCTTGTGTGTACATCTTTCGTTTTTTCTGTCTTTACATTTAGCTTTTTCTTTATCTTTTCTTTACCTAGTAAATATTTATTTTCTTTATTCTTATACACAATTTAGTGTGTACATATATAGATATTGTATTCGTTATTTACATTTAGAGATTATGTTATTCTATTAATTTTATATTTTAATATTGTCAAACTTGTATTGTACCTAATTTTTTAACTTGTATATATTTTGATGTGAACCGCAGTAACCAGTGACGAAGCCAGGAATTTTGTTTAGGGGGGCCCAATAATTGTTCTAAAAATCTTTGTCTAGCCCTGAAATCCCTATTTATAGTGTCATTTGTCCGCCTATATTTCTCTTCCAATTAGACTATGTCTAACCCCGCCCAAACTCTGCTTGGCGCTAGACCCCCGTCTTAGCCTTTTTTAGAACAATGGACCTAACTAGGGGTGGGCATTCGGATTCGGGTTTGGTGCCCGACCCGACCGATCGGGTATTACCGTCGGGTCGGGTATTTTAAATAAAATTGCGCGGTATCGGTGCCGATACCGATATATAATAATTGGTCGGTGCGGGTATTGAAAAAATACCGACCAGATATCAGTACCCGATATATTAATACAAAAAAAAAAAGAAATTCCCAAAGTGATTATGTAGTGATTGTGTAC